>NW_010578244.1:1208513-1284252 GCF_000705375.1 Tinamus guttatus
GTTCAATAAGAAATTATTCATGACGCCAGCCCCCAACCTCCATAATATAACCAATAATGTGTGGTATTAGGGAAACTGTCTAATCGTGAATGCCCATACTGTACAATCAGGGCGAAAATAAAATTGATGGAAAAACATTTTCTAGAAGACAATTTTTTTTTTTCCTTTTTTTGAAAATGGCATTATGAACCTAATTTATAGGATTCTGAGTTTAGTCATTTCTGAAGAACCATCTAAACAGCACAGAAATCATGTCACAGTGGTCAAGATATCAAATACGTAAAAGTATGAATTAGTTAATGATAGAATAATACAAGAGGTGTGAATTATAACAGAGTGCAGGAGATAGGAAGGAGGGGAAGGAGTCATGGAAATCTTAGAGAAACCCAGTATCTGATCTGATCACCATATCCTCATATTAGCCATAGGAAAACAAAAAAGCAAACTGAGTTTCTGAATTGAGTCTTTTAAGTAAATTCTTTAGAGTCGAGGTGCAAAGTCAAGCTTTCTTGGCAACTGTTTGTGTTTAAATAATAGATTCAATTAGTTAGCCACATCTGTCCAGATCTGAATAAGCTCCTCCTCAACTGAATTAATATATTACTATAAACAATTCACTCTATTTCATGGACTCATTCATTTGCTCTAGTTGTGTGCATCCAAATCACAGCTGCTAATGCCAGTGATCACTCTGACGAGGCCTGCCGAAGAAAACCTTTGCTGATTTACAACCCGTTAAAAGTCATCAAGGCCTTGGATATGTATTTGCAAGCGTGTATAGAAATGATGATCAGAGAAAGAATCTCCAGTGGCAGAGCACTAGAAGGTCAGCTTTTATTTTATGTAAGTCAATATGGAATCTAGACTCTGCTGGGACTACGCAGTAGGGGAGAGAAACCCAAGGGAACAATTACCACAGTTATTTCAACAGAATTAAACACAATCATTTTCATTACATCAGAATGCACTTGATTTTTAAGAAGATTTTTTAAAATTCTTCAGTTTGAATGTATCATACCAAAAGCTCCAATGCAAATAACAAGCTGTTAAAAAGTCAAGAAACTGACATTTCACTTGAGACGGAAAATTCTTTTATGCACGACAGCCACTTTTACCCTGCTTTCTCCAAGGTTTCTCCAAGGTTTCTAACTGCAGAAGAGGAAAACTGGATCCCCAACTGTCTCTCTCTATATATCAGTTATTAACTGATAAAACTCAAAAGGATGATAACACACTTGTGTTTGAATTGGATCCTTTCATAAACACTTACTGTCCCACTACAAAGGTACATAATCTTACCAGTAATTCGGTTTTCAATTTCCCCCTGCATCTGGAGGGAATCCACATATATAGTCCTGTTTCCAATGATTCGGGCACATGCAATTCCCCGGTATGGCTGACAGAACCCATCTTCATGGTAATCTTCTCTGCAAAAAGACAGATTTGGATTGTATAAGCAGATGTCTAGCTGTCCCCATTGAATATTTAGGAAACATTCTGTTATGAAAGGAGAAAGAAAACAAAACATTTTAAATCTGAAACGGTTTAGCTCCCCAAGTGTAGCTTACTCCTCCAAATCTCTCATTATACTTTACACTACCCTAGAAGTACTAATGAGGCACCTTGTAAATAGCTCATTAGAGAATGAAAAATAGATTAATTTAAAAATCATACACTAGTAGTAAGGGATTTTTTGACAGATGAATCTATTAAAATGTATTAAAGCACTTGTCTTCATGCATTTTTGGCATCTAATTGCATTCAGCACAATGAGGCAAAAAGTTTGTTCTCTTTTCCCACTTGTTTCTCCCATTCTTCATTTCCTGTAGTGAACAGCACAAGAGAACTTGCCAAGACTTAATTAAAACACCGCAAAATTTTGAACTATGAGTTAGATAAACAGCATGAAAAATAATCAAGGGTATAACTTCTTTTCCTTCTCTCCTTGTTCAGTCAATGCCAAATTCTTCTTCCAACATACATTTGAATTCATTGTTCAGTTCAGTTATTGGACTAGGTTCTGCTCTCCTTACTGCAGCATAAATATTTTGGGATAAAAGCAGAAGCCTAAAGGTCCAGTGGTTCAACACATCCTCCCCAAAGCTCTGGTAAATAATATGGAGCTGGTCTATATATCATAACTGCCTGAGTGCTGAAAAGGGCCCTCCTAGCAAGAGTGCTCTCAGGGGTGATATCCAGCACATTGTGTGCTTCCTCCAGCACATTTCAGCCTCTGCACTAGGATCCACTATTGCATGATTTACTGAAAAGAATATAAAATGTAATCTGCAGGACCATCACTCCAGAGCAACGCTAGCATACCCAAAATCTTAATCAGCCTTTTCTTAACTAAATAATGATTTCACAAGTTTACAGTGCCCCTTTATATTTTTCAGTGTTATTTCAATACTCTTCTGTGCTTTGTACCAACAATACCATTGGTGAAAATGTGTAAAAGCAGCCTGCTCAAACTTCACCTGGGCCAGAAGAGTGCAAAAATTTGTCATCAGACATGAGCTGGCCTTGATGAACAGCTCACCCAACAACCATGCAGTGCAGCCCATTACTTCTTCTGTCTCATCCTGCCTTGGGTCCCACGTCATTTTTCCTTTGTTTTGCCTCCCTGAAAAAGCTCATTTCTTCTGGGAAACGTCACCACTGTTTCTTAGCTTAAAACTCTTTGGAAGTGGCAGGCTGGGCTGCCCTCTACAGAGGACTGTCCTCTACCTATGCAGTCCAAAACTGGCACCATCACCACCCCACGAGCAGCAATTTTCTCTATCCTTTGGGAGGAATAAATTGATGTGACGGATCTGATCCATCACATGGCAGAAGTGTGGACCACGCTGATTTATGATATGCATATGAAGTACCCCATGGAGTTGTTGTGCAGCTCTGGCCTTCGTTTCCCATCAGAGTGTGATTGCTCCATATTTGTAAGACAACATTTTGCCTATACACTCCAAAATGAGACCAGATTCCACAAAGATGTGCAATTTTCCTATTATGGAGGATGAAGAAAAGGTGGAGCCTTTTGGCTAGTGAAATTTTTTCACACTCGCAACAAAACCTCTAATTTTGCAACAATTACATCACGCCCAAAGGACAAAAATATCAAAGCACTTTGTCTGTGCCTGGCTTATGCGGCCTGTCCACCTCACTAGGAAGTCAGCAATTCCCATAAGGGCTGAATGAATAGGAAAGCCATATTTGACTTCTTTCTTGAGAGTAAATTCATATTCCTATCCTGAGGAACAAAGTCTGCAATATCTCAAAAATGTAACTAACTGTACCTCGTGCTTCCAACTATCAGCACGGTGCTTTCTTGCCAGCACACACACACACAAAAATGCATTAAAAACTAGTACTCCAAACAGCATAATTTTGGTGACAAAAGCTGTGTGATCTCTCACTTAGCTCTGTTTATTTATTTCTGTCACGAACTTTCAAATACAACTTATATACCATATAAACATATATATGTTAATGCAGACTTTCCCTGCCACATGCTATAGGCAACTGGATACAACCATTGCCATGGACGCACGCAAAAGTAAACAGTAACCCAATGTCAGAAACGCACAGCGGAGCAGGGCTCTTGCTCTGCACGTCCCGCTGCCAGGTCAGAGTCCTTAGCACACACTCATGATCGAGAGGGGCAAAACGAGCAGAAACACTGATGCATCCTCGATTCTCTGCTGCTTGGAGCATGAAGCTTGCTCTGATCAGGAATCCCAGTAATAGCTGAAATCCCACAAGTGATTTTCCTCATGTTTATACAAAATTATTATTTTCTTTTACAAGACAGAGCCCAGGACATCCTATGTCTTGAGCTTCTTCTTCCATCTTTGCTTAGATCCCTAAATTCCCCTTGGGAATTGAACCTTTCCTCTCCATAATACGGGGAATGTGGTGGCCTCCGTTTGGATGCCTCCCAGCCCCTGGGGACAGGCTGCAAAATCCAGCAGCTTTGGGTTAGTCAGCTTGAAAGACATGTAATTCAGAACTAGTGATTTTCTTTACATATACCATAAAACATGAACTGTACCTGAAGCAGCCTGACACTACTACATGGTATATCTCATTTAAAGCATATAGAGATAATTCTAGAAGTACTACATAGCCTGAAAAAAAATACCCTGAACACAGCTTCCTCCCACCCTGCATTAAGCATTATTTTAATTTCACATGTGACACAAAGAACAGTAAACACTATGAAAGAAAACAGCTAGCAAACAAAGAGGCTATTCTTAATGGAAAATCTGAAATGGTGACAGAATACATCTGGGCATAATGTAATATATGATATCTACATAACACAATCTCTTGTATGCAACTCTCAAAGCGGAACAGACGGGAGGACGTATGAAACAAAAAAGTGCCAATAAATACAAGGCAACTATGGAAAGTCTATTCTCTACTACAATCATTTTGTAAAACATATAACAGTAAGTCTACCGAGAGCTTTCAGTGTACATTTTGTGTCCTTAAAAACACAGTGAGTGCAGACCTATTGCAACAGAGAATGTTTCCCCTGCAAACCTGTTAAGAACGAAGACAAAAACATGTGGCAGCACCCAGGTAAGTATCAAAAATTCACAGAGACACAGGAGGGCTTAGAAACCTTAGCCCTGAGACATGACAGCTCATGAAATGAAATGTGAAAGTAGTGGAGAGCAAGGAAATCTTTATTTGCCATTAAGGTATCTTATTTCTGACTGTATCGCATAGATTTTAGTTAAAAAGAGAAACCTGCCATAGGTTAAAACGATTTGCCTAATGATAGAAGAGATGCATCACCTATAAGGATGAACTTTGCCACATTGAGTACTCAGAAATTGAATAACAACTGATTTTTTTTTTTTTGGACATATGTTACAGACTAAAAGCCTGTGCTGCAATGTAATAAGGAATCCATGTTCTTCTTTCTCTGTTTAATTCAGTGTTGGTATTTAAGCCGGAGAATCCAACACTATAGATTCAGATTCAACCATAAGAAGTTCCCAATTGTTCCTTTTAATAATGATGAAAAACTTCCAAATAACCAACATTGATAAGTACCAGAAATCTTTCTTGACACAGAAGTGCTAGAGTTGGGAAGAATAAACAACTTGCAATAAATAAAACAGCAGTTGGAAAAAGCAATTAATAGATGCTTTTTGCACTCATTCAAGAAAGTCGTGAAGTACCAACCTGTGAAGACAGGTCAGAAATTCAGAAGAAAAGAGAATGACAAATCTTCTGGTCATTAGTCTGTATGCAAAATGAAATTATAATTTTTCAAAACAGGTTCTTTACATTCAGGCTAATCCAGAAATCTTATATATATTCTGAATACCAACTACTATAGTGAATTTCTGGTTTTGAACCCAAATATTGAGATAAAACTAAGTGAAAAGGATCAAGGTAGACAAGTTGTATTTTTAAACTAGCTTTAAAATGTCCTACCAATATACCCTATGATAAAATTAACAAAAGGTTTATTTAGAATCATAGTTTGAGGACATAGTTTGAGGATATTATTTTAATATAGTCCAATAATAAACTTCAAAGTTATTCAGAGGGAAAAAACTTCAACTTATAAGTTGAAAGTAAATGATCAAAGTAAATGATATTAAACCAATTTATAGAACGTATCAGGATATCCAGCAGTTGAGTTTTTGAAAAGTTAGTAGAAAATGGGTCCTCTTATACGATTTTCCCATGAGCAAACTTAAAACTGCTGTTAAAATTATATATTAATTTTCCCACTACAAATACCAAAACTGCAGTTTTGACTTTTTTTTTTTTAATCTTGCCCAGATAGCAAATAGCTTAGAATTAAAAAACTGTTGAATTCTAAGAGAGGATATTAAGACTCCCTTTATGTTCTCTGCAAGTGGGCAAAACAATGAAAGGTGCACAAAAAAACAGTGTAAGGCTAACTCATAGTTAAACAGGCTAAGGAAAGGGTGAAAAAAATATACCGTCCTGCTTGTTATGGGAGGAGAAACAGGGAATTTGGAAAAAAGGTCACTTATCTCCTGGGAAACTCCTAGAGTTTCTGATAGTTCTGGCTGGAGAATTTTTATGGCAGAAGCTGGGTAAGAAGGAAGATTATAATCAACAATCATCAGACCAGAGGGGAAAGGACAGGCAGCATATTTCAGATTCCAAGTTTACTTAACTCAGTGTGCAGCTACTCCATAAACAAGAAGCACACAGGTTAAGTGTACTGCAATACACAGAATTAAAAGAATAAGGAGCTTACATTTGGTCCAAGAGAGACAAATCACACTAACAATGTGCTACAGAGAGCATCAACAGAAGTTCAGTAATTTCTGTCTTCAAAAAAAAAAATTATTGCTTTTATATATATATACATATAAATATATACACACACACGTATATGTATGTGTATTGGATTTCAGTCCAGGAACTGATAAAAACTGGCATGACTGCCCTGGTAATTTGTTCCCCCTACTCTTGACATATATCCTATCATAGTGCCAGGGAACTAACTTGACACACACACAGGGATCACTTTTCCATGGCTAAAATGATTTCACGACACATAATATTTGCTCCCTCCCACACAAACAGGTCATAGGGACGATCTAGAGAGAAGAGAAACATACTGCAGCAATCAGTCCTATCAAATTTACCTCCCATCAAAAGCAGCAAATCTGTATTAGGTTATTGTACAAAAATTCTTATGCAGAAATTGTCTCTTACATAACCTGCAAGAGGAAAAAAATTAGTTTTCCTTTTGGGGAGGTCTAAGATATATATTTACCTTTTAGTGAAAATACCAAATAAAACAAAACAAAATCTTTTCACTCCATTTCCTGTGTTACCAGGGTTAAAATGTGTCAAGAGAATCACCTTTTAAAGTAGTCATTGCTGACACATGGCAAGAGGCTGTAAAATTGCTCTTTCTGCTGCATCGCACCAAGGAGATCAACAGAGTTTTACTACTGCCTTTTGAGGCAACGGGATTGGGTTACAAATAACTGATGGAGGGAAGGAATGGGATTTTTCCTGAGCAGCATCAACCAAATTATTGCTGCACTGAGAAAGGTTGCATCAATGTCAGGACTATCCCAGGTCATCCAAAAGCAACATAGCAATACTGCTCTGCTGCCACTCGCACTCCCTGACCAAAGGTTTGGCTGTAAACAACGTACCTTTCCTGCACATAAAACCATCTGTTTGCATATCTTTGCCAGTACCAAAAGTTCAAACCTACCGGCATGCCAGAAAATAGCTGGGAAAATAGTTAAGGCCTCAGGGACTTCTCTAAAGCAGAAGACAGACATAGAAGTTTTTCCGTTCACTAAAGGAATGTGATAAATAATATTAGAAAAGAAAAGGAATCTAGTCTTGAAAAGGCAAAAACTAGGAGGCAGGAGAATTTGTGTAAATAGTCATAGCTCAGTTGAAATCAATGGACCTGTGACAATTTACACTCACTGGGGAGATGGCCCATGACTTTTGCTGCCAGATGCTCACACTGTAAGAGCAGTCCCAAACAACTAAGACCACCTTACTGCTAACACAGAACGAGTATAAGCATTAAATAAGCAGCACTTGTTTGGCTGTTTTTCATTTGAAACAATAAATAAATAAATAAATAAATAAAAGGGTGTTGAACATCATGTAAATATTTATCTGCAAATTCATGAAAAACACCGTTAACTGCAACTCCATATTTGATGACTAAAATCAGTAGAAAAAAAAATATATTTTATTATGCTGATTAAAACAGCAGTCATGATAAATTTGTTAATTTTAAGCATGGCAGTTGAGACATCAATCCCGTAAGAGACAAAGCCTGTAATAGACAATAGTCAGATTATTTGACTCTACAAAAAACACAAACACAACTGCAAATGGACTTAGTGCTTAAGACAAGTTAGAGAAAATCAGTCGTTTGCCAATCACAGGTGTGCAGCCAACAACCTTATTTTTAGACTGTTGTCTTATTTCCATAACTGATTATAACTACAGTGTTTTTGGAGACAAAAATCAGGATGCTGCTCTCAACTTTTTAAGAAAACCCACTTTGAATGTTATCATCTTCATTTCTTTCACAGATTCATCCTGCATCAGCCCTGTGCCAAAATTATTACCCTTCCTACAGTTATTTGAGTAAAATAACTGAAGCGGCCCTACAGAAATACAAGTTACTAAGTGCCATTCCACCCTTTAGCTAGTATCATGTTACTCAGAGAGTGGGGAAAAGTCTGGCTTTTGATATATTAGTTTAACTGAATCACTTCTGTACAATGAAGTTTTGTTAGCAGACAGAAGATAAAGGATTTTGTCATTTGAAATGGAATGAAATTGAGATTAGGCAATGTGAAGATGAAAGAAGCCCAACTGCACTCCAGTATTTACTTCCTAAATTTATATAAGGAACAGAGCCTAATCTCAGGAGGAATTACCAGCCATGCCTGTAGCAGACTCCTTTGAATTACCATTAACTTCAGACTTGAAGATGATATAATGTTACTTCTATCTACAGGTTCTCTCTTCCAATTTACTGAAATGGCCTTTTTCTAACTTCTCCTTCCACTGCAGTACACAGGAACAAAACCTTGAGGTGTGATTATCAGGCTCAAGGAAGCTTGTGGATGACTCGTGCTGAATATCAGCTGTTTTTCCTGGACACATCCTTTTCACAATTGGAGTCACTAGATAACTAAATTTTAGAGAGGCCACGGGTCTGGACACATTCCAGGATTTGGTGCACCACAGAAGACATGAAGAGTCTTCCTCCCTACCCAATCTCCCAATCTCACCCCCCCCCCCTTTTTTTTTTTTGGCAAATTATATGTAAAATTTTCCTTCTTTGTCTTTTAGAATTGTCTATTAAATCCCCTCCTTCTGGTATCTCTAAAGAGGAGGAGCAGCCCAATGAGCCTCCTAGTGCATCTCTGATATCAGCTATTTCCTCTACTGCAGGGGCAAAGCAAAAATCATCACATTTGTCCTCCCTTTTCATGCCAAGTGACCTGGATCTGCACTGGAAAGGCCTCAGAAGAGCCAGGGCCTCAGCGTGGACCAGGCAGCAGCCAGACATGTGAACCAAGGGACTGGACAGGACGGGCACTGCACATGGAGGCAGCAAAGTCACGGGGAAGGAGAGCGCGGGCGCTTTGGTCCCTCCAGGCAGCCCCTTGTGCCCTGTGATTTATACCAACGTTGGGAAAATTCTGTGCACAAACAGAAATTTTCTGCTTGCCTTTAACTCATGAAAAACACTGGCTGTAAACATATTATACAGATAAATGTAAGTGTTATAGCGTCAATTTGTTCGTTAAAATCTGTCAATGTAGTCAGAAGCAGCAGAGTCAAGCAGGAGGTATATGATCTCAAGGGGAAAGAAGGCTTGATAAGAAATATCCAATTTTATAAAAACAACAAAAAAGAGGTTACCAAGGAGAAAGATAAGTAGAAAAGCAGAACAAAACAAATCCTTTGAAAATACTTCATGCTTCTGCACTTCCAAGTTCTCTCAAATGATAGTAAATAAAGCAATTTTCTGTAATGTGCTTTCTAGCTCTTTATTGGGGGCCAGAAAGTCCAAAGAATTTTGCACAAAATGGATAAAAGTCATATTCAAAATTGTTTCGTATCTTAAAAAAGCTATAGCTGGCTGTAGCACTATGAAGATACTCCTCTCTGAAAGTATTTGAGCAAGTCAAAAAGACAGAAACCATGCTGTTATGATTTTTTTCTCCTTTCTTCTTTTTAAATAAAAAATATAAAAAGGTGGCTTTGCTATTTCAACTAAACAGAGATTATGTCTGATAGCATAGATTCCTTTGTAATACAGCCAAAAATTATCATTGCATCAAAGTTCAAGCTTATGTAGTTATGTACTTATGTACATGGAAGCACTCATCTTCAAAGTCCTTAGCAGAACATTTTTATTGAAACTATAAATTGTGTTAAGTCATAAAATGTTAAAATGTCTGTTTCTCTGAATTCTTCTCCAGTCTTAAGAAAAAAAATAGCATATTCCACTTATCAGAAAATCTCAGGGTAAATGACTTAAAAATATCTAAGGAATAATGTGAAGCCTCTCAGTAACTTGCTAGTTTCTCTGCCATGTAATACAGATATGATATGAACTACTTAATGCAACAGCATTGCAGAGATAGGGTTTCAGAATACTTCCCAGCTTGATCTACAATTTTCTACATTCTCTAGCTAATTCTTTTTTAAGTTCAAAAAATGATTCAGGCGTAGCCCCTGCTGTGCATCACCATCCTGCCTGGCCCTCTGTTTCCAAGCTTGTCCTCCCCGGGTGTTCAGCCTACCACCAACACCGGGTTTAACCTTAGGCACTAGCCTTGATGCGGGTGCCAAACTCTTTCATTTTCCCAGTCCTGTCTGCAAAGCTTGGTGTAGATCAGATCTCCCGAGAACAGTTACGTTCCTGCGGGCCTAGGCTGATCATATGAAGATGGTGATGTGCAAGATGGGCTACATTCACAAGTTCCCCAGGACGTGGGGCAAAATCTACTATTTTTAGGTATTGCCATTCCTTCCTGGCAGCAAATGAGCTCTGGGCATCTCCTCCGCTGGGCTGGCCCCTGCCAGAGGCACAGCCTGCTCCGTGGAGGCTGGCAGCTTTGTGTGCTTCCCGAGGCTCCAGCCACAACTCGGGGTGCTGCAGCGGAGGAAAACCTCACAAAAATAAATGTGGTGTTTTGTCGTAATTCCACATAATGGGATTGTTGATTTTTGCCGAATTGGGAAAATTAGCCTTTTTTTTTTTTTTCTCTCCTTGCATGGGAAATTCTCTGCCTGTTTCAATCAGAGCTTGCGGATTTCCTAGGAAGTTGAAATAAAAACACTCTCCACTACTCCCAGCTGCTTCCTATCCTGGTAGCAACAGTCAGTAGCCGAGCAGAGGCCTGGGCTCATCAAATGCCCTTTGTTGGGGCACCCCAAACGGCTGCAGGGTCCTCCGCACCCATTCAGAGCTCGTGATCTCAAATGATTATTTCCTCTCACTTTTCTTTCTTTTGACTCAAAAGCTGCTTTTTGAGTGTAAAGAATACCTTGTTTCTAAAGGCTTTTCTATCTCCTCCTTCCCTTGCCAAACTAAATTGTCCAGTTAGACAATCCTAAGGTCTAATAGAGGATACAGCACTATACCTCAGGCAAAGCAAAACACTCCCACTGAAAATCACAGCTGTAATTTACTTTCAGACGACACACATACACACAATGCTACACAAACATTATTAGCTTGATAGCTAGGAAGTAGTAATTGTACTAGCATGGCAGTTCCATAAATTAATCTAATCATGCTTAAAGTTAATAACCTCTTCATTAACCAAATCAGAAACCTAATTAGGAAATCAAATGTTGCTCCGAGGTTTAGCATGTCAGCATTTAGTTCTTAGTGCTTGAAAACTGGGATGCTCAGAATAACAGCGAATCACCCCTTGCAGAGACTTGCACAATCTTGCAATATGTTTTCACTTCAATCTCTATGCAAACTACCGGTAAAAGAAAAACATACAGTAAAACATTATAATCTTTTCCCACATTAATTACCAAATGCAGGATAAACATGCTACCTTACAGCTACCAAACAGCAAATGGGGACTATCTCACCCAGTCTGAAGCACCGCCACTCAAATTCAGAAAGCAGCTCTGGTATGTGAACTTGGTTAACACAGAATACTCCCAAGAATGCTTTTGATCTCAATTTCAGATCCCCATGCAATTTAGCAGACCTGACGGTTATGAATATGTTTCTACGTAATGTAAGAAACAGGGATCTATTACAGGAGAAAATAGAAAGAAGGTCTGCACTGCACTTGCTGAAAGCATACAAGATTTGCTACTGCAGTAAACAAAACTTTCTTACACTGTTCACTGCTGACACAGCCACGCTTATTTTGGGGGGATACTCTTTGAAAACAACATCACATGTATTTCTTTTACACCTCTGCTCAATGATTTATAGCATGAAATACTCTATTGGCATTTGGAGCTTTTCAAGCTAATTTTGCACAACTGAGATAGATGAAAAAATTAGAGGACCATATGCATGCCACATGCATGCATGTCTCACAGAAGAGCAATGAAAGTAAGACTGATTTTTCAGCTTGAAAGAAAGTATGGGAGGAGTTATTTCCATCTTGCAAACTGAACTTTTGTAAAAACTTGGGAAAAAAAAGTGTGTGCACATGCTAGTATGCATGCAAGGTGCATAGACATGTGCACAAAAGTGCACAACCAAAATTTCTGTCATATACCAAATTATAATAAATAAATAAATTATAATTGTGGCTCTCATGTAAAGTAATCTTTTGTCTCTTTTATATTTTGCTCCTGACAAGTGGGATGCAGCTGAAAGATACTGTTGCAGAACATGAGAGACTGTAGATGAGACATGCTTCTTGCTAATTGTTTTTAGAGAAAAATTATATCAGACACCTCAAATTTTAGGCTTGAGAGCAGAATGAATTTGAAATAGCAGATTTCCTTACTAGTTTTTTTCCTTCTCTTTCATTTTTTTTTTCTTAACCTTCACTCACCCTTAATGTTATTCTGTTTTGAAGGGACATGTTTAAATTTAATGACTGGAAAATCTGTTTCACCTTTTCTCAAGCATAGTAAATAAGCTGCATTTAATGTAATTCTTCCAAACTGAAGTAGAGGAGAATATTACAAAAGTAAGGAAAAATTATAACTATAAAGCCATAAAAATTGAAAGGATGATTTGTGGCAGTGTTACAACCCTAACTCATTTTTTAAATTACCCCCTTTTCACTACAGTAGTGTTCCTTTATGTTTGTGCCTAACTACAGTATTCACCCTTTCCTTCTATGTACTTAAAGGCTATTCAGCATCCTAAGGAACTCTAATTAAACTCAATGTGGCATCAAATGATGACAGGAAGTCACAGGGACATATAACTGGCCTTTTGTAGGACATACAATAAATACTTTGAAAGCCATTTAAGCTGCAGAGCAAAGAAGGGAAGGGGAGGGAGAAAGGGAGGAAGTAAAATCAAAACAAACTAAAGTTCACCGCTTATATCAGGGGTGTCCAACAGCTGCACTAGTTACTTGCCAAAATGCTAAGGGCCATTATTCTTTTGAATATCAATTTACATATAGCCTTAAAAGGAACAACAAATGCCCTGTTTTGCTTGTAACTTCTTGGGTGGATTAATACCAATTACTACTCTGAGCTGTCCAAACACGAGCACCTGCTGCTGATCAGCTAGCTTGGACTCACTGGTGGAGGATGTGTGAACTGGGCAAAATTCAGAGCTGCATTTGGCTCCTGGACCTATGTTGCACATCCCAGAGTTGCACCTTGTGCCTTCACTGATGTGCTCACCTACCAGCTGGGAAAAAACAAGGCACTGCTACATTTAGTTTAACTGCAATATTATACAGAAGTGTAACTAACGGCCTCTTCTTCCTATGCTATTTGGAAACCTTACTGCAGCAGCTGGAGAGTCCTAAAGGGCTGGCTTCCTGGTTTTGTAACCAGGTAATGCAGTGCAAAGCAGCTGTGTTACCTCTTACGGAGTCGAGGCATTTGATCTATGCACAGATAGCATGGAGAAGGTAAAGCTCTTCTGGACGTCTATTTTTAGTCATATTTTACATGTGTGTTTAGCATCTCATTTTTCTTTGGACGTCTGGACAATATGGATTAATAAGCATGACACATTACCACAATCTTTTCACAATATTACCCATCAGCTTCCTTCCTTTGATCTCTCATTCCTTTAAAAGAAAGTAAAGACTACCACTTGCAATAGTATTGCCAGATAACAACCTGTGGAAATAGAAACACTTGCACCTACCCCAAGATGCTAAGCACGGTAGTTTAAATACACACCTGAAACTTAAATTAGTCACTTTTTTAAGCCCATATTTCATTTTTATTTCTCACATTAAATAATGTACAGTGCGCTAGACCCTTCACCATTTATTTGAGACCCAACAAGATTAAGGTGGAAAATCAAAGTTGAAGAAATGCTGTTTAACATAGAACAGCTTCAGGTTATCTGTGCTGCAGTTGCTCGTTTGTAAAATAGGAAGATACATTAAACGTTTTTAAATGATCTGATCCCACACCAGGGGAAGGCAAAGAGATTCCTGAGACCAGCCATCTCCATTTACGAGAAAAAACAGAGAAACAAAGGTTAAATAGCTTGCCCTAATCGCACATGGAAACAGGGGCATAGCCAGAAAGTGCATCCAGATCTCCAAAATCACAGACCAGCATTTTATTCACAAAATACTCCTTCCTTGATTAAAGCTGGAAACCAGAATACAAAGTATGTGCTTATTCTATAAGTACAAAATGTTACCACAGATATCTTTGAAAAAAAATATATCCACTTCAAATATGGTCACCTCAGCCAAAGGAATGGTTTGATGAAACAAATGGTGAACATGTGGTTCTGCAGGAGCATCACCTTTGAACACCTCATCCTTATGGACATGAATAGAAAGAAGGAACTTCTGAATTGGCAGAACTTTGTTGCTCTGGTTTTAAAATATTTGTGCCTGTGAATTTTAAGAGAACTTTGTATAATCCTGAAAACATCATAATCAGTGGCTGAACTGTATTGAAAGTCAAAGAGAGCATTTACATCATCTAAGGACGTGAAGAAAACATGGCCTGTGCTGCTGAATGAAGGCAATGTTGATTTTAATGCAATGACGATTGATTTTAATGCAATGTTGGGTACGTTCACTTTTGCAGCCAGATCCACCTCTCAAAAAACTTTTAAGTTCTCTCTCAGTTACTGCTTTTTTCTTGAAAGTCCCTCAGATGTGAGAGGGAAGGGAGCTTTGGGGTGAAGAGCTTAGATGACTCACTCCCTTGTTTCCTCACATGGACATTTGTCACGTGATGAAAATGTACCTGTCCCCATCATAGGGCCACAGAAGCACCTGTCATGTCATTTGCAACTCCACTGTTGGGCTCAAAGGAGAGGTGTCTTTGGCCATGTGATGAGCGTGATGGGGCAGATGATTGCCTACGCCAGTCTAGGGGTTCTTCACCAGTGTTTCACCTCTGAGATGCTACTTGCTTTTTAAAGATACCACTCTCTTTGAAAGAACTGCTTTTATTAATTTCCAGTCCTGTCACTACTTTTATTCAATGGGCTGAATTTTAAAATATCTACTGTTGCCCCAAACTACCTGAATAAACCAAGGGATGGGAGGATGCAGATTCGTTCTGAATGGCTGACAAAACAAAAAATTCCCATCCAAAACCTCAGTGACTTTTGCTATGACTAAGGTGTTTCTTCCCACCTATTTCTATTTCTGAGGATTCAGCATACTGGTATTAGTGAATTAGCTCAAAACAGGTATTAGTCAGGGCTTGAAAACACAGGGATTTCTCATAGTTCATCCATGTCAGTTCTTCAATAGCCAGACACAGGGCTCTGGAGGGAGATGTTCACTTTCCAGCATCCACCCTACTAGACAGCAGAAAGGCCCATCGGGGAAACGGACACCACGCTAACAGAGAGGCTTCTCTTTAGCTGCACTTCGCAAGGTCTTACTTCATAACTTCTTCTGTTGGTGCTACCTCATTCATTCTAAAAGACACATCAGATTTTCCACAAGCCCTAGAGCAGGAAACTTTGAGGTGTCTTTCAAGCCAAGTCCCCTTCAAGGTGGCCTCACTACGGTGACGGAGTTTTAACGAGAATGCCAGCCACCACTTCCAGTCAGGAAGTTGCACAAGGTGGGGGGGATTCAATCCCACAGTTCAATACAAGAGCAAAATAGATTAGAGTAGGGGACACTTAGTCTTTTAGAATAAAATCATCTTGCAGGAACAGTACTTTTGGAAGGAAAAGCAGCTGTTTCTGCCCTCCTACTCCAGACAGTAACATCTATCAATATTAAATTATGTTAAATACCGTTCTCAGATATTTGCTTCCCCGGTATTTTATTTGTACACTTTTATATCTTTTCGAATGGCCAGCTTGCCACTTTAGAAAAACAACATGGGAGGGTTAATGATATAAACTGTTAAGCTACTATGCAGTGAGAGAAAGAATTCAACTTATTAGTAATGCTTAGTTTTGTGACTGTGTTTTCATTTCCTTTGCTCTGTAACTCAGTTTGCTCTAGCTTGTAATGCTGTCAAAGATTTTAATACTTTGATAACTGAAGTAACTTGGATTGGTTTGTATTTTTCCATTTTGATAGAAAAATCTCTAGAGATTTCTACAAATGCAGACCTCAAAAGAAGACATCCCCTACCAAGTGCATCCCAGTTTAATACTACATACCTGGCTTTAAGTTTTTATTTTAAGATTTTTATGGAAATGTCCCAGTCTCATTATCTGAAAGTCATGGCCTTTTTTCTGCACTGGCAAATTGGACTGTGTCATGTGGCATTTGAACTACATCAATCCTTAATTGCTATATGACTCCTAAGAAACGCACAGCTGAACACATGGACTACATAAAAATGCCTCACGAGATGGTATCTGTACAAGCAAAGGTTTCTTATCCCTTAATAATTCATTAGATATAGTTTAAAGCTAAGATACAGTGGTTTCAGGTTTCAGTGCTTGAACTGGAGCGTATCTTTTGGGGAAACACTAATGCCAAGAGAAACAGCACTGGGGTGGTTCGGCGCGCGGAGCCGAGAAAGAGCCCTTTGTTCCCTGCCGTTCCTCCGCTCCTGCTAGCCTCTACAAACTCCAGTCCTCTTTTCAAGCTTACAATTTGACCTGCAGCATTTAACACAAAATATTCATTAGAAAAGCATAAAACCAAACCAAGCCTCCACTGCCAAGTGACAGTAGCTTGTGGCAAGGTAGGCAGGAGCAGAGGAAGGTGAAAACAGCAACTGTGAGGCATGGAAACGGTGAAAATGCAAGAAAGAGCATCAGAAGGAAGGGCAGGAATTTAGGAAGGGTGGACAAAACCCAGGTAAGTAGGAATAAGCAAGAAAATCGTAAGAGGAGTAGGGATTAAAACTGGTAGAAAGACCCATAACCCTTGACATCTTGACATTCTAAATCCTGGAGGACTACTCACTGGAACTCAGACCTAACCATGTTTTTCTCAAGTTTAAGATTTCCTTTCAGTCTCTCATAGTGAGGGTATTCTTCATTTCATCTTTTAATAGCCGTTCCAAAAAAGATCACAGCACAGCTTTCCGCTGCCTCCAGTTACACTAGTGATAAAAGTGGTACAACATGATCTTAAAGGTACAATTATCCCAAACCAGCTTCAGACCCAAAGGACACATGCATCTTTTTTTTTTTTTTCCCACATATGATTTTGATATGATTTTTTCTAGCTCTTTCTTGCTTTATTTTAATATATATTTCCAATAAGCTAAAGGTTGCTTTGTCAAGCCAAAGGTAAGAAAAGCCAGGAATAAAGATCTCTCTAAAACTTTAATTCACTTCCTCTTTCTAAGTGTATGCAATAAAGAAATAACTTTTTTCTTCATTTTATTAATCAGATTTTTTTTTTACTTACATTATACTTATAAATATTAATAAAGTAATTTTTGGTGCATCAGAAAAGGTTGGGAAATATATATGAGGGAAACACAAAGGGAATCAAAGGGACTAGGCACTCAGTGACTAGAGTTGCCTTGCGCGCACAACTTACTAACTACTCTTCCACTGCAGTCGAGGACTGTGTGCTCTCATCTGCAGCCAAATGCTTCACTGTGCATATTTTAGTTTCCTTCCTTTTGTACCAGTTCCCACTTTCTGACCTTGTTAAAAAACAGACGGCATTCTAATATCTGACTCTCTTTGTTGAGCAGGTGAGTAACAGTTAGTAAAGTTAGTAAAGTGCTGTAAGACCATAAAAAGGATGTCAGTCGTTACAAAAACGCTTACTTTTTTTTTTAATGTTGTCACACAGCTGTTTTTAAATGCTCATTAGTTAGCAATTGATTTTAAGAAAAACATAAAAATCTATATGGAAATCCTTTAAATTTATTTACATGTGCATATGAAAATACAGGAATGTAAACCATGTGTTACTAATTTTTATAAATGTGAGACTACTTCATAAAGTACGTATGAGATGGACAGATTAATGAACAGGAGTCATCATTCTGCCGTTATCTAAAGCACTTAATGTTTCAAAGTAGATGAAATTTCTGAGTAGTATTTTTTTATAAATACTCATCACTGGCCTAATTCTTTTCTCCTTCAAGCCACTAAGAGTGGCTTTGGTGTTCACAAACAGTGATCAATAGGATAGTTCTGAAAAACAACCGTGTATCTTTATGAATTTGCTTTTTTCTCTTATTTTAATTTTAATTTTTAATTCCTCTACCACCAAAGCTAATTTTAAACAATTAACATATACCAGAGACCCAGGCACTCCTCATTCTATGGAGTCACTGCAGAATCTGTCTCAAGAAATTATATAACACATGAAATTTAAATTAATGCTAACATATAAAGCAATGATGATGAAACAGGACTGATCTATTTACATCTGTATATCTGGATCAGTGTGTGAATCCAGACAAGCAGCCAAAATCACCAAGTCACCACTAAAACACCACTGACCACTCAAAATCAGGATCCCTGTCTCATTTTATCTGACCTTTCCAGTTATATTAATATGACAGAGGTAAATTTAAAACCGCAGCAACCTAAGGATTTGACTCGTTCTTTTTCAACCAGTCATCCAGCTCATACTTGTCCTGCAAATGATTACTGTTCAAACATGATGACTTTGTGGTATTTTGTTTCTCTAAAATATGAAATATGCAAGCACAAGTTGCTCAAGAAATTTCTATCAAACCAAAACCCACTGTAACATAATGCTGTCCTTGTCTGAGATGGCTTGGGCCATTCTGAGAGTTTTCAATCAAATCAAATATTTTTAGCAAACACATGGTGGTCACGGACAGTGTATACTGTGTTTACAAATGAAATTCCTACAGAACAAAATTGGTTAGAATTCATTAAGTAACTTCTAAAAAGTACTTACTGAAGGTTGTGATTCGGGCTGTTGGTTGGACCTGCAAACACAAAACAAATACGAGTTGTTGACAGCTTTGACTCAAGGACAGCAGCATAAAAAAAAGTCAACAGCAATCAAGGCAAACAGTCTCTCTTTAAGGAAGGCTGGCCTTAAGGCTCAAACAAAAGTCTCTGGCTTCCAGCACATAATTGCATATTGCTATTTTTGAAGCCACAAATAAAAATCACATGCAACTTCTGGCTGTTCAGGCAGCAACTGGAATGGACTTAATTTTTGTTAGACAACGCCTCCTCCTATTAGAAAGAACAATTAAAAAAACAACGCGTATCCTGACAATATGCTCTCTTTACACTTACCTTGTACTAAGCCCTATTAAATCCACCTGAGCTTTACTACTGGAGTTTATGATATGGCAAGAGCATGCCCTTAACCTCTGCCATAATAGCAGTAAGATAGGGTACTCCACACTTAATGAATCACCACAAAATAAACTGAGAGCTTAACTATTATTATCACAAAATTAAAAGAAATCCTTGGAAAATGTCCCTCAATTTTTTCCCCACCACTTCAGAAACAATTCCAAACAAAATAAACTAAAGCCTGTCTTCAAGCCTGAATAATCGAGCCTCCAAAACACCGTATAGGTAGTTCTTGAAAGGCCCCGAAGGGCAGCCTAGAAGGCAAGTCAGTAGCAGAATGAACCCCCTCAGCAATGAAATGTTACCTTTTCAGACTTTTTTTCTGGCACTTCTTTATATTTTTTTTCTGCACTACGCATTTACAGACCATTCCATCTGTATTTACTTTCTTTTATTACCAGTAAACGGGTATCAAGTTCAAGCGAGAAGCCATACACTAGGAGAGAGAGGCCTCTGGCAGTGGCTTTACTCATTTCCTTTCCCATTGAGAATTTTTTCTTTCTTTTTTGAAAAAGCATCAAATTCATTTCTCATTGTGCCATTGTGAAAACTAATACCCAATCTACAAAGCAGCCAGAGCGATTATAAAAGCTTCAAACTCACCGAGCCTTACAAACAAAACTCCCGTCGCCGTTATGGTCTTCATCCCATTGGAAGCCACGCACTGGTAGTACCCTGTGTCGGTGGTGTCGAGGTCCTGGATTCGCAAACGGGAGCCGTAATCCGTTTTCCTTATGATGATCCTCCTTGGCTCCTGAACCAATGGAGCATCGTTTTTTAGCCACCGGACATTCGGCAAGGGATTGCCTGCTACCTTGCAGTGGAGGATTGCGGTTTGCCCCTGGACCACAGTGATGTTGTTTACCGGCTCCAAAAAGGTCAGAAAGTAACCTGGAAGGGGACAAGGTCGGAAGAGTTCAGACTTCAGCTGGGCTGTCCAGAGGTACATCTTCATGAGCGGATCTTGGTGTCAGAAATGTTTTCTTTCAACCATACACTCCAAAGAAGTGCAGATTGCTCTCCTAGATGTAGGATAACATCGTGCTCCAATTTTTCCTGCATGATTGACATCAGGTTTACTTGAGGTCAAGTCAATACACACATTATGAAGTATACTACTATGAAGTATGAGTTAATACGTTTACAATTCTGACTGCCTTCACAGGCACCTATTCTAGAGCAACAGAAAAATTTTTTAGTTAGTTTGTAAGTCTTTTCTGCCATAAAAATAGAAATAGAAAACAGAAATAGAAATATGGCATAATTTGTATCATTATAATTTTGTCATTAATCTTCTTACACAGCCATGTGTTTGTCTAACAAATTGTTGAAGTTGCAAAAGGTATTTTCAGACATTGTTGATTTGCTTTGTCAGATACTCATCCAATGAGAGAAACTTGAGGTTTGTTCTGCAAGTTGAGTTTATAGTTTATATACAAATTTAAAGACAAGATGTCTTAATTGCATAAGTTGATACAGATGGTACTTCTACTGCACTGTAGGCTGCTATATTTTATATCAAGTGCCAAAGCAATGCTAATCCAGACAAAGAGAGGTCTGTATGGATATTGAGTAATCAGATTTCATGGGTTTTAATTTTATAAATGAGAGCCAAAAGTTACTAATTCATGAGTTGCTGAAAGCTAAAGCCTTGTCAAAAAATACATGCAGACTGCATGGGTGATCTCAAGTGGTAAAAAAGGAATAAAAAATGGAAGAACACTGTAAAAAATTCACAATCATAATTTTTATCAGCTTTTGTCGTTAAATTTAATTTGGTGTTAGAAGTCTTGCAACTGACTCTCATCAGATGTTGAAAGTTTGAAAGCATGTAGGTCTCTTGAAATGCTAATGAGATAGTCAAAACAAGCAAGAATACCATCCAGCTGTCATGCTCGCAGGTTTGCATGAATTTACACTAACCACAGACACAGCATAAGCTACTTTACATTACACTGCATTTTTATGTCATCTGGATCCAAAAATGCAAAAAACTACCAACACACTGCAGGTGGTAAGTCTCTGATGCATGTCCACATGTGCTGTGTCCCATCAGGTAGACTGTTTGGCAACTGAACAGTAAATAGTATTTTACTGTGCAGGAGTCCAGCAAAAGAAATGTAATGGTCAATGTTCTCAGTCTATGTGCTGAAATACCTGGAGAAAACTGATGCTCTGCCTTGATCTATGTTTGAAAAGACCATTAACTTAACTCCTCTGTAATGGCTAGTGATGAGCAGGTGGTAGAAGAGACAAAAGAATACAGGGACCTGTGAAAATCACCTTTGGCTGGAACCCTGGGTTTTATTGGGCACTACCTGCTGTCTACAAGTGGTCTCTCAGAAGAAACTTTGCTTTGACGCACAGTATGCAAATTCAGTGCAGGCAAGTGTAAATTTAGTCTGCACATGAAAAATGAAGTAAAATAAAAAATTTGTAAGATATTCACATGACACAGCAAATTTACAGGAAAAATATTTTGTTGCCCTCTTTTCTCATAAAATGATACAATCATCTGTATGTAACTTCACCTCAGTGTTCCATCCTCTTAGCCTACAAACCTTTAGGGCAATTTAAAAACTTTGACAGAACACAAAAGATCTATTTTTTTAAAGATCTTCGACACTTGGATTTAAAAAAAGGAAGAGAGATTACCCAACTTCATTTTGAAATGTAATGCTTTATTAAGATGACATTCTTGTAGGTGATATAAAAATCACTGTAATACCTTGTTGTAGTATAGAAACAATAAAAACAACTAAAGCTTACTTACTTAAGCCAACAATTTACATACAATAGTCTTTCTGTTATGAAGCATGACCCATTCTCTGACAAAGTAGAAAAGGGGTTTCCTTGACTATTTCACCTATAATTTCTTATTAAATCAAACCAAAAACCCCTCATTTTGTCACTACTTCATGATCTGGAGTTTATTCTCAGTGCAGCTGAACCAAAGAGTAGGACCAGGAAGAGAGGAGAGCTGAAAATAGCTATTAAATTCACTTATTAGGATCAAGGAATGTCATTAATTCAAGATCAAACCCCAGGTTAAGCCTCACTGTTATTCCAATGAAACTAGAGTTACTGTAGGAAGTAATTTGGCCGATAGCTTTGAAACTATCCAAAATATTTTGCCTGAATTTATGAATCAGATCCTGTTAACAACTAGAACAAAACTATTATAACAGAAAGCAATGCCAGAGATTTATTGCCAAATGTAGCCCCACTGTGATTAGATGCACTTTCCCTGGAGTCAGTGTAACTGAGTCCATTTCCTGCAGGTCAGAATTTGGCTTTAGTTCATTATTCCTCCTGCCAATTTTGCAGGCATTTTCTGCAGTGTTTTAAATTATCCTGTTATTACAAATTGAGGAAGAAATATTTTAACCTGCTGAGAAGCACACACTTTTTCTTCAAAGTTCGGCAAGGAAGTTCAGAAACATTGGTGGACTCGCTACCGATCCACCGTCTGGGCCAAAGACCCAAAGTGCACAGGCTTCATTTGGGACTTTCATTTTCTCTTCAGGAAATGCTACCTAAGCCTGGTGTTTATATACTTACTAAATCTGAAGGAATTGTGCAACAGAGCGGCCAGCCTTATGTTAAGCTGCCCTGTTATTTGGAGTCCACTTTAGATAACCCATAATTGCAAACCTTTCAAACAAAGTGGAAAATTCAACCACTTGTAGCCTTAAGAATGTTTTTCCCTGTTTAATTTCTGCGGTGATAATGAGCAGTTGCTTTTTATGATGCATGGCATGCCGCAAATATTGTGTGGATAGAAGTTGGAGGCAATGCTTTGGGGTAAAAACAAGCCATTTCCTACACTGATTTGGGTACCTCTGCAAAACCCAACAACATGCAAAACAAACTTTTGCAATGAATCTGGCTTTCTCTTAATAAATATCCATTTGGCCAGATATAGGGGAAACTGAAACATTAAAGCACTATTACTTGTATTCCACCTGAGTCCATTATTTTGTACCAAACAACTGGGTTTTAAAAAAACTGGAACAGATTTATTTGCCTGTTTTAATACTGAGATACCTATGAAACACAGAATTAATATTCCCTTGAAAATGTTTTGGGCTTACTGTGTTTAAAGAGAATAACTAAATATGCAAATGTGATATTACAAACAATTAAACTTCCTTTGGAATAAGGATAGTCAAATAGGTTTTGGGTTTAATCTCAATGTAACAGATGTCAGTCTTCTCCATTATTTAACAGCTATTATTTCAGACTATTTTCAGTAGCGGTCTTTTTTTACAACCCCCTAAAATATGGGAAAATACTTCTTTTGTCTTCAGTGCTCTTTGGCTTGGACATCTGTATGCCAAATATTTTAAAGGGAAAGTCGCTCTGATGGGTATTTCTGCATTTGCTGTGGGCAGAAGTACTCTAAATTAAATTACTCTTTTGTTATGGTTTCCAACATAATTCACAAATGATGCCAATGGTTTGTTTTGCTTGAACAGAGTAAAAACCATTCTGTCAAGAGGTTATGAAAGGATAATACAACTTAGTCTATATGTTATGTTATAGTATGATACTCTAATGCACCCTAAGAATAAAGTAGTTCAGGGAAATAGTGACATTAATGTTGGCAAAAATCTTTCATACTTTGAAATGTCTTTGTTAGGTTGCCAGTCCTTCATGTTTTAAATAGAATAAATTTGATATGAATATATCAAACAGAATCTCATAGCAAACTCAGATTAAGAGGAAAGAGCAATTTTGTATGTTTTGGCAAGCATATAAAAGTAAAGTTTTCCCAGAAGTGATAAGAATGTTGAATTATTGTTCTATGCACAATTACAGGTACTAAACTAAGAACATAAAGGACACAACTGTCCCTGTGTCCTCTCACGAATACGATTTTTGTAGTTTTATAAATATTATTCTGGTACTTAGAAATCCAAGTTTTAAGTTCAAACTGTCTGTGCTAAGCACAGAATAAACACAATACAAAATGATTGTTCTTGCTTCTGTTAAGGTCTTACCTGCGATTTACAAATTGGAAATGTCCTCTAAAAAAACAATTTTAAAAAAAATCTCTTCTCCTACGTTGAATCAAACTAACTCTGGTATATCTGATCTTGCTTTGAGTTTTGATTTCTATTCTTTTTGTTGCTTTTTGCCTTTATTAATTTAAAAAAGTGAGACATTACTAATTTTGAAATAACTTCAAGATTGTTTTCTTAAATATATTCACAGCACTTATTAAAAATTTGTAACTCTCTTTAGGAAATTCTAAACTATATGAATACTAGAGTCTCAAGAGATGGGAAAATATCATCAATCTTACTTTCTGAACATGGAAATTAAAGCAAAGTGTGCTTAAGTGACTTGCCAAATTTACACGTTGTCTAAGTGGTAAATTTGCAGGATAGTATTCCAAGTTACATGTCTTCCCATGTTCCTGCCGTGCTGCTGGAATGAGATAATTGTGCCTTTTCGTGGAACAGTTGATTCCCTTTTTTTCCTGTACCACATAGGGAAACAAACATATAAAATGTCTAATTCCTGAGAAAAGGATGGAAAGTTTGAGTATTAAATTGCTGGATACATGAAAATACAAACAATTTCTTGAGAGGAAAAAGCAATAAATATTGCCATCTTTTAGAACACATCTTTCTAGGTTGAAACTTTCCAAGCATTTTAATACAATGTACAAAACCATTAAGAAATAAAACCTATGCTAACATTTGTTTAAAAAGCAATGTGATATTTTCATTCCCTCAGCCCCTTTGCATTCTCCTTTTTTTTTCTCCCTTCCCTTCCCATTCCTTTTTTTTTTTTTTTTTTGGCTTTGAATAATCTTTTCTTCTCATTCTCAGATATCAATAAAAGAACATGACATCTCTCACTGCAATTTTTTCAGGTGACAAACTTCAATAATGGCATTTCTTCAGGTTAAAGAATTCTTATTTTCCAATAAGAAAAGAGTTTCTTTTTGGAAAACACTTTAAAGTAGCTTAAGTTATGATATCTCAGCCAAGAGATGATTGAATAATCATTACCTATAAGACTTCATTGTTGTTGTTAATAAATAAGGAAAATCTTACACAGACTAAAAATAGTTTATAACTTACAGAATGGCAGAATATTAATATATTAATATTAAACTTACCAGTGCCGGTAATGGCTCTTTGTACAGATACAGTAGCAAGTATGGAATATTCAGACAATAGACAGGTACAATATAAAGCATATCAAAGCATGCCAGTGTGTTCTGGATTGTTTAAAGGAATCAAATGCAATTGTAAGAGGAAATAAAGGTAAAAGTTACTAAATTTTAAAGCATTATTTCCATTATTTCTAGATATGTACAGCAACACTGCTAGAAGTACAAGAGCAGGACACATGCATCAAATAATCACACCTTAGCTGCTGCCTGGAGCCCAGGAAAGTAACCCCTTCCACAAATAAACCTTATCCGGAACAACACTGAGAAATGCCATTCTAATAAGGAAGGAAGAAAGATGTCCCAGGCCCCTAACTCTAAAACAGCCCCTGTTCCTAAACAGTGTCCTGAAGCCTTCACCTCTCTCCCTCTGTATTTAACCACCACATGAAGATGATCAATCATCTGCAGCAACATAATGGAGCCAGGTTAGCAGATAGAAAGGAAGCTGGCAGTCCTCCCAAAATACATGTGAAAAGTTAAGGAAACTGCACTGAACTTAGTGTTCATAGTGTGTATCGCCATATAGTGTTTCCAGATGAAGTGATACCTTTACAGCACAATTTTATCACATTATTTACACCCAGTCTTCTATATTATATGTGATCTCAATGTATAAAAATGCAGTCACAAGCAAGTAAAATAAAGCAATTTGGATCATATGCACTTAAAACAAGCAGCTGGGCATGTCAGTTGTGCTTTGGAAAAAATTACAGCCAATTCAGATATGAAGCAGAATTACTATTGAAACATTGCCATAAAGCGAACATGGTCCCCCACAATCTCCAAAACCAGGGTAGACAATGAGGTTAGCTCTCTGTTCTTAACAGAAAGGAATTTATTTTTTGAGCAATATTTTTCCCGTATTTGAGGGAGTGAGCATCTTACGTAGCCCAGTTTGCAGTACATTGCAGGTGGGGAGTCACTGTCACCAACTGTGTGGATGAAAAGTCACTACCTATGGAACATATATGAATAATTCCTGACATATAACCTCATTTCAAATCAAAGCAACTGAGACAGTCCAATCATTAGTGAATTTTACTGTATGTGTTTTTATTGACCAGAAAAAAAGCTTTGTAAAGCTTTTTGTAAGCTTAAAAAATAAAAAAGTAATACACTGAATGAGATCAATAACTTGATGCAGTCAAAGCAAAATAAAAAAGATAGTGCCTTTTCAAGGGAGCTGAAGTTCCTGGACTGACTAGTGAAGAAGCCACACACTGAAAGCTGGAGGCTGGAATCGTCAAGTCTCCCAGTGTATCTCACCTCACTGATGCCTCCCCTGCTACACGTTGCCCTTACTCATGCACTTCTTTAACCATTAATGTTCGAACACCTCTGCCCCCAGACAGATTTTACTAGCAGCTCATCCATGTATGAAGAATCAGTACCCTCTAATACCTATTTTTGGCATATTTTAATAGTATGAAATTGTGATCTTCTATTTAAACGCGGCACACACCAGCAATACTCATTACCTCAAAACAAACAAACCCCATTTGTTATAACTCAGAAAGCCACTAACAACCACTGGATTGAGATCAAGATCTGGGGAAAGGATCACTAGTTCAAAGATTCACTGGTGTGAGAGGAGATTTGCTTGCAAATTCTCTGTTTTTACAATAACTTATCCAGTACACCTGAGTTCTACAATAAAAGCTTCTTGTTCTATGCTGGTTCCCAGGGAAACTGAGCTCAGAGGTAGCCACCTTCTGGAAATTCAGGCACTCACTTAAAATAAATGGGTAAAAGTAAATGCTCCTCCATCACTCCAGCAAAGTCATGGTCCTATCCCATCAACTTTAGAAGGCTGGGTTCGTTGGAAGGAAGAGATGTACAATTTTTTATTAAATCCACATGACTAATAATATCATGCTTAATCTTATTACTTCTTTAGAGATAGAATCATTTTTCTAGACTGCTGGAGGATTTGGAAGAGATGCTGATCTTTTTATATTTAGATCTTTTAAAATTAATCTAATTTTTGGTACTATTAAGACTTACTTAATATTATTTTCAAGCCTATTTTGCATTAAGTCTGCCATCGAGGAGAAAAGAAAGAAGTCAAACTTTCCTCAAAAAACAAAAGCAGGATGATGTGATGTGAGAAGCTATAGGACTCTTTTTAAGGATCTCTTAGCACACACAAAGCCCTAAACAGAAATATGTAATGTTTCTCCAAACAAAATCTTCATGCAATTGTGGTATGATACAGAAACACACATGTTAAGGTTCAAACCAAAGAAATTAAAAATATGAACCAAAGAATTTTTGCTTACTTAAAAGAATTCTGTAACCACAAATGCAAGAGGGGAGGAAAACGAGCCCATTTCTACACCATGCAGCCCATTTCTGAACTGCTGGAAATGAGCAAGTGATTCTATTGCAGTGAGTCATATAAGAACAAGGATCTCTTTTTTTCTGAAGGAAATACAAAACCCTTATGATGTAGAAATGCTTGAGATGTGATTAATTACTTCCTCAGACAGGTATTGCCTGTGGCCCTGCATAAAAAGAGGAAATAACTGCGACTCCTTCCTGGGCAAGAATTTAACCAAGCAATTTCATATTAAAAAATCATTTTCTTTCATATCTGCAGTCTTAAAAGTTCAGACATGACAAAAGAGCAGAATGGGACTACCCTTAAGGGACTACCTTAAATGTGGAGCCTCTCCATCAAAAGTAGTGGGTAGTTGTGTGGATAGAGGAGAGAATAAAACGGCTATAGCCTGCAATACTGCTGACGGAATTAAGTGTGTGGTTTAAATGTAATCCCGTAACAGAGGACAATAGTTCAAAATAATGAGTTCAACTACATGATCTCTAGAGGTCCCTTCCAACCTTAACTATTTTGTGACTCTGTGTTTAAAAAATAATTTTTATAGATTCCTGAAACCTGTCCATATCCCTGCTTAAGAGTTAAGGTTATGAAGTGGAATGAAGTTACCTTTCTCACACGCACTTATTTACAGGTAAATCAAGCAAATGTACAGCAAGAGGATTTTGCTGGTGCTTTCTGAAGTATGCTTGAAATGAAAGGTATTGGAACTATGATTAATTTTACCTTTGGGAGTTGGAATTGGTCTCTCAAGGCCATCCACTTGACCTAGGGGGTCATTTGAATCTGGAATTTCCATTTCACCTGGAAAGAGGGAAAAAAAAATTGAATTTAGGTGTTAGGTCTTTTTCCTCTGTAACAGAATAAAGGTGGTGAGTTCTGCAGCTCATTTAGTCCAAACCCTGGTCCCACAGCAGCACACAGGAAACAACTACTAGAAAGGAGATCAGCATTTACCCACTGGAGATTAGAAAACTTTCCTGAAATTCAGTTCTTTAGAACAATTTGTGCCTGATGCACAGCATTAAAAAATACATTCCAGTTCTCACCTAAATAAAATTAACACAGTTTACAAAGAAGTCAAACATTTCTTCGAGGAAGGGGGACAACCTAAGCACTACCAGAACTTTCTTGACCATCACACGTATAAGAGGCAATAAATCTGCTTTTGAAATGATATAGCAGTAATTAAAATTTTATTTTCACAGGTTAGACTCATCACGTTTGCTGTGTTTCTTATTCTATGCTATAACACATTTCTAAATTACATCTCCTATAAGTGAAAACTTAATAATTTACTGTTTCTGTTGATTTTATCACTTTCCCAGAAACTGAACTATACTAAACTCAGCACCACCACCCAAGTATTGCTAATGGCGGTAAAGTTAATTTTTTTTCTTGTCCTTCCAAATTCTACCCAAAATATCCCAGCCCAACTTAAAAAAAAAAAAAAAAGTTTGCTAGCTCACATTTCCCACACAGAACATTTACAGGGGCCTTTGCTCTTGCAGGTCTTATGGACATTTGACTAATTATAAACTCTAGGCTTTCCTGGCCCTCCTTCCTGTTAGAAATACCAGTCTATAAGCAACAGAGCTGAATTTATAAGTCAGATAGGGTTTCAGGCTTGCTCTTATTAAAACAAGTTCTCAGATAACATTGCCTATATTTTTGTATCCTCAGAAATGTGTACTCGCAGTCCTGTAGCAGCAATTGCCCGTGGGTGCAGATGCCAGGATTTACACATCCAAGTCCCTGCTTGTTTCAGCATGTCGCCAAGACACAGCACGCAAATCCAAAGTTGTCAGCGTCCAAGTGACAAATCTGAAACTCGTTGTAGGTAGTGCTTTGGCAGGGGTGCAAACTGGAACCAGATAAAAGGTTCTCATTCGTCCTCCAGTGCCCAATCCCCTTCCTCCAGTGTAAATAAGCCGCACGACAATGTTCTGGCTCTATGTCACAGCAGTGACATACAGTCAAAAAAACATTTAAGTTTTGAAGAGAGAAGTCAGTCATTTTTTTTTTCCTGTTACACATTTGCTCATTATTTGAGAATAGAAACCTTAGACAATTTGCCTCTACGTTTACCAGGTGAAACACTGGAAGCAGAGATCCTCTGCTGTACATTGGGTCTGAAGTTATCCTGTGGTATTACTGCCACATTGTCCTTATTCCATCTCTCCTTTCTTCTACCACTGCTCAAGGCCAGCAGCCTCACAGTACTGACATCAAATGAGTTGTGATGCCCCCAAACAGACAGTAAGGGGGAAGATGGGGCTCTACCCGTAACAAAGACACACTCCTTTGAACTGGAAGAGCTGAGGCATGAGCAAACACTGTGTACTACCCTTAGTCCTGCACTTCTGCAAAAGGGAGGGAAGATGGGAAAAAGGCCAAAAGTAGTGGTATCTTAAAGTGCCATTGCTAATTGTGTCCCAGCTGGACTAAGTGAGCTAAGCCTGCTTAGCCTGAGGAGTGATCTTATAAATATGCATAAAACCTGAGGAGAGAATGTAAAGAAAATGGGGCCAAACACTTCTTGGTGGCAACCAATGACAGGACAAGGGGTAATGGGTACAAATTTAAACACAGGAAGTTCCATTTGCATATGAGGAAGAACTTCTTTCCTTTGAGAGTGACAGAGCCCTGGAACAGGCTGCCCAGAGTGGCTGTGGAGTCTCCTTCTCTGGAGGTCTTTAAAACCCGTCTAGGATGTGACCCTGTGCCATGTGCTCTAGGTGTCCCTGCTGGAGCAGAGGGGCTGGACTAGATGATCTCTAGAGGTCCCTTCCAACCTCAACCATTCTGGGATTCTGTGATTTACTCCTGAGTGAAATTCAGGACATGCAGGAAACTTAGAGCCTTCGACTACACTATACAGAGCTTTTGCCGATTTGCTTGATTAGAGGTGAACTGATAAATGCATGAGAATGATATCTCTGCCAAATTTCAGTAGAGATAAATCACCTCCTGTTTTCACCATGGGGCAGCATCGCAAGTTCACATTTAATCCCTTGCTTCTGCTTGACCTCCTCTAGATTCCATGGGGAGATGAATGGGACACCACCATTTACCAGAAACAGTGCAGATAAAACCAAGATTTCATATGAGATAGTAGAATAAGAGACAGTGCAGGACAAGCTACAGTTCTTTCACGCCACATGCACTTGGCCCATACAGAATCCACTAGGATTTACATGATGTTATTTATAGAAATCCATCCTCTGGGACATTCGATTAGCATAAATCTAGTCCTTCGTTCAGACTCCAATCTGCCCATGACTTGAATGCTACTTCAGCTCTCATGCCATGTGCTTAACTCTCCTACGTGGTTTAGTCATTCCTTTAGTCAATTACTGGGTTTCAGAATATGAAAAGGTATTGAAAATTTAGAGAAATAGACATAGATTTTTTTCCTCTCCTTCCCAGACCCATTATCTCTTGATGATCTTCAGTTTTTCAGTTAAACATGGAAAGAGACAAAAGCAGTTGCTGATTTGAAAAATACTTCAATAATTTTGTGTGATTCACTCTTCAGCTTGCCATGTTTATGTCTGGCAGGAACATTTATCTCCAGATGTGCTTTATCAGAAAGGAGAATTACAAACCACAAGACAGCACCTACCAGCAATGTTGTGATGACTGAGCAGTGTTAAAACTGAAAATCCTTTGTGAATTCTGTAAATTATAAATATAAAACAGATCTTTCAACTAAACTGTGTTTTTTTTTTTAAAGGAAACTTTTTTTTTTCTGTATTATAAACTTCAAAATTCCATTTGGGCCACATTCATTATGCACTCTCAGTCTTAACCCCGAAGTTCCTGAACCCCAACCTAACATACTATCAAGTTATTGCCAAAGTGAAACATTACAAGTTTTTTACACCTTAAATGCTGCGGGATCAGATTACCAACTAGGCACTACAACCAAGCAAGATTTTTACTCAAGTTAATCAGTATATTAGAATCCCACAGTCAAAAGAACTGCTCAGAGGAGTCTATCCACTCCTAATTTTCTCTAGTCTTCCCATTTTTGAATTCCGAACTTAGTGCATTTTTTCCCCCATGAATGAGACCATGGTGCTGAGACCAACGGATAATAATTCTTGTTGCCTCCTCTCCACCATGTCTGTTGGTCTTGACAAACAAGCAGCTACTGTTAAAATAAACCCCACTGTTTATTAAATTGATTCAGATGCAAAATGGACACCGGATAGTTGCATCTTTTGTATATATATGACAACAGCTTTGTTATATAATATACAGAGAAAAAAAAAAGGTAACTTGCAAGTGAGCAAACTATAATACTTGCAAATCCACAGCAATCTACACATAGCCACTATTAAAAAAAAATGATCGGAGCAAAAAGCTCAAAGGATATGTAAGTACAATATAAGGCCTGTTCTTATAGTTATCTTGCTCCTGCTAAAGACAAGATATCGGGTTGGATGGGCTTCTAGTCTACTCCTGTACTGTTGTTCTCATGTTTTCAGTTTGGATATGATCTGTGCTCACAGATTTAAACGCATCATGGCGTATTTCTGAAGATGTTTTTTTTCAATCTCCATTTACATCAGGTAGAGCAGATAACCAGCGTTCCTCCTCCAAAGGCTCTGACACTGCACACTGCCACAGCACATGGGACTGCAAAGCAAGCAGAGCTTGGCTTGAGTGCAGATTGCCGGCCTGAGGCAATGAAGTTGCCACGTATGAGCCATTTCATAACCCGAGGGACACTGTGCTTGTCACATATTCACAGGGACAACACTGTCCAGGGCAACATCATTGCTGTGAACAGTTCCTCTTTTGAAGTGCTCACCCGCACCAAAGATATTTCCTAACTTTTCTGGGCAATAAAGCAAACTATTTGAAGTTAAATGAAAAACCAAACTATTAATTTTAACTTTAAAGATGCTTTCTCTTTTGGCAATATCCTGTATTTCTCATGTACAAATACACATTATTATCTCATCTCTTTGGCTTACTACAGCAAATTACAGCAAGAAAACAAGCACTATAGCAAATCCTTCCCTAATCTGAATATAAATATTTGTCTCTGCTGTCAATTCCCCTCTCTTAAAAATAACAAAAAAAGACACACTTAAGATAGAATATAGGATAATTTTTTTTTCCTGAGAAAGAAACCGGAAGAGACAGCCCTACTGCCACATTTTGGGTGTTGATGACCAATGACACACACAGAAGCACATATCCTGCATCATTAAGATAGGCACACTCTCTCTCACCTTCAAGAATTAAATTGTGCAAATGATCACCGGGCCTAAAAGAATTCACTTTTTCCTTCTGGAACAGTTAAGAGTTCACAGATCATTCGGGATTTGAGAGGTAATTGTGACAAGCAGACTTCCAAATGTTCATGGCTAAACACACATAAAAACAATGCATTAATCTTCGCTAAAGAAAATACTGGTCACAGTTAGCATAATTGCTAGCAGGGACAAGAAAAGGCCTTGGCCTCTAGCAGAAAATGAATAATGGAGTCAGATATATTCAACCACAGGGCACTTGGTTAATGTAGAGTAGTTAAGGGCTGTCTGATGCAATGTCATGCAATGTTAATAGCCATCTTTCAGTCCTTGCAGAGTGCAGATGAGATTCTGAAAGAACTGGAAATTGCACAAATGGTTCCTATCCTACTGCTTATTGAAAAGGGTAGAAAGCAGTGCCAGAGAATTATAGATCCATTAACTTAAAATCAATTCCTGGAAAAAAATAATAGAACAAAAACCTTATTTTTAACATTGACAATAAAATTCAGAGATGAGTAATAACTGACCTAGAAGCCAACACTGAAATGGTTTACATGGATTAGAATTGGGCATGAGTCAATGACCACAAGTTATTGCAATGAGGCAAACATCAGAGCAGGACACACATCCAGGAGCAAACCACTAGGCAAACTTCTACAGTCCATGATTTTGTATAGTTACCCTTAATTCTTCTTTTATCAGAGTGAGACAGGACCTCTTGAGATCCTTTCCACTCCTACGATTCTACAAGTAAGATGATCATTCCTCTGCCATTGCAAGCTAATTCCCAAAGCTTTAGAATAAATCCCTCAGTGCTAACAAATCCACACGGCTACAAGTAGGGAAGCCACCGATTTTGCTTTGTTCTTCCACTGATGAGTAATGCTATACCCAGAGCAGAAACTGCTTTCCCAACGAAACAGCAAGGCACAGCCTTGTGATGGCAACCTTTGGATCAGGTTCTACCTTTATTACGTTTTAAGAAACCCCACACCCTCCCAAAACAAACAAAAGAACTCCCCATCTCTCTTCAGCCCCATGTCACCCACTTCTCTGTTCTTTTCTTCCCAACGCCGAGCTGCCCTCCTGCTGGTGACCAGGCTCTGGGCGCCACACAAAGGGCGCACTGTGCGCGTTGGGTCGACGCGGCTGCCAACGCGATCCCCTCGGCCGGGGCGGCTGGCTCCGCGGCGCCCTGAATCAGGGCCTTTCACGGCAACGCTGCTCTCCCACCTCTGCCACCCCGGCAAGCCGCTGCAAACAGCGCTCGGCAAACCCCGCGCACGGCGGCCAAGTGTGCACAGAAGTGCAGTCAGCAGCAGAAAAATCAGTGCGGCCTTTTCACGGCTGGGGCAAACCGGGACCTCTGCGGCGCATGTTGCTTAACTGCTGCAGTTTCACATGAAAATAGCTCAGGGTAAGGAGAGTTACATGCGCTTTTCATCTTGGCTGCTCTGCTCAGACCTTAAAAAGCGTGCAGCCTTAAAAACGGGCATTGCTCGGCTTGCTGTCAGCAGCAAAATGTACTAATTGTAGGGCTCAGGCATGTAGCTACCATGGAGATAACTATTTACTTTCATGTTTTGTGCAATTCAAAAATGACTTTCAAATGACTTTCAGTTAAATTCATCATCATCATAAGTTTTCACTAGGAGATAATGAGATACAGGGTTGGCTTTTGTACCTTTGCTGCAAAGAAAGAAAAAAATAACCCCACAAATAATGCTTTAAAAAATTACCAACACTAAATAACAGACGTAAATGCAAGTAAAAGAACCTTCCAAAGGCTGGTGGAAAACACAAACAAGAAACCATTTTACAAGAGCCAAAGTGTGGTTATATTGAAAAAATTCCACAAATTTGTAAGCATTCCTTATGGACGCAAATCTCTTTTTTCATTACTGTAAATTTTACTCTCTTTAGACTTGTTCTATTTTACTTAATAGCTCTATGGAAATGGTTTAGTTTCAGTAAGTACCAGGAAAAATGCCCTATGGTATGAACTATATAAGGGGCCAAGGGCAGATCTGAGTTTTAGGAGCTGTGGCAAAGGAAAGGGCTTCGTTATTTGTTTTGGACAGGAAACTTTGCTTTACATTAAAGTAAAATTTCAAATAAACACATAAAATCATGTTCTTGCTGAATCGTGACAGCTCATTTCTCAAACACCTCTTAGCAGGGCTTCAAGGGTGTAACTTGATCCTCTTTGTCACTTCATTAAGGGGGAATCTACATGTTGCATTAATCCCTGTTAGTGCGAATGCTCGTGTTCCCAAGCTACAAGACACAGTAGTTTGCCTGCGTTGCAGAAGTTGTAGTCATGTGCATGATGAAACAGGTGAATGACGAAATAGCTACTTTATAGATCTCACAAAGCTCCTGCAGGAACATCCTCATCCAATACAAGAAAGCATCACATCACTTAAGAACACTGTAAATGGTATCAGTTGGCCATCATAAAAACAAAAGAGAAGGAAAGACATTCAAGTTCCTTACAGTGCTACAATGAACTCCCAGAACAGTAAAAAAGGATACTGAATATGTACAATTTATCTACTTAGACATTGAGCAGGCACCTACAAGTACTGTGCATGAAAAGAACCAAATCAAGTAATTTTATTTTAAAAATTAAAATTTGCTTTAAAAAGTAAAATTACTAGGGATTCTTAGAGGGTGCAGCAAATGCTTTGATTTATATCAATGCTTCATACTGTTAATCCATATTTTGCATTAACAGCTGTATTTTCAGTTTCAGTGTCAACCTTTGCAGTTCATTTATACAACTCTCATTTTTGAGTTGTCACATACTTCATATTCTTCCTCATTGAAATCACGTGCTACTTAAAAATGAGATCTCAGACCCATCAGCGAGACAAAACTAAGAATAAAAATGTATTCAGATTTCACTTATTTTCTTCACAAAGGAAACCTGATTAACAGCTATTTACGTAACAGAAAAAGAAACAGCTTCTAGGATGGGAAGATGCTTATTTTATGTTACCATTTTCAGTGCTCACCAAGCTTCCACAGAAGAAACCCTATGGCCTGCAAATTGCTGCACCAATTCGCAGGCATTTTAATATTTTAAGAAAGCTAAGATAAAATCCAGACGCTCTTATTTTACGATATCAAGCAGAAGTCATTAAATGGAGGCCCAGCCTGTACCAAGGAAGAGACAAATCCAATTCTCAGCTCTCAGGACTTTTTGCCTGCAAAGTCCTGGCCAAGTCACCCCAGGCCAGACTGCCAGTACTTGGTGCCAAAAGATGCAGACAGATGTCTGCTGCGATTTTAAAAACCACTGGGCAACTCAGCCTCGCCTCTGCAGAATTCAGCCGTTCATCTTTGGTACCTCCAGCACCCTCAGGGGAGAGGTTTGATCCCTGATGCTGCTCCTGGCAGCAAAATTTTAGGGAAAAAAGAAAACATGGGGAAGGAGCAGCAGAGCAGTGAGGTGCTGGGTGGAGGGGAGGTGAGACGTAGCTTTCTGATGTCTGCGATGGTTTATGCCGCTTCCAAGTGATCCTGCAATCCTAGCGCCAAACCCCACTCTCACATAATGGGGAGAAATGCCCACAGTCTGCTGCAGAGCCGTCGCCTTGCGCCTGGTAAGGATAAACACTCTATTTGGAAATAAATTAAGACATAATTGTGCCAACTGTGCTATTCTGAATGCTTAATAAATGTGAACGACACCTATAGTATTTACAGCATAAAATACTTGAGGTTTTTTAAACCACAGAGGCATTTAATTGCCATTTCTCAATTAGCAGCAATGGAATTAAGCCCACTAAGCCATCACACCCACTTTTTTTTGTGCACAACCGAATCTCTGCTTAGCAGTGCTGATCCGTATGTTGAGGAACATATAAATGTTGAGAACAGTGAAGGAAAATAATAATAATAAAAAGAAGTCCAAGTAATTCTGGATTTCATAACAAGCAGTTTTTGGTGGTTATGCTTTTTTTTTTTTAATAAAGCAATTTTATATCCATTCCAAGGCTCTTCACCACCTCAGCAGGAAAATCACCTTTATGGAGGCTCTCAAGGCACCTGCAGTAGCTCAAGGAACACCAAGCAACATGATAATTAACCTGCGGCATTATTACATGATTGATTGTTTTCCCGCTCCTGGCTGTGAAACAAAAACAGTCTCCACCAAAAGGTTGCAAATATGATTTACTCATGATTTATGAGTGTAACACTCCATCAATGGGGGAAAAAAACCAACCATTTTCACAGCGCTTTTTTTTTTCATGAAAAATAATTTAGACTCCCAAAATACCAGTTCTGCTTGCAGCCTTAGGCTGGAATCTTTAAGACTTCAGTTCAGAAAAACACTCTTAGTCAAGCAGAACACTTGAAAATATACTTGTTTCTAAGCCTGTTCTTAAGTGCTTTCCTGTATCAGAAGCAAAACAACAACATTAACCCACCTCAGCCTGGCAGCTAATACAAAAATAGCACTGGTCACAAATGAATGTAGGAGAATATAAAGTCAAAGTTGCTTTTTTATGTCCTAATGATTATTTTTACCTGGTGGACCAAAACCAGCAGCAGAACAACAGCAAATGCAAAAATCGTTCCCACAATTGGTTTAATGTGCATCCTCTGATCACATATTAAAAGTGGATGGACATCAGGTTTAGCACACGAGGCTCCTTCTGGACACCCTGCTTTCCTGAGAGAAAATAACAGGTCCATATTAACCAATTTGGGAGCAGAGATAAAGGACTTTCGAGTAAGCACTATTATCTCCACCTTTCCGACACTGTTGGCACACTGGAGACAAATGCACAAATGATTCTGAAAGCCAGGAGCCTGACACCAACTAATTCAGAAAACTTCAATGCCCAAACAAGAGCCTGGAGGTTTATCACAATGCTAAGAAACAAAATCCAGCCAAGGATCCAAGCATAGGGCAACATTCATGCCTAAAGAATACATGCTAAATAGATGCCTAGAGTCCAACTTCAGTTAGCACCACAATTTTTGAAAAGCCTCTGGGAGACAGAAAAGCACATTTCTGGCTATAGAAAAGCAAATTTCTGTCTCTCTGGACCGTTACCCTCCTGGGATTTGTGTCCGCCACATCGTATTAGAACCACATTTTACAAGGCCCTGCTGCATGTAGCACTACATACATACACCATGTTCAAAGAGGAACAGCTGCTCATTAGCCAACACTACCTAAGCTCTAGGTTTTACTCAGGACCAGCTGGCATAAAGTTAAACCCAACAGTGTCATTTCCGGGAGACAGCAAAATTTCTTTTAGAGACAAAGAAAGGAAAAAAAAAAAAAAAACCCATATCCTGGTGGCTACATCAATCTCTTAAAAGTCTTAATCTTCTGGTGAAAGCCCTCTTTAGCCAAAAATTATTTATGGCCTATATTTGCTCAAAAAACGAGGATATTCTCTCCCACATAACAGTATACCTTGCCCTGATAATGAAAGAGCAAGTATAGGCGGTAAGTCTGGTATTTGGGTATTTGTGTACTGCACAAACTCTGAGCTCTTGTCTGGCCCCCAACAACCTAAATATTCTCTGAGGCAGGTGTGTATGTGAAATGGGATGAATGAAGTGGGGGGATTCTGTGTTTATAGGAAATAAACAGGTGATTCATATTTTAATCCTTGAAGAGCTAGATCCAATTATTTTAAATTTCAATTTAATTTCAAAAATTTGAAAAGACCTACTGATTCTTTTAAAAAATACTTATTTCCAAACTTTTGCAGAATAGGATTACTTATTACGCTCTCCACTTAGAGTATCTAAAGCACAAGATACTTTGGTTAAGATGCTGCTCAGCTTGCCCAGATAGGAAAAATCTTTTTCTTCTCTTGCAGAATCTCTTTGATTTAAATCGAGTACATACAGTGAAGTAAAAGATATTGTCTACCCTAAAAAATAATTCCCATTCGTCTTTCTCCTACTATTGAAACCAACTTAACTGCTAAAAGAGAACACCTCGCTCAGCTGTCTAAGAGGACCTCTTCAACACAGTTCCTCTTTGTTTATTTTTAATTAGCAGAGCCAAGCAGCACTTCCCCTACGTGAGAAGAGATTACAGATCAGGTGTTTGCTCTTTCCTCAAAAACAAAAATAAAAGGAGAGCCCTAAGGTGCAAGACAGAGTGCTTCCAGATATACATCCACACAGCTTCCCATGGGAGAACAGCCCAGCAGCTAGGCACAAACCTCATCACCGTCTCACAGATACAGCCGACGTGGTTATTGTGAATGCCATGACGACATCCAAAAGCACCCAGTTACTGCATTTTCCCCCAACCTAAGCAGGGATATCCTGAGCTACCACTGTCCTTTCCTATCACCCTGCTTAACCCTTGCAAGTATATTACAAGTTAATGTCAACAGCAATGCTGAAGGTCATGGCCGCACTGCCATTTCAATGAATCCTGGAAGCTACATGCATGTAAAGTGCAGTGCAGCACACAAAGTCACCTTAAAAGGGGTGTTTTCCCACTGGAAATCCCTGATTATTGCATTTGTAAAGTCCTGCTTAACACACCAAAAGCTATTCTACTTTTTATTTATTGTCACAGGTCTATCATCGTTTTTGGATGATTGTGTGGGTCGGTTCTGTGACAAACCCACACAAACATAACTATAAAACCTCTGCCTTCGTGAAACGTAAGTTAGAAACAATACAATCTACTTTTAGACAGAAGAGTTAATTCACAGAGCTGAATGATGATCTAACTTCTTGCCCATATATTGAACCAATCTTGTTTGAAATTCTTCAAAAAGTACCACACCTCAAGTGAGAGCCCCTTATTTTTAACCAGGGCAAAACCTAAAAGCTTTTGTCTCTGCATGAGCAGTTCCAGAAATCATCAGATGCAAGAGGGGAGCGAGCTGGGGGCAATCAGCAATATTTGCTGCTGGAAAATTGATTTGTTCCACTCCCAGCGCAGGGAGCAGTGGAAAGCAGCTCCTCCAAGCAACTGCCAAGCACGCTGCCCATTCATCCCAACCCTCAGGACTTAAAAGACATTTCTCTTGGCTTTGGCACTGGCCAGAGTTTGCGTTTTAAGGAAGAAGAACATTCCTTTACAGTGCAAGTTAAGATTAGGCAAAATATGCATTCTATTTTAATATGCTTTCTTACCTCTGAATGTTTCAAAATATACATAGCAGGTACTCCACATAGATCCAAACATTACTTTTACACTGGATACATTCCTCGCAACCACTGTTTACTTAATCAAAATGGACAGCTGTGGTTTTCATTATCCTTAAGCAAATATTTGCACAGGTATTACTTTCTTGTGTTATACATTACCATAAAGTTTTGCAAGCAAAAGCCAACCATGCCAATCCAAATGTCCTCACACATGAGCTTTTTGTAACAAGTATAAGCAATTGCCAAATAAATTGTTCCAAGTGCATATGCAGTTGCCTTCCTTCACGTTAGCTATGGATGGCTCAAGAATGGCACTGGCTCCAAAGCATGGAAACAGGCTTTAGCTCCAGTAAATGGGAAAGCGAGCAGACTCAGAGAAATGTCTTTACGTGGAGCCAGTATAGTAGCTGATATACCATTAACAGATGATGCTAGGTACTTGCAAGACATGCCAAGAGTCCTACTGGTAGCAAAACTTCAGCAAAGCATGCCATTTGGTGTGACATACACAGACACAGTGTGCATCTTTGGCACCTATTGCACCAAGGAAAGACTGACTAAGCCTAGCGGGCTCTTTTTCAACTGGAAATGCTCCTGTTTAGTCTAAGCTACTACTAATATCCATCTAGCTGAGGCATTTATCTAGCTAAACTGCCTTTCCTGGAAAACTGATGTCAGAAAAAGGAGGTAACCGGGTTTTCTCAGGCGTTGGAAAGAAGTGCAGTCGCATCTTTCCAGCTTTGTTAGCACATATAACCATATCTGAGTCTCCCTAAGTCTGGTGGGCACGGAGCCCATGACACAGCTTCTAACACAGGCAGCATTTGGCACAGTAGCTGAAGTGGTGTGGGAATGGCCAGAAATGGAGACCACCGTGGCCCAGGCTTGCCTCACGTGGAGCAGCAGGTCCTGGCAAGCAGGGCCGCACAGAGGGATTCCTGACGGCACCGGACAAAGGGCTGCCAAGATAAACTCAAAGCATGTTTGGCCATTTTGCTGCTCATATTAGCCCGTGTTAACCCCAGGCCAGCATCAACAACATAGGCTTCCTCTTACAAAAAATGCCCGGTCACATTTCAGCTTAACCTGCCAAGGCATCACAGAGTTAGAAATAGTTACCTGACGGTTGCTTTAAGGTTCAGCCTTATTTTCCAGTAAATAAAATTTGCATCACAAAACACTACCCTAAAATTTGGCAACCACTAGATGTTATTGTTTGCATTCACAGAAATGCCATCAATAATGTGGGCAGAGGAGATCCATCCACCAAGTTTATTATGTTAATCACCATTTTCATAACTGTGGAAAGAGATTTTTTTTTTCTTTAGGCATGAATCCAAATATTTGTTTTTATGAGCATCCAGACATTCACATTCTTTGGGTACATGTGAGAATGTTTACATCTTCCTATAGCAATATTCAATTACAGTCATTTTTTCAAATCCTTTTAATTCAGAGAGGTACAGAGTGGTAACCGATAATGTGGTATGAAAGGCATAAAAGTTTGTTTTCCTGGTATGCTACTTGCATCTTTTGGGAAAATGCTTGGGAGACTCTATTCAAAGAATCAGTCATAACCTAACACATTAGCTGCCTGTTGGGGCACCAAAGAAATCCACCTTTGAAAAGACTGGAGTGATTATTTGTAGGCCTGCACTTTCTATCGCTAGACATCAAATTCTGAATGCACTGGGAAAAAGCCTCTCTGCATCTTCCACTGCTCACCACCTCTTAGACTTTCTACAAAGCAGCCAACATAAAAGAGAGTCAGTGATTTACAGTCCAGCGCTATGAACGTAGATAAGATCTGGTCAAAGATCTAACACGAAACAAAGAAGTCTGTATTACTCTTGGAATGGCTTCTCAAATATTTAAAATACTATGACCCAGAAAGCCCGGAGATGGATATATTGCCCTCGACCTTGTCACTCTTTGCTAGTCTGTTCTTCTCTGTTCTGTCTCTGTTTTCTGCTTTGTATATATTAAAATACAGATGTATATCTGAAATTCCTAACCTTGCTTGCTTCATAAAGTAAGCACTGGATGTATAATAGCTTATTAAGTGCTCTGCTCAATTACCTGTCTGTCCATTACTATCTTCTGGCTATACAATATGACTGAGAAATCACTTTTGTTAGCAAGTGTTGTCAGAAGAAAAATATCAGTAGAAGAGCCTATTCTGATACTTACTGAGTTAATTAAACTTACACTTGAAACTTATTTTAAGACTTTTAATTCCAGTTGGTTTGTTCATAAGGTAAAAATAGATGATTTTTCGCCAGTGCAACTCATTCTCTCAAGCTCAGAAAAAAAATGGCAGAGCATGTTATTCAAAAAACATATTCAAAAAATTCAAAAAACAAAAAAGGAAAAAAAATCAGTAAACTATGTTTTGTAAAATATATGAAAACACATTACGTATAGTACATAGCAGGAAAATCCTAGTTATAATGAAAGATAAATGAACTCCATTTTCTCCTTATGCTTGGCTCACTGACATAACATTAGCCAAACGTGGTAACAGAGGGAAGCAGTGGTAAACCTGAACACACAAACATGACATATCAACTTAAAGAAAAATAAATGAACAAAACCGAAATTCATTTGTATATACAGGAAACAAAACCAGCTGCAGTACATCTATGTATTCTCCTCTTTTTCTCCTTTTCCGCACCAAAAAAAACCCTCACAAAAATAACCATATAAAAGTTCAAGTTCTTACCCCTCAAGCCTGGAAAAACGTGTAAATTTCACAGGTGATGCAGAGGAGAAGTCTGAAGTACCTGGCACTGCAATTCTTGCATGCTCAAAACTACTAATAGGAATCTGAGAATAGAACAGCAGCAGACTGAGTCTTTAATTGGCCTAAAACCCCTTCCAGGAAAAGGTCTACAAAATCGTAGAAGTAAAATGAAGTAATAAGGACAAAGAAGGAGATTCATGACCGCGAGAGCCAGCTTTGAGAAAAACCTCCCCCCGCCACAGCCCAGTAACTCAAACTTCAGGGGTTTCAGAAGGATTGAATTCCCTTATCTTAATCCAACTCTAACATTTTTTACCAATTAGTTTTCGCAAGACAGAGACCACAACAGACTTTCAGTCACTTGGGTTGGCAGGACTTTATAAAATTACTCCATAAACAAAAGAGAGAATATATACAGTGTATTATGTTACTGTAACAAGGCTTTTAAGCAGATTTCAAGTGACCTGATTGACCTAAGTCATAAAACGGTAATTCTTAGTGGACTCGTAATTTATGTGAAAATTTAACTCACGCAATAGTTCATGGTTGCTTTAGTTAGAACACAAGGCTAAATTAAGTTCTGTTTTATGGCATTCTGATCTCCATGCTTTTAGTTTATTTTTTAGAAAGGGATTTCATACAGTGCTTTTAACAGAGCTCCAACGTGATGACATCAGGCAAATCAATATCTAATCACGCATATGGAAATTTTACCTTTTAAATGAGGAATATAACACTCGACATCAACATCAAGGTGCTGCCACCTATATTCTACAATTAATATACCGGCTAGATTAGTATGGATTAGTTATGGTGACTACAGAATTGCACCTCATTAGGTATATGGATCAAAACAGACAGTAAAACCAAACAGAGTACAATAAAAGATGGTGAAGGATGCAACTTAACTTGAATGTCCCCTCCACTGAATTTCTAGCTAAGGTTAGCAAGAGCAGGAACTGCAGGAGAACAACCACAGGTTGGCAAGCAGCAGCGGGAACAAGGACTATAGTTACTACTCATCCCATTTCAGTCAATTAGCGTATAAATACAGCTGACCAAAATTAAGACTGGCTCGGAGGATGTCTGCAGCGTAAGCTGTAATTCAAAAGTAATAAGAATGGAATTATTCAATTCAGCATTACTCAGTCTTTTTACCAGTATTAGAAATAAATGCTGCAATTTTCCAGCTATGCTCAGATGTTTTAATTATGGGAGATTTTTTAAAGGAGGAAACATTGTGTGCAACTGGGAAATGAACAGGACTCAGATACAGAAACAAGTATGTTTGTGTCAAAAATGCATATGTTAACTCTTTGGTGCACACTGTGTAATGGGCCTCCCTAAATAAATCTTGAAGGCAGAAGAAGAAGGTGCACTGTTACCTGTTCAAGTGAGAGGCACTTTGCTCTATGAAGTAGTTTAAAAAACAATCATATTCACAATATGTAAGTCATGAGCATTTGAAAATATGCATTTTGATATTAAATTAGCATAAGGCAATTGCTACAGTCAAGAAAGCTTTTCTTATTATAATTTTTTTTCTTCTCTTCCTGGAGAGACAGAGTGGGAGTGCTAGTCAGAGCAGACTCATTCACCCCAGGCTGAAGCTTGTCTTTAAAATTTGGTGTGGTAGTTCTCATTTCTGTTATTCTTTCATTTTTCTTTCCCTCTTCTTTTTTTTTTTAATGTTGATTTCAATCCAGATAACCAGTGATAAAAATGCTTTATCTCCTGTTCACACTGGTAGTCCCCTAGCTACAGCTCAAGCCATTAGCCATTTTCCAAAGAGAATTAAGAAACCCTAGTCGTCAAAATCCTGCACACACATGGCCGTATTAGGTAACATTTCCGAAGGAATCGGTGGAGTGTATGAGCCAGATAGCACCATGGGAAAAACAGCCTTTGCAAGTTGAGTGCAGACTGAATCCCAAGGGCAGTGGGTGGAAAGCCCAGTTTTTTAAAGGAAGGAGGACACCTCTCGATTCCCTCCACCTGCAACTGTGCTTCCCTACAAAAATCCCCAAAAGGCACATGTGAAGGTATAAATATATATAATTTATATTTTTATTATATGTGTATACATAAAAGCCTACTTTTTATTCTTCTGTGCATGCCACAGACCTGGCATCTCTTGGCGCTTGGGTAGGGATTATCAAAGGGGACAGCATCACTACACTGTTTCTCACTACGCAGCATCCAGAAGTACTTGCTAAGTCCCTGATACTATCTGACTTACTGTTAGAAAATTCCTGTCTCTACTTAACCCACTGTGTTTTTCTTTCTTTTTTTTTTCCTAGGGGAGCGACCACTTTGCTGAAAACTCTTATCCCTGCAAACTTGAGCAGACAATCTGTTTAGAAATAGCAGAGCAGCTTAACGTCGTGTTAAAATAAATAAAAGTGAAGCTTCAGCAGGCTGGCTTAATAGGCTGTGTTTTTTGTTTGTTTGTTTGTTTTTAATAGAACATCTATGGAGGTCAAAAAATAAAAAAATAGAGAGAGCTAAAGTAGATTCTCATTGTTGGTGTTTGAAACCATGCAGCTAAGACGAGCACCATGCCTTAACCCCACACCTCCCTTACTCATATATATACAGCTTAGTTTAACATTACGTGTGTGGTCATAATCTCAGGCTAACCTACAGTATAGACTACGGTGTTTCTGTAAATATTCTGGACAGGAGCCATAAGGCATGAACCATTCTCTGTTTGCACGGCAAATTCCGCCAACGGAGGGCACGTTTCACCTCGGCTCAGTCGCAGGCTCTCCCCGACGGAGAGCTCTTCACCCTCCCCACGGCCTCATGGCAGCAGCTCCGCCAGAGGGCTTGCACTAACCCTGGTGAAAAGAGCTGAACATGGGTACTTAAAAGCCAGGTCTTAAAAAAGTTAAGTGCCCAACAAAAATGGACTCAATTGCTGGTTAAGGCATTTTCCTGGGGTCCCCTGCAATTGCAGGTGTGCATTTGCTTTAGCAAGGTCGGGGGAACTCAGCCCCTGCCATTTAAAACCTTCTGCCTCTGCAACAGGCTACGTGTAACACAGAGTGAACTTTTTTAGACTACGCTCCTAGTACAAACACATTTCTGCCTCACCTAGCTTTTAATACGACATTAGCTTTAAAGTGTAACATGTGAAGCAATGCATTTCAATGAATATTATTTCCTGTATTCCTCCTCTTCTCCTTTCTTAGTTTCATCCAGGGAAAAGATGTTTATGAGCAAACTTCTCTAAAACGTTGACTCATCACTCACAACCTAGGACAGTGCTGTGCTCTGTTTACAGCTTAATATATTTGGGGGATATTTTCCCTGCCAGATGTTGCCCTATTCAAAATTTGTACACAGCAAGAGAAACATAACAGTGCAATCTTGCCTTTTGGCAAAATGACAAAATAGACATACATTAAATGTCGGCTTTCTAGAGTTTACATCACTCACACCCCTCCGTCTACAAGGACCTACAAATTACAGCTGTCGAAGTTTTTGCATAACCTAAACTTTCAGCTCTAGAGAACCCTTACTTGTCTACATTTATTTATATTCTTGGTAATGGAGTGGTTCATTATTTATACTAGCTGTTTAAACAGTAACAGGGTTGTTTTAGGAACTGTGCGTTTGTGCAGAGATGGGCTGTGCATTTTATGTAATTGAAGAAAAATCAAGTTGCAGCAGCCATAATATGTTGACTCCATTTTTCACAGCCATAAAAGTAAAATATTTTTCTCAGAAAGGTTTTGCAACAGTTTTAGCATGCACACAATATAGATTGTTACCTCTCAAACTTACTTACTATTATGTTACTTCACTGTTAAATCCTAACATCGTTAAATCTATAAACAGATATAAATACCTATGTTTTCAAGTATCATTTTTTTAAAAGTGCAATTTTGCCTATGCTGTGTAAACAGCAGCTCTGGAGAAATCTGCTATGGAAAAGTTATTATCTATACCCTAAGCAATCCACTAACTCGGCTTAAAGCCAAGGCTGGCATTCTGCAAAAACTCTAAAGCGGAACTGGATGAAGTTTTTCAAATGCAGGAGCATCATGAATATGGAGAATCATCCTGGTCCCTACATCCCCATGGAAGTCACGTGTGTTTTAACCTTTATTAGTTTGAATACATGCTTTCTTTTGAGACTGGCATGACTAAAAAAGTCAACTGCTCTTTGCCGGCAAGTGGAGGCCTGGGCTATGTCCAGGCAACAGATAGTCCATATTACACTGCAAAGAGAGTGTTTATGTCCAGAAGTTTACACTTTGTGTACATATGCACATAGTAAATTTTAATTTGGATTTTTTCCTTCTTCCAGTTCCCTTCCCCACCATCTTTTAAGCACGTATCTCTCAAGACAAACCACCAAATTTTAAGTAACATTTAAGCAACATTTTAAGTAACTTCCTGAAAATTTGTTCAAGAATTTAATAAAACAACACTTGGACATCTCACTCCTCAGACTTCAAAAGCCCCTTAAGAAAGAAGTTTGGGGTTTCACACTAAAACAGTGGGTAGTGACCATGCTGCGGCATGAAGGTGAGTGTTTATGACCTCGGAGCAATGGGATTTCCATTTCCTTTAATGAGCCAGGACATGAGAGCAGTGCTCTTAACGCCCGCTTACCCGGAGTGGCCCCTGGGACAATACGGCTGCTGCCCTTGCGAAGTGAAAGGAGAGGAGAGGAGGTGGGGAGGAAGCAGGGGAGGAGGCAACCTGGAGCAGACCCATGAAACAGAGCAAGGGGAGGATGAGTTTGGCACTCCCGTCCTTTTCAGGACACCTTGCACCAGGAAAAAGAAAAGAAAAAGAAAAAAAAAGGAAAGGAAGCAAACACAACCATGAGGTGAGTGGAACTCTGGGTAACTAAATGAATGTTGTTTTGGTTTTTTTTTTTTTTTTCTTTTTGAACCCCTTCACTCATTCTTCATTGTTTCTTCACTAAGAAGCACATCAACACGCCTCAGACCTACCATTCATATGGCTCACAAAGTTAAAATTCTGCCTTGCTGCATTCAGAAGCAGGCTCTGCCTTCTGCACCAAGTGTCCCCAAATCCGCAGCTGGAGGATTTACTGCCTGCCAGCTGGTGAGCTAGGAAGGGTGCACGTGCCAGCAGCAAGGCACACGTCTTGTGCCCGATATGCCATGTCCTCACCAAGCAGCACATGCCACAGCTTTGGTCTGGTGAACCCAACCAAATGCAAAAAGAAAAGTGGGGAGGGAGTGTTTCCATATGAAGAGGAATGAAAAGAAAGGCTGGAAAGCAAATGGGAAGTTTGGAGAGGTCTTCAGGAGGGAAGGAAGAGCAAAAAAATAGGCAGGGATTGCCTGAAGCTGTAGGACAAGAACACAGATGCAGAGGTACATGCACAGAAGGAGGCACTCTGGGACGCGTGGGTGCTGCAGAGGAAGACTAGGGATGCTGAGATGGAGAGGTCCCACTGGGCAGGCAGTAACAGGCATGCAGGTCGATGAAGTGCTCAGCAAATATTTACTCATACCACTAATTTCCCCCAGATCTATCTCCTTCAACCACATGACCTAAGCACCGAGTTTTGGCTGGTGTAACCTAAACTACTGTAACCTCACTCTCTCAGATCAGAGAAATTAAGGTTTGAGGAACCCAGTACTCTTAGAAAGGTCTTCAGAAGGCTCAAGGAAAGAAAAAGAAAAGAAAAAAAATTGGAGGGGAATGATCTGTGGCTTTTGAAATAAAGTTTAGTGGGCCCAGCCTGAAAGCACATGGAAAGCATATATATCATCAAGTACACAACCACTTTGTTCAAGGACATCTCATACTTTCAAGCATGGCTTCACTTTATTTTCTGTCACAGACCATATCTGCATAAGCAATAGCAACAGGTTTATTTTTTTATTAGAAAACATTAATAACTTTATTTACAGCCAAGAATGAGAGATGTTCAGGTAAAATATTTTTTAACTACAAGAAGAATTAAGCATTAGATGGATCATAATTTTCTGGAGATTTTTTTTCATGATTAACCAGAAAGTGTGATAAGCTGCAACTCATCTTTTGTTTTCAAATAGTTAGTCAGGTTAAGTTACTTCAAAAACAGCAGTTTTTTTTGAATGGCTTTTGCCACCTAGTTCTCTAAAGTCATTCAAACCTCTGGCCGTAACATGTGAGGAAACAAACATATCTTAAGCATCCCCCAGTCACTGTTTCTGGGAGCAGACATACTGCAGGAGAACCCAGAGCTGAGAAAGGAAAAAGTCACATGGTTTAGACCTGATCTCTTTGCCTTTGTCACAGGCACATGCAATCAGTACATACAACCATTTATGTAAGTCAAAAAGTTCGCCTAGATATTTGTCCCAGCATCAAACAGATACAGTTCAGTTAATAAAACCTATGCACCTCAATCATCCCATTCTCACAATAGTGGAGCTTCTCCTGGTATGCAAGAATGAAAGAATAACCCCGGAAAAAAACATCTATGTGAGTAGACACAAATGTTCATTTTCTTGCTTATACCATGTACCTAATGAAAATAAGTGACAGAAAAGAGGAAGGAGAAACAACCCGTTTTTTAAGCAGATATTTCAAATATCTTTGATTCTCAGCAGCCTATGCTTACTCACTGTGAAGAGTTACCTGATTAATGCAAAAAAAAGGGATATTAAATACAGGCATTTACCCTTCTCCTTAAATCAACCAATCCAGATCTTCAGTATTACACACGCTAGTGTATGTGTACTAAAAGTACCAGAGCCCCTCATCACTCATTATAATAACCATATAGTTCAGAAAGTTATTTTCTTTTGAAAAACAGCCTTATAATAAGTAAGTAGTACATTTTATCCCAGTAGCAACATGCCTCTAAGCTTTTTCTATCATTAATAAGGTTTGTCATTTTACAAAAGTATACTAGGGCTATTTGTATTCTACACAAAGCTAGAATGTAGGACTTGAAACACAACACTCAACGTTTAAGGTAAAATATGTACATTTCGATTCAGAATGAGGCACTAAATCAGCCAAAACTTGCTTCTGACAGACTAGTGATGAATTATAGGATTTTCAGTAATCCTCCAATAAACAAAGTGAACACTGTTCTTCATGCAGTAACTGCTGGTTAAATCACACACGACATAGATCTGGTATTCTAGCTGGAAAATATGACATTACGTTGATTGTCAGGTAGCCTTCTAGAAACACTCAATTTTCCAGCTTGCCTCTCTATAAGCACACAGTTTAAAAGAAAAATTATGTGATAGAAGTCATAAACATACAAAAACTCTACCTAGCAATGCAGACCTTAAAAGAGTTTTCTATGCTCAGGATCAAGGGAGAAAAACGCTTTCAAAAATACACTGTGAAGGAAGGAAGAAGGATTATATGAAGCTGGAGTTATTTTGCAAAATAAAATGAAGCCTGTCATCCCTCTCTCACAGGCTGTAAAGATGCCTAACATTAGCGTCCACTTGTCAGTAGTGAGAGGCAGAGTTCTGCGTGGTATTTAGCACAGGTCTGCCCTGCAGCCGTAACCTCCCCTTATGTTTGGCCACGAAACAGCAACACCTGCGCTGCACTGTGGCAGAGCTCTTTTTATTTGTGTGTAAGCCCTAGATCACGTATTCATCACCAAAAAACAAAAGTCTGTTTCAAATCAGTTGGCGGAGCAGAAATGCAGTGTTATGTGCATTTCTGTGCAAGTGAAAATCTGATAAAGCGAAACCGTTCACTGGGTAATTCCAACTCTAACGCCTATTTTAACACCCTGGCAAAAAAATAAAATGTATAAATGGCAGGGCAAAAGAGGGAAAATACATCACCCCACACAACTGTCTGCTTTTGAAGTGGCACACCAAGCTGTTCCCAAAACTGTTCCCAGAGAAGTAGGAAAAATTATATCTACACTTTCTATCACATTTCTTTTCCTCAGGGAGCCACGCTTTCAGATCTCTGCAGGAATCTGCACCGGGTGGATAAAAGTAGAATTTAAAAAACAATTGGCCTTTAGAGATTGCCTTATTTAAAAATACTTCATTTTAAAATAAGCCATTTACAATGAAATATAAAATTATCACATCTTGCACTAAGAAATAATCCAGTGAGCTGTTAATTTAAACAACAAAAATATTCAGTAGTATTTAGAGTGTTAAGGAAAAGTCATATTTCTGAAAAAGTTGAAGGTAAAGACAAAGGATCTGGAGCCAAAGTACGCTGAAATGCTAAACCAGCTTTTGACAGGAACAGAATATTCCACAGGTGCATAGTGAATATTTGCTTTATTTCAAATTTCATCTACTTCATTGAAAGCTGAAAAACCAACTGGGATTTTAAAATGCAGGAAACTTTATTTTCTTCTTACAATCCACGAATAAAAATGAGGTGAGAGGCTGAGATCCAGCTTTAAAATCCTGAAACCCATGGTAACGAGAAACAATCAGTTCAATTCACTACTACAGATATATTTACTAAGTTAATATGTTTCAAATTAAGAACACGTTTTCAAAAAGTTATTTTCTCTTGCATATGCATGTCAAATACAGATTTTATTTTACTACGATTGTTGTGAGCGAACAGCATATACTAGAGGTAATAAATCATCCATCTGGTAAGCTAACAATTTTTAAAACTTTGTGAAAATGAAAAAAAAAAAAAAAAACATGTTAAACTACACTACTGCTGAAGTGCATTGCCCCAGTTAGCAGAAAGAGGTACCAGTAATGTACTCATGAAACTTCAGTGTTTTAATTATTAGTGAAGACGACCAATCTTTCCCCAGGAAAAGAAATCCCTGAACAGTAGAAAGCTGACAATTTTCCCCTTTGCTAAGTTACATAACAGCTAAAAGTACTTAAATTGCTTTAAATTCATCTGCCATGATCATCTGCCTCCTAGAATCTGGAGGAAAGACAAGTCGGTTACAATCTCTGGAAACCACCTTGCCCCTCTGCTAAAAGCATTACTGTGTTCTTGCTTTGCATAGTATTAGGAGAAGGTCCTGAGGCAGAGCAGTTATTGTTTCTGTTGGGAAAGACTAGAGCATTTCATCTTCTTCATTTGATAAAATCAAAGTAGTAGATGTTAAGAGCTATAAAAAGCTCTTGGGGAGCTGAGAGTAGGACTTGTTGGTTAACCCCTCTGCTCATTATCTCATATTAAAAATAAATAAATAAAAAGAGCTTTATTCTGTTTTTAAACAATTTTCTTCCTCTGCTAGTGGCATGAAAACAGTATTTTCCCTCTGCCTTTAAATAGCAAAGTACTTTTTGTCTCTATGGGAAAGGATGGAAGAAAGGCCCCCCAGAATTAAAATACATCAGCAAAAAGGGTAGGAGAGGCAATAATCTACTTCATCTGCAGACACAAAATGTCATTCCTTTAAAGTCTTAGGGTTGGGAGCCTAATCAGCCTTTAGATATATATCAACACTTCCATAATTACTATGATTGTAGAGTCAAAAGATTGTCAAGGTTTTCAAGGGTAGGCACCATTATGTCATTTGATGCTCTAAACTTACCTGCAGTGTTCTGTCAGACGGGAACAAGCAGGTTGTTGAAAGGGCCCATTTAAACTACAAGGAGGTGATTTCTGCAATAGCTGAGTTGCACAAAATTAAGTCAGATAAATAAAAATCGCTGGTATGGGCTTGGTACCTGGTGTAGCTAACACCAATTCAAAGAATTTGGTAAAAAACAACACTAATAAATATGTTAAGGATACCTTTGGGGAAAATAAAGTAGTAAATCAATGCTATCTATATTTCACCAGTTGAATACTCAGGCAACTGCTAAAGCTGTGATACCAACACAGGCAGAACTAGCTTAGTCAGCTTTGTAATTAGACAGAAACTTTTAGTGCTGCAGCCTCATGTAACTTGATGTGTCCCTGATGCCAGTCCAAAGGCTTGTGTTTCAATCACGTAGTGGCATCATTTAAGCAAAAATATAAATTCTTCAAAATGGAATTGGCAGACTGAGATACATCTTAAGTCTTCTGGTGCAAAAACACTGTACCACAGTGGGCTTTTTTCTCCCATTATATTATCAGTTTAATCATTTTTCCCTTTTCTAAGACTGATATCCTAGCTTATTCTGCTTCATACTAAATTCTAACCTATTTTTCCGTTGCAGTGCTCATTGGCATATATTTAATAAGATGGTTTCCTCACACTTTTGATCATACAAGACCTGTGCTGCTACAGAGCCCTGCCAAAGGTCCCCTCAAGTTTATGTTCAATATGTACAAGACCACTGCACATACCCTTGAAGTGTTCTTGGGAATCACATCTTAAAACTTGGGCTCTTAGAGAGACCAGCAGCTACTTTGATACAAGATACAAAGGCACCCATTGGCCCTGGGCAGCAGAGTTATGTTTGAAGAAGCAGGTAGGTGAGACGAAACAATTTCAAATTCATTTAGGTTGGCTTAAATTGGCATGATTAAACTCGTATGTGTGTTCTTGCCTGCTGTTGGTCCCTCAGTGCTCTGATTACTTCAGCCCATCAGGATGTCACCAGGCGCTGGTTCTGCTCATCTCTGGGCCATCATTTAAATGCCCTGCCAATCACATTTGTGCTGCTGCAGGCTTGCATCTACTGCCTCTAAGGTGTCACACGCCGGCTCCCTCTGGCACCCATGCTAGCTAGCTGTTTTCAACCTGATACAACATGAGAAAATTGAAATGGCCTTTATTCCAAAACTAGCACCTGAGTAAACTAAATCCTAGCCCCTAGCTACACAAACTTCCACCTCATGCTGGCTTTCAGGACAGAAAACACTGGCTTACCAGAGTTTATATAACATGAGCTTCAGTTGATGCAAAACCTTTGCATTCGCATTGACCTTGGTTTCAGGGAAGGTAGTTACCAGCCACCCCTGGTTTCAGAGGGTTGGCAGGATTATGTTGAGTGACTCAGATATCCAGTCAGCTTGCGTAAGGGGTAGATTTTCCAGACTCCCCTGGAAACACCAGTACTCACAGTACTGAGGACTCAATATTTAAGTGAAGTGACATGTGACCAAACACAGTATGGCTCAACTTGGCTTCTAAAGGCATGTGCATTCTTACCAGCATGTACAAGTGAAGAAAGAGCAGAACTTTTCCTTCCTAGTATTAAAAGACAAATTCTCTCTCATGCATCCAGAAAAGAACAACAGAAATATACAGATGTAACAGAAATGTTAGATGATAACAAAGAGGTAAGGAGTAGAAGTATCTAGGCGCCTGGATCTAGAAACATCTGAAAGCAGATGGGAAGGACAAAGTCATCTTCACTGAGTACAGATGAAATGGGTCTTAAACAGTCAGTGAGTAACACTTAATATACTTTTAATAATATTTTTTTAAATGTGGGACTTTTTTCATGAGTCAAACCTACATATGACTGAAATTGATATCAAGTCCAGAACTGATGTCACACTGGTCAAACTAATAATCTGTGGATCAAACATCATCACACTGCCGCTTTCAATGGGTTGTTAAGCATATTGGTACAAGCTAAACCATGCAGTATTGTAATTATGCTGTAGCAATACTAAAGTCACAGTGGTAAAAAAGACACAGGGACAGTTCGTGGTTAAAAGAAAAGACAGGTAAAGCAATATCAATAACTAATGAAACAGTAAGTCCAGAATTCATCAACTAAAGTGCAATATACCATACCTATCTTGTTCCTTCATCTGAGCAAAGCATGTAATTGCAATCCACAAGAGCTCAAAGTGATTAAAATACTATCAATTCAATGTAACTATAGCATATTTTAAATTAACTGTTTAAATAGAAATACCTTATCTTTCTCGCCTATCTTTAGACGTAAACATGAAAATTGACCCTAGGTATATACTACAAAATTCAGATTAAAAGCTAAAGACCAGATTCTTCCATGCTATGTACCCCTAAACTCTATTTTGCAGAACTGATAAAATGGCCAAGGGTGGTGAAAGGATGAGGTTCTTAGAGCTTTACAGTCAGCAATGCCACCAGATTATTTTTAGAATTTAAATAAAGCTTTATCTAAATAATCCAACCCTCTTTTTTTTTTAATCCATTGGTTATAACCTTTAACATATATAACTTTGAGAAAGTTATAAATCAATTCAGATCACACACTTGGTGGTTATGTTACCTCAATAGATAATTTTAGAAAACTCATTAGAGATTATCTAAAACATCTCATAGTTTAATAGACAAAATAGATATCCTAAGAAGTTATCAACTCAACTAAACAAAAACATTATTAACTGTATGTTGTTATATTTTTATTTTTAAATAAAGTTTTGTCTGTTTTTACTCATTTGTTTCCTGAAAACCTGTGATACTATCTCTGAAGGTGAGCTGAGGGCAAACAAATCTGCTGAACTCTTAACTCACTTAAGCAAACATTTGCAAAGAATTCCTCTCAAACATATGCTAAAAATGTTATTGAGAAGCCAAAGCAAGGTCTTTAGAGTCACATGAGGAGAGACAGCCTTAGCATGCCATTAATCCAGTTCTTCCTCCTGTTCCTGAGCACACCTCATTAGTTCTGTCCCAGAAAAAGTAGTTTAAATACATTTGTAGTGCCAATCAACAGCAGTGAACCTCGGTGGAAAAGGGACTTTTTAGTAGAATTAAAGAAGAGTTAACTGAAAGTATGTCAGATGGGACATGTGCTAAAGAGGGCCTCAGGCTCCTGCAGTGAAGGGAAGAGCAGCTTCGAGTCACACCATTTGTAGGCACCAAAAAGAAATCCCCGTGGATAGACCAAGTTTGACCGTGCTCACATTTATTACCCTAGCAGAGGCAGGAGACATTGTACAGATGCTGGGGGAATGGTGGCCAAGTTCCAGTCACTGCAAATAAAAGATACAGGGGCAGGACATGGAATTATGGCTGAAGAAGTGCAAGTAATTGAAAGAAAAACACTATGGCCTGAGCTTACTTCACAGAAGTTTCTTGCTTTCTCCTGTTTCCCCTCAAGCAATGAAAGACTGTTCGGTGTCTACTGTTTTTCTTCCCTTGCCTTTGTTGCTTCAGAGATTAAATTAAAAAAAGGTGACAGAAAGGCAGCGGTTTTCTTTTGTTTGTTTGTTTTTTAAGTAAATGGTACTCGAATACACTAGCTCCCCAAGAAAATAACCATCACAATGAACCTGGACATTTATCAGTAGAAGAATTACAAGTTTCTGGTCTTTTCTTATTTTTCTTTTTCTTTCGCTGTTTTTTTTTTTTTAAGGAGGTGATGGTTTTTTTTAAAAAAAAACAGATGTTTTTCACAACATTACACTGAGGCTAGAAGGAAGGGGAGGCAGAGAATAACTATGGTGCATTATGGAATTTTTAAAGGCATTTCCTACTTCCTAATAGTCAAAAGCTGTGATCACTTAAGTCTTTGCTTTTTTAAAATGCATATTTATCTTGTAGTTTTTGCCAAACTAAATGAATCCAGTGTTTGAAAATCTTTTAAAAATATGGTAATTTTCTCAAGTCATACTTTGTTTGACTTTTTTCCAAAATACAAAATGTATATAAATTTCTCCTTTTACAATCAATTCTCCTTAATTATTCAAAACTATGCCACACAGCAGTATGCAGATACTCAAATTTAAATACATCTATCTTATTCTGTAATTAGGAAAACAACCACTTGTTTCTTCTGGAATGGCATCACCATTTCATATTCTGTAATCCTTTTTTTATACATATAACTTGCCAAAGATATTATCAAGTAACAAGAACACAGCTGTTGACATTGAAATTCAAATACTGTTTAATAGCCTAAAATATCATCGTATTTTATAAAATACTTTCCAAAACTGCATTCAAAGTGCCTTCCTTAATGAAAAACTTAAAGTCAAGCACATTTCCAAAGGCATGGCAGTTTTCTGACCAAGCAGATATTTGATATGCCATGCAGTTCCCTTATGCAAAGTCCTGAATGGAAGAACAAAGGATTCAGGAACACAGATCCCCAAATGAAACATTTTTATACCTCCTGAAGAGCTCTAAATTATTAAACAACTCAGAAAGAATGTGTTAGCATACTTCACAAACAACAGTATAGATCAGAAGGCCCTTCAACAGCAATGGGAGAAATTTAACATCTCTTTTACCCTCACAAAATTATGCATATGCTGAATTTTCAAAGTTACAAAAGGTAGAAGAAAATGAAAAACTGAATTTCACAAAAAACGTTAAAGCCATTTTTTCCTCAAGGCCTAAACTAATCCAGTTCTGATTTTTCTGTATGTTATGTAACTACACGAAACATAGATAACATTGCTCCTGCTCTGCTTTCTCATCTCCAAACTCTTAAGATAATCTTGAAAAACAATAGCCAGGTTTAACAGTCATAAAGCAAAGCAGGTAAGAAAACACACAAGTCTGGCACAGAACAGCAGGAAAATTATACTGATAAACTACATTTTTTTCACTGTTGAAACTAGTATTCACTTTTGAAACTACTATTAGTAAAGCACTAATAACAGCCAGCTGGACTGCAGGATGGTAGAATCTGCCAGGAATGTTGCTTTCCAAGCAGAAGAGGACAGATCACACTGCATCTTACATGTCCAAAATGGCAAAAGTTGAAGTATCCACAGGCCGCCCCCACAGAGCATTGGGGAGATTTCATCCAGCCGAGGATCCCTAAGGCATATGCCATTTATGCACAGGGGGGAGAAACTGACTCTAATAGAGCAACAGCATCTTTGAGGATAAACAGATTGTTTTTTTGGCAACATGTAATGTCCCATCATTTCCAGACATATTTTTTTATTCACTTCAATTTCAAACCCTTCCTGGAATAAAAATGATTAAGTTTTTCTCGTAGTTACTTGCTTGAATTAATTATGGTTTAATCAGCCTTTACCACTGTTTTCTGTGTTGGGAAATAGAAATTTTGGCCCAGGTTTCTCTTCAACAAGAGCTGCACTTTGGTTCTTCTACAGGCTCAGATCATGAAGATCACATACGTTTCCTTTGTCTGCTATATGCCTATCTATTTAGTCTCTGTAAACGCTATCACAAACATAGAATTAAACAGAAAGAAGATGTATTTGATTGTGAGTACATTGAGACTGCAGCATGTCTTTTGAAGGCACCCTGATAAAAACACTGAAGATCTGGTAGGCCACAACATACTCCAGCATGCTTAGGATCTAACCCAAAGGCACTGAAGCCAGTGGGGAACTTCCTATTGATTTTGGCAGGATTTGAATGAAACCCAAACAGGACAAAGTATTTCAACAGATTGAATTAAATGTTTAAAATAGCATACCACAATTATTAGATATAATGAACAGAAAAAAAAATACATTCATTTCTGTAACCCACTGAACATTTCAGTTCTCAGTAATGCGAAGCTATATAGGTTTCACTTATTTTCACTATCTCAGTACTCTAGATGCAAATTTAGACCAGAAAATTACCTGCACAACAGGTTATGTAGGTCTGTTACTCCAGTAACCCTGTCTGCCAGTGTTAGCAGTTTATATTCTGCTCTAAGTATACCTAATGTGATAGAAAAAGAGTTTCACCTGTAAAGAAGAAAACAACCCCACTATATCTAGAAAAAATAAATAAAATAACTTTCACTGACTTGACAGTGAGGGCTAGACAATAAATAGGAGACTAGAATTCCTAATACTAAGGAAAACAGATTATGCCATTTTGTCTAAAAAGGCAATATTTCAAAAACCACACGAAAAATAAGTCAAACAAACTTGCAAATTATGCATATAGTGAATAAATTAGGTTCCAAGGATCAACTATATATTTAATACTAAAGGAAAAAAAAAATTAAAAGAGGAGCTTTCCGGAGCTTTTGAAAAGCAGAAGTTCCAATCCTCAAATTGTGACAGAGCTGGATCTGTATCCAAAATTGGGAGACTTGCAGGTCCAGCTCTTAGGAAAGCTTGGCAGTTCTACATCTAGATTTCTGGGAGCTTTCATTACAGCGACCGAGAGTTGTGTTCATGGAAATTCTCTTCTTTCCAAATTCTCACACACAATTTTTCTTGCGGCACATCAGCACTGTGGCCTCCCCCACAAGGCATCACACATATGATGGGGAATAACAGCAATAACAGAAGTCAGAAGGAAAATGCCAGCCAATTACTAGACCTCTCATATTTCTGACTGATCAAACAACTTGTATCACTACTCGTATCATCCCAAAAAAAAAAAAAAAAAAAAAAGGCAGCTATACTTGCCTTTAAATGCCTATGGAAATTCAGTAATAGCCGAAGCATTTTTTTTTTCCTCTTTCTGGTTAGGATAAAATAAACTAGGCCTCACTCTAAAACCACAGCTTGTACCCCTCTCTCAAAACTCTTCTTCTTGTTAAGCACCTGAAAGTAACTTTATACTTTCTGGTGATGACAGAGGTAGCTGAACAAACGCCAAATACCATTAAGAGTTGTTCCAAAATCTCCAGTCCTCCTGAGATTTCAGAAGGAGTTCTGTAGACACCAAAGGATTCTAAAGAGCTGGACTCACCCCAGATTTGAGACACTGGCTTTAAAAAATGGTCAGCAGCAAACACCTGTGAGATTTTCCCCAAAATGAATGAAAATTATCCTCAGAACCTCGCTGAACACTGCTAAAAAAGTAATTTCCATTTATTTTAAAACAGTTATGCCGCAAAAGACTTGTAATTATACCTCATCATATCCACTACTTTATGTTCAAAAGAGGGTCTTGCACAAATAATGAATTATTATTTACTTGGAAAAAAAAGTCAGAACCTTGACACAGCCTTTTCTTCTTCTAGTCTCGCCAAGTTCTGTTTATGCTAAACACGAGCCATTTAAAAGAAGCAGGATACACAGGGGAAGGGAAAAAAAATGAATGATGCGTTCAGATGTTTAAAAGCTATGATGTCAGTGCCCTGTGCTGCACAAGCCAACATTTGTGTTACGACCATTAGTTATTCTTGCTAAGCATCAGGCATCACTGGGAAGGATGATAACAGAAAAGAGGGAATATTTTCACATTTTTCTTAAGCTTCTAAACATAGACAATACATTCACAAGGATGGAAACTAAAAGCAGAGTTGGCCTTCTTAATTCTTAGCAAGGTAATGCATTTTTCAAAGATCTGTCCCCCTTAACATAAGCTGTTTGTAGTGAAGCATTTTGGGGTGCTCCCTGCCTGCACAGCAGCTGTACCTTGTCACAGGCCTTGTGGAGCAGAGCTCCCTTGATGGGGAACATGGTTACTAAGGGTTGTCACTCACAGAGGCTGAACCAGAGCAGAAGATCAGTCATTTTCCAAGCCCTTGCCCTGCTCTTTATAAATATTCCCATGTGTTTGCAATTAGTTAGTGGGCTACTCTGGCAGCAAAGGTTATTGAAGGCTGTTTTCCAGACATTTTTTTTTCCCCTTCCTGCATGACTAAGTCTCGATCTTTTTATGTTTAATAACAACAAAGCTAAACAGTTGGCTCCTGTTCATATATATCAAGAACACCTTAAATGGAAGCGTTCATCTGCCTTCTGCGGCAAATATTGGATGTGGTTTACATGGAGAGGGCCACAAAATACAGTTGTGTAGCTTTAAAAAACCTATGACTAGCAACAGAAGCTTTGGAAAGTACAGAAGATTTTGCAGAAATCTCTTTTTAGGTGCTATAGTGTTTAGAGCACACTGAACACAGGGAAGGATTCAGGCTCCATTGATCTGACGTTTTATTACGGTAATTGACTAACTATGGCATTAATTTAGCCACATGTTTCCTTCCAAAATCTTCAAGTATTTGCCAAGTTAAAAGCATTACCAGTTGGACAAAGTATATTCATTCATTCTTTGGAGGAAACAGGAAATTAAATGCCTTTGTATTTTTTTAACTGAAGATTTGATAAAGATGCAGTCTACTGGAGTAAATCAGCCTTCTAGCATGTAGTGGAATAACTTACCTCGCATACATTGAGATAACACATTTCTGTGTTGTTGTTTTACATCAGCCAGTAGCTCAGATCTCAGTCTAACTGGCTATACATCACAGTTAAAAGTAGTTCATTATTCGAACAAAGTCAAATAATCATGCCTAAGAACCTGAACCATATACAGCAGTTAAGGATATAATATTTGCCATACACCACTAAGGAATGTGTTGGGTTCAATACTGAAGTTGACATGGAATAAAGAAACATAACAGGATTTAGTAACTTACCACAAACAGTTGCTTGCATTTTTCATTCTCTTTCAGAATTTAAAGAAAGAGAAAGAAAAGAATTTCTGAAATGAAAATGCAGTACTTACTTAAATTAAAAATTTTTGGATACAAAAGTTAAAAATCAACAAAGTGCAGAGTAAAGTTTCACTAGAATCCACGAAAAAAGTCTCATGGGATTATTATTATTACCTATAACTAAACAGAGTTTTCAGACACCTTTAGTAATTTAGATGTCCCACAAAACTCGTGTAAAATAAGTACTGAAGTTGTAACTCAAAATGAGCCCTTGAAATCTAAGATGATTAGGCGACTCTGATATTCTATGATTGTCCTTCAGTAGGCAACAGTATCCAGACAAAAAAAAAAAAAAGGGCAAGAATAAACCAAACTTCTACTGCTGACATAAGCCACCATTTCATGCCTAAGTCATCCTATTGCCACAGTCTACCTGTCCACTGCTTAAAGAGTATGGAAACTGAGTCAATATCAAGCATCAGCTGCACAATCAAAAGTAGCAGTAGGTATTATGTGTGGTTTTCTTTGGGATAAGAACAATTACATAAGAACTTGTGATGGAAGTTGGAGGGAATTCATAATATATCAAACTAGGAAATTCCAACAGTCTTGCTGGAATTATCAAAAGCAGGAGAAAATCAATACATTCTACCCTTCCTATTCCAAAATAAAAGCCAGAGTCACTAACTAGCCAGAGTCATAAAGAGCATAAACCTGATTGTTCTTACCAAACCATCGATAAATGCACATTTTAAAGGAGAAAATAAGGAGAGCATATATTCAAAATAGTTGACTCTACTAGAGGTTTTCACGTTCATTTATAATCAGTGGGATTATTCTGGTGATCAAGGACAACTCACGTTCAGAGGCATTATAATAAGGTATTATATTAAGAAAACTTCAGGCTTGCTAACACACAAGAGGAATGAGAAATGGATTGGACAAAAGAGACCAACATAAAAACAGGCAGTCCTCCTGGGAAGGACACATGCCATGCTGGTATTTAGACATGTCTGTATAAAAATAAAATTATTAGATGATTCTCAAATTCCGTAGCTGTACAATTGACATTCAAATCATACCTCCATTTTATATATTTAACACAGACATACCAAAAATGCAAGCCTAACATACAGACCTCTTTGGTGTCTGGAAGGAAATGGCAGTCCAATCAAAAAAAAAAAAATAAAGGCAATCAATTCTTTTCCAGTACTAAGTCAGATACAGACATAATTTTACAAGGTACTTTGATTTCCTGATAATTTTACCATTTGGGAATGGTCTGATAGCAACTTCCAGGAATTTAGTATAATTAAAGCCAGAAGGAATCAGAACTAGCATTTGATCTTGAATCCAAACTAAAGATGAAAAATAATTCAGATTCAGAACCCTTCAGGTTCGTGTCTGATATATGTACTATTAAATACATGAGAAGAACAAACGTGAACAGTAATACAAAGACATTAATGGAATTTGTACTGCTTTATAGGTTTTACGGTTGTAAATGCCTTGATTACATAATAAAGGAAAACAAAAAGAACGAGAATGAGAGCCCCAGGGGAAAGAATTGTATCTGTGTTTCACTACAAGGGTAATGCTTTGCTTTATCTGTGCTATCATAAACAATAATAAAGCTACAGATCTTTTCACTGTTGTCCAAGAAATTAGATGAAAATCCTTGCCTTCAAATTTTTCCAGCAGCACCATCTCTGTTTGCTTGAGAAGGTTCCCCTTATAAGCGCATATAACCACTTATAACACAGCGGTCTCTCATGTCAACAGCTTTCTAGAGCTTATAAGCTTAAAACGTCATTGTCATCGAGCACTGTATTCCACATACAGTTGCTTGCAATGAGTAGTAATACACACAGCCGATAATGTGATGGTGCACACATCTACTTTGAACTTCTCATCCAAAATTCTACTGTGATCTTCAATCTTCATTTGATGATCTTCAATCATCATTTGCCAACTATGATTCATAGACACTAAGAAATGTAAATACATAAGATTGTTCATTCATCTCTCTGCCAATACAGAGTTATTGTATACAGCATGCTTTATAGTATTTACCAAGGCTGGTTATACAAGTCCTAAGTAAGGGAATGTCCTTTGAGAAAATATTATTGACACCAACAAAACTTTCCAATTGTAAAATGCATTATGATGATGGTGAAAAAAATAATAATTTTACTGCTCTTCCTTATTCTCCCACATACTACAACATACTACCAGTAATTATGCCATGCAAATGTTTATGCATCTTCCCACGCAGTCATCATTTCCTCATTCATATCTACCAGATACTTTCCATGCAATTATATCCCTATGCACAAGGTGGGATCATTTCTGCTGGTCCCTCTCTGAACTTCTTTAAAATTCAGTAATTCTTCTCCGGTAATGACAAATTCATAGTTTCAGCAACTCAACAAAATATTTATTTTCCCACTTCAATTTAAAAAAAAATCATTTTGCATATAACGCTGCTTCAGTGCAGGGCACTTGCCAAACCAGTCCTTCTCAAGCGTCTACAGAGACTTCTCTTTCAGAAACTGTGCTAGCATAAACAGTCTCCTGACCTGGCTGCTGTGCAAAATGGCACAGCCAAAAAAGGAACAGGTCACAAAATTATACAGTCTGCCTGTGAGGGATATCTTAGCAGGGAGTGCATGAAGGGCACTTACGGGTCTCATGGCCCCAGAGCCCTGCGCTGTGATGAAGTGCAAAGAAACAGTAATTGCTGAGAGTGAGATATGGGCCAAATCAGGTGAGAGGTTCTATTTTTGCTCTGTATTCCAAATAAAGCAATGTATATCTGTAAATACAGGATGAGGCAGTATATTCTGCAACAGTGAAGTTAGCATAAGATTTCTGCCCTTTCTTCTTTATGGAATGTTTTCTGTCACTTCAGTAGTGCAAGTTGGATCTGCAATCAGGACCACTGAAATGATAGATTCTTTTTTTTTTAAAAAAAAAAACCTTTAGAAGAGATTCTTTACTTAAAACCACATCTTTTAATAAATACAATTTTCAAAAAAAAGCAAAACCTTGAGATAAAAAAAGAAAGCTTTCTCACTGGTTCATTAAAATATGTATACGTTTTTGTTAAGTGAGATCCAGAAATGTCTGCGGATCACATGCAACACAAAAAAAACTCTAGGAGAGATTATATTTTCAAGCGATGAGACACCAAAACTATGATAAACCATACTGCTTTTATTAACTGTCTGTGCACTGAGAACCTACAGGCCTTTACTTGTGCGTCATCGTTGTGAAGTTAAAAATGTAACCCTTCCAAAACCACAAAATTTAAATTTATTGTTGGAGAGGAATGTGATTTACATACCTTTCCTTCTGAGATGGCCCAGGCTGCCATGTGTCCTTCCTGCCCCATGCCCTCCTCTGACAGGAAAGAGCTATCCAATTCATCCTGTCCACTCAGTCTTGATCTCTCTTCCTTTTTGTAGCCCTTTAGCGATCATATTCTCCCTTTATGTTACTTTTTTCTAATCTCTTTCTGCTTTCCCCATTGCTCTTTGCAATACATTCTTCCAGCCTCTTACAGTTTCTTGACTTTTAAGGTAATTCTCACAGTCTCTGATACTTTTACTGCAGTCTCCTGATCTAGCACAAGATTTGGGGTGGCTTTGTGCTCCTTACTCACGTGTACGTGTCCTTCACACCTTCCTCCAGAAAACCGAACCAAAATATTAAGAATCATCTCTAGGCGGAAAATTGAGTATGTTTGACTCCATAAATTAGTAATTTAATTGGTAATTAACATCATGAAGACTTACTTTGAATCACTTTAATGCCATTTTAATTTTTCTGTAAACAGATGCAAATAATTAAAAGAATAGTAAGAAAATCAGAAAGCAGTTTTAAATATAATTTTGATGTTATTGTAGCTATGTTTGCTTTTACATGGAATAACCTAGCCAACAACCATTTTGATGTCATGTACGTTAGAGATCAGAGAATTGAATTCTTTCCTCTTTCAAAAAGAATTCTTCCTTTTTCCACTTCAGATCTACAGAAATCAGTGAATGATTACTACTTGTGCTGCTGTAAGTATTCATATTAATTCCATTCAGTTCCTACTGATCAGAATGCTACCTAACTTACATCATGAAACAGGGAACATCATTATTTTACACTCCCTTGAGAAGACTAAAACTTCATAGTAAGACCTTTGAGAATACACACTACCCAAGAAGAAAATTTCAAGCAATTCCAAGATATGCCATTAAAAAAAAAATAAAAAGTAATTTTAAATTTTGCTGAGGACCTTACTTCAGGCAGACATCAAGTTCAGTGCTATCCAAAGATGAGATAGTCAAAATCATTTTTCAATAAATAGTGAAAAATGAAAGGCAACATCATAAGAATAAGCTGCATGTACAAAAATTAAAAGGTCAACTTCACAAAATTCATATAAGATTGATGAAAAAAAGAATCTATGAACCCTACTGTATTTTGCATGAACTGAAAAAGAATCTATGAACCCTACTGTATTTTGCATGAACTGAAACAATCTTCAGAGTATAATCCTCTAGTATAATTGCTGACAATTTTGTATTAAGAAAAAAAAAACTGCAGAGGTATATTTACTACCTTTTTTGTGCTTCTTGTTGTAAGATTTGATAAAGAAAACTTTTTTGAGAACTTAAGAAGAAAATTAAAATCTCATGATGTGTGGCTTCTTCCTGAATCATCACACTTCTGCCTCCTGTAGGACAAACTCTGCGTAACACAACTGGTGAAAATTCACTTGGCAATTGTGAGTTGAAAGGTCTAGCCACATGCTGGACATTTTCCTTCCTTTCTTTGAAGGTCACTGGGAAAGAGAAACAGCAACTTAAAAATTTGGTGAGCAGACTGCTTTAGGTTACTGCTTCAGTGGCTCAGTGGCAGAGTGTTGTAGTGCAACAAAACCATTTATATGATCAAATTAATTTTAGTCATTACTGCTTCCCTTCCCTTTCTGGACAGGAGGAATAAGAGGCCTGACAAATAACCTTTCCTGCCACAGTTTGTAACTGAGGCTATAGGAAGAAGAGTTACAGTGCCTCTGTGGCTTGGGTTTCCCTTAGCTAGTTTGAAGATGCCAACAGTCAGTAACTAGGTGCAATGTAAAGATAAGCAGAACAAAAGCTTAAGCTCCGCTTGAATATCTGGAGAAATGGCCTTCTGTGAGCAAGGCTGGCATGAGGGGTAAAAGTGGACTTTTAGATTAAGAAGCAGGGAAAAGGTTGAGAGACACATACGTAACTTCAACACGATACACAAGAGAAGGTAAATGAGGTATAGCAATAGATAAATATCAATAAGCAGAGGATAGAAAGCAAGTAGAAAGTTCTAATATGAATGAGAAAAGTAATTAGATATATGAAACGAACAATTGTCAGGATTGTGTGTTATGTGATTAGGATTTCAGATGTGATTATTCAGGAAAAAAAAAAACAGGCACATCTAGGCCAGCATTTCAGTAATGTGCAAGGCTTTGAAACAGATTTCTAGAGGAAAGAATAATTAATATGCAAGCAAATTTCACCAAGAACAAACTACAACATAGGCTGTACAACAATTCTGTCAGACTCATCTGATACCATCTTTCAAAAACAGCACTGATTTTCTAGGCAACACAGAGACTTTAGCTGAGCTTGAGTAAAGCATTCAATAAATGGGAATCTATGTGGAATGTCACACAAATGATGTGCAGCAGCAAGCTAAAAAATAGATGGTGATAAGAAATACTGGCAAGAGGCATTTAAGCCTGGCGAGAGATCACACATGCCACAAGGTTGCTTACTGGACCAGACTTGCTTAACATTTTCACTGATAATACTGGATAAATGTCAGAAGTTGGATACTCTGCTAATATCAAGCCCAAGTGATACTTGAAATCACTCACATCACAAGGCAGTATTTAGACATCATACAGTGCCTAAGAAGCATGATAACATATCTTTCAGAATGGCCTGGATCAGTAAAATCGAATGAAGCAGTATTAAAAAGCACGAGATCATGGAGTTAGGGATTAACAAAATCCCATAGTACATGAAGACCTCACCAGTTAAATGAGATGAAGATGGGTCTAAATTCACTAGTCAAACACCATTGTAATACAAGAAAATATAATCCTTAAACATATCATGTTAGGCATTACAGCAATACAGAACAACTAGCATTGCTATGTAACGCCTTACATAGAATCTTCAATATACTGCTGATCCCATAAACTAAAGAAAGGAACGGAAGGTGGAATAGATGCAGAAAAAGGCATTGAGAGACAATATGCACAGATGACAAGGAAACAAGATTAGCTTGTTCCACCTAACAAAAAATCTGAGAAAATGCACGCCTTCTGTCCAGAGAAATTTTGAGAAGTAAGCCAGGGATGAAAAATAATTACATGCATAAAAGCAAATAGATAGAAACTAGCAGGTAAGATTATGCTCAAGACTGAAGATGCCTCTCTGTTAAAGCAATCGAATTCTGGAACAGCATTTCCAATAGCAGTAGCAGAGGCAAGAAAATATTAGCTGCTTTTCATATGGAGCTTGATAAGTTTAAGAAAGGGCCTATAAGGCACAGTGCCTCCAACAGCAGAAAAATGTTCAGTGATGCAGGAGGTACATTACAGTCATAGGAAGCCGGCTCATTCCCTGTTGGATTCAACAGCCAATAAAGAATTTGGACTTCCACTCTTTCCCTTCCAGCTGATCCCTGTTACAACTTATTGGCTGTGAAAACAGAGTCCCTGAGACAGTACAGAATAAGACCACCAAGAGCCACAGAGATTAACGCCACAATGAAGAGGAAAGAAGAAGCCAGCCATGTGCTTCACACTTCATCTTGCAGATGTGGACATAAGCAAGCAGGAGGCACCACAGATGAGTCCTATCTGACCAGTAAGGCCACTGTCACGTCACCCCAAATGGAGAGTTCTGGTCCATCCAAGTTTCAAATGAGACTCTGCTGTATCAGTGTTGTGCAAAAACAGCAGCAAAGGAACACAGCCAGGTCCAGAGGGGAATGAAATCGCCCCTTTTAGCAGAAGAAACATTACATCAGCTTAACCGCTGCATCGAATCTAGACACACTGTGCTGGACATGGGCTAACTCAGTGCAAGACCAACTTGGGTGGTTCTGCTCTGTGCTTACAGCTCTGGGGGGGCTCTGGGGAGTGTTACTGGAAGACATCTAAACAGAGCGCTGAAAAATCACACAGTCCAGATCAGCTTAGTAGCTAATTTCAGCACTCATGGTGCCAGATCTGGCCATAGTGAGGACACATGGCAAGAGACAGAACTCCTGGGCTGGATGTGATGACTTTGTGGGCAACGGGACATTGAGGGTAAAGATGAAGAGATGAACCCTGTGAATCCCAAATGCTGCTCTAGACCACACAGATCACATGTTTTAGTGTTGTAATAAAAAGTGTATATGATCGTATTTTCTTTTTAAAAGCATGCAGCTTACCCTTCACAGTTATATACAGGCATCACATAATTCTTAACAGTCCATCCATCACAGCAGTGCTGGGCTTCTGAAACAGAACTGTTCTTCTTTCATTCTATTTTTAACAAGTTGCTTTGACAAAGGACAATTTCTAAATTAAAAGGAAAGTGATTGCAAAAGTAAAACATTCCTGTTCAATCCCCTACTTCAAGCATGTACCTTTAGATTCGGCAAAAAGGTTTACCTAAAATTTCCATTTGAGTAACTTCTCTTGACTCCCACAAGGCCCAAGATAAACAGCGCTCTAATAAAAGTTGATAGCATGGGCTCTGTTCAAGTGAAACCACTTTATAACTTGACCAAGTGTGTTGTCTGCCAGGAAATGATTGCTTTTCCAGTTCAACCCAAGAATGTTGCTCTGCCTTATGTCTGCTGGCAACGAATTCTCTGTTTATGGGTGGGCTAAAATGGGAGGATACAAAGGCTAAGTTTAGTCCTCAGATAGCGGTGCTAGGATTAAGATTTGGTCCTAGATTTTACCATACCTGTTGTACTAGTTTGTAACAGACAAACTAATTGTCTGTACTAGTTAGCAGCAGACAAATAAGGAAACTTTGCTTTTTAAAATTGTTTGCTAGATTTTTTGTTTTCTGTTTTCTTCTCCTTTTAACTTATACATGAAAGTACATCTCTATTCAAATCAAATTAAGGCTTCCAATAATGAAACCATAATCATATATGAATTATTTAACTGTCTATACAACATTAAAGTCACCCGGTATTCTCTTGTCAAATCACCATATATTCAGTGGTTTATTGTAGGAAAACTCTTTTCATCTTACTATGGAACATCCTTCCTAACTAATGCACCACAAAACCAGTCCTGTAAATGGTAAAAAAGCTTTGCAGCTTTTCTTAAATATACCACAGTGTCATTTACTAATGAAGGAAAGGAAATTGTTTTATCCCAAAGAAGAATGCCATAATGCCATTCAAACTAGTCAAGCAGTGTAGCTGCAGGACACCACAGAGCACTCTCACCAAGAGGTTTGTGCATGCAGCATGCTGCCAATATTTCCAGCATCTCCAGCACAGGCAGTGGAGACAGCAAGGAAAATCTCACCTTTTCCTGTACACAAAAGCAAAATGTCTTATCAGTAAGGCTCCAGTGTACTCATTGGGATCTGCCCATGTTAACATCATAACAGCCTGTTAACATCATAACAGCCTGGACATACTTCCATTACAGGGCCTTTCAGAGCAGACCATTTCAGGAGGAAATGCCAGAACATTTGCAAGAACAGTGATAGACAGAAGAAATAGTCATCCACACCAATGTGGTTATGGAAAATTTAGAAAGAAAATGTGCAAGGAAAAAGGGAAACAGCTTGAACTTCTGAAAAGAAAAAAGCAAGATACGAACAGTTGAATTGAAAAGACACTATTCCATTAAATAAACAATTTTAACACTGAGCTTCCTAAAGACTAGTTGTCTCACTTGTTGAAGTAAGACCCTGGTAGTAACAGAATCACAGAACCATGGAATGGTTGAGGTTGAAAGGGACTTCTAGAGATCCATCTAGTCTAAGCTCCCTGCTCCAGCAGGGATACCTAGACCACATGGCACAGGGTCACATCCAGGTAGATTTTGAAGATGTCCAGAAACGAGACCCACAGCCTCTTTGGGCAGCCTGTTGCAGTGTTCTGTCACTCTCACAGTAAAGGAGTTCTTCCTCATACAGAGATGAAACTTTCTGTTTTTCAGTTTTTATACCTTATCCCTTGTTCTGTTACTGGTCACCAACAAGAAGAGTTTGGCCCCATCATCTTTACATTCTCCCCCTAGGTATTTGAAACGTTGATAAGATCCTCTCTCAATCTTCTCCTCCCCAGGCTAAACAGACCTAGCTCGCTTAGTCTTTTTTTGTACAATAGATGCATGAGGCCCTTAATCCGCTTTGTCGCTCTACGCTGGACGCCCTCTAGAAGTTCCAAGTCTCTGTTTTCCTGGGGACCCCAGATGCTCCAGGTGCACCCAATACTCCAGGTGTGGCCTCACCAGAGCTGAGCAGAGGGGCAGGATCCCCTCCCTCCACCTGCTGGCAACGCTCCTCTGGATGCAGGCCAGGATCCCATTGGCCTTCTTGGCCACAAGGGCACATTGCTGACTCATGGTTAACTTGTTGTCAACCAGGACTCCTAAATCCCTCTCCACAGCAGGTATTAGGAAGAATTTCTGCACGGAAAGAGTAGAACGCTGAAGCCCAGGGAAGTGGTGCAGTCACCGACCCTGGCAGTGTTCAAGAAACATGTAGAGGAGGTGCTCAGGGGCATGGTTTAGTAGGCATGGTGGTGATGGGTTTATGGTTGGACTGGATAATCTTGAAGGTCTCTTCCAACCATAATGATTCTATGATACTATGATCATCTTACAGTCTTGGGTGAAGGCCATTTTTCAAGTCAGACTTTTCTTGGAAATGCTTCTCTCTGTAACTGGTCTCACTTGTCACTTGATTTAATTGTTTACAACCTACTGTGAACAGCTGAAAGATTTACTGAAAATGAAAAAGAGAGAAGTTAACTTTGGGTAAAAAAGATTGTTGGCAAAACAGAGAAATAAGACAGACCTAACTTAAGGAGCTCAAGATTTCATACAAGAAAATAGACAGACTACATGAACCACTTCAGAAAAAGGAAGAGATATCGAGTTGAAGGAAGCACAAGTGCCAGAGGAATGAATTCATCAAGTGTATTTTTCTGGTGGGCTTTATATACAGAATAGCTGGTAAAAAAAAAATGAAATGAAACTATCTCAAGGAAAGAGACAAAAAATACCATTGGCAAAAAGCATACCTGTGGAAAAAAAAAATAACAAAGTAATAATATAACACCCGAAGACATCTTTAGCCACATAAAAATAAAGACAGTAGTACATTTCTGTATATTGTTCTGGCCTCTGTAGGGTTCTTTAGACAAAGAGCGATTGAATACTCAACATATATATTGGACTGAACAAAAAAGATAGAAACTATATTATCTTAAGATTCAACATCCTATAAAGAATGTAGCAATATCTCTGGAATAAGACACACAGAAGATGAAATAAAAATTTGCCAAAACTGAAAGGTTAAAAAAAAGGAGGGCAGTGGAAGTGTGAATTGCAAAAAAAGACATTACAGAAATTTAAGAAGGAAAAATGGAGACTTTTTTAGACAATTTTAAAGGGAATTTTTAAAAGGAAAACAAAAAGAGAAGCTCAATTCTAGAAAGAGAGGTCATCTGATGGATCTGATAACAATCAGTCAAAATACACCATAGTAAAAAATAAGATATTTACAAAGTAGACACATCACTGTAACCTCAAACATTTCTTAGCCAGAAAAATACATGAGAGCTTTGAGAGTATTTATGTAGAGCCTTGGGAAACATGATGATCTGTAGTCTCTTCCTTTTTAAAAGAGTTGTTGACTTTATGGTGAGAAGGGTAGATGTTGAAAAGGTGAATGGTATTGCTCCAGGTTACGCTCCCTAGAGGCAATGGCAAAAGAATCAGTGCAAGAACCCGTGCATATAGAAATCTCCTCTATTTAATCTCAGCTCCTTAATGATGCATTGCTGATGGTTGCCATCAAGCATCTCATGTCCATCATCACAACTTTGATCTCTGCAGTCAGCAATTATATAAAAAATTGCTGCCTATTTACCTGAAGGCATTACTAAAAGAACACATTGCCATAAGAAAATGAACTCCTCTAACAGTGCATATTTGCTATATTGATGTTGATAGCACATGGGAGTCATCATGTTCACATATTCCTCCCACTTGGTGAGTTCCTTCTCCCTACTCAGCTTCTTCAACTGTATTATTCTGTAAAAGTAGGTATAATATTCTGTGAAAATAGGTATTATTCTTCTGACTCATGGGTCTAAAAATATTTTCAGGGCAAGAATTTGCACTGAACTCAGTGTGTGCAATATCCTGATGGCAATGATTTGTATGTCAACCACCAACAAGGCCTAACCAATAAACAAACTGTCTATTTCATAGAGATCCTAAACTCTCAGACTGAGAGCAGCTATTCAAACTAAATCCTGGAAAGAAGAAAAACTGCTATGAAGAAGAAAATGTCTAAAAAATATGACCCGGGAACCTGTGCCTTTCAGCATAGATCACCAAGACAGGTTATGACTAAGCTGTAATTGAGTCTTGCTGTCCAACACACACAGATCTGACAAATTTCAAAGATACATTTTCTATTTCTCTTTTCCCTGACATAAATATACTGCCATGTCTTCCATTGAAACAAAAGATGGTCCCTGCTTTTCTTACAGATTCAGATTTGTCTAATCTTGAGTGTCACAACAGAGAAGCAACTCCTTTAGTTAAAAGAGATAATCAGTAATAGGTAAGGATTCTGATCCTACTGCTCTCTACAGTCTCTTTCTACACAAATGCATCATTTGTACTATGGGAGCTGAATTCTTTCCACAAAGTTTGCAGTCGTGATAGCTCACTGCATGCTGATGCCTAGAAAAGGAAATGTAAAACCCTTTGGGGGCAGGTGATGTTTGTATGGAACATTATTTCATGCTTTTAAAGTGAGAACCAGCACAAGACTGGTATATAATATCAGATCATTTTAAGAATAGCAAATTTACATGTCTTTAAATAATATTTTAATTATTTTAAAATACATGATCTCACAGGAGGAATGTGAGAAATATACATACATATTTACATTGCATTATTTTGCTTTTGCTTGTGTTAGATGGTCAGTTCTCCAGTATTTCATAGAATCGTAGAACCATAAAATCATTGTTTCCTAGTCTCCAAGCCAGATGATAGTTCATATATGATCAGGTATTCAATAAACAAATCAGACCTTTTAGCAATAAGTATATGTAAATCTATATTTTTAACTAGATGTTAAGAAAGAATAACAAAGAAGAAAACAAATAGGAAATAAAGAATAGGAAATAATACAGCTATTCTTTTCATAATCTCACTGTTGTCTTTTCTTTTTAATAATTGATTTTTCTTCACTTCAGAGAAGATCAAGCTGAATCAAAATCTGTGACCATGAAAACTACTTTGGAAAAGGAAAGCATCACAAGCAGGCATTCAGGTAAAACTTCAGTCACCCTAAAGCTTCAAAAAGCCTTATTTTCATACTATGTGTACGTGTTTTCTGTTTTGTATTTAAGGGAAAGTATATTGTGCTGACAGGGCATGACCGGAGCTGATGATGAGAATCGTTTTTAAAACTTCTCTAACTGTAAGTAACTTACTTAGTATAACTTCCAGTGTATCATCCATAATGAGATCTTCATCTCACAATATCTCTTCACATATTTAATGAAAGTTATTATTTGCAGGACTTGGATATAACTCCTTCCATACATTTTTATACTGTTAGTTACCAACATGTTTGCATTCATAAAGGTGTTTGGAACCTAACCCTCGAAGAAAAAAAATCAGCAAAAGAGAGAGAATAAACACAAAACGATCATTTATGCATACCGTAACAGTAGACGCCTTTAGAGTTAAAACTCTTATGCTGAAAACACTCTTTGTCCAAACAAAATGTAGGCTCTTTAATAAAACTACCCCTTCTTCCCCCTCCTCCTATAGATATTATTTGCATGAATACATCTTGGGTATTTTTAAAGCATCTATGCATTCTGCTCCTCCTCACTTACGAAGAGAGGCATATACAGTACTGAAAACTAATATAGAAATGTGTACATCTTTGCTGCCTCTCTGCTTAGTGTTAGGCCATGGTTCCCTGCTTTAGTACCTATGCAGAATTGTCCTGTAGGACAGAAGACTTGTCAGGTATCTCAAAGTGTTGCTGCCTTCTTGGCACAGCAAGGGACTTCTCTTGATGAGAAAGCCTGCAATCAGCTGCAGGCTTCTGTCCTCTGAGTGGCAACTAGTCGTCACAAAAGACTGAGAAGGACCAGGAAAATAGTCTCTTGATTTTTTTGAACATGCAATAGATTACAATATCACATAGGGTTGGGGGAATGAAGCAGCAATGTTCAGGATTTCAGGATGCAGGATCTTATTTTTCTGCCTAAGGCAAGAAAAAAGTCAGACTCACGGCTCTGCACTCCTTATTTGCACCTGTGTAAAGAAAAGGAAATACTTCTTGACTTGCACTCAAAACCTAAGACCTTTAAATTGCACAGTCCACTAGAAAGGTAAAATATATTTTTGTGCAGCACCAGCCAACATATTTCAAGTCATGACACTTTTACAATGCAATCCCTTGACTGACATAAATAACTGCCTTGTACTTTGTTCTGTTTTTTCTATACAAATTGTTAAGATGCCTCTGCATCCTTCTGTATGATGATAAACATACTTGATTAGGGTCTGTCACTAGCAGAGATTTACATATGGCTATATTCTAAATTTTAACATAAAAATGCTTGCGATTTTTCTCCTTAGCAGCTTTGGGATTTTCTTTTTCTACTTCAGTAGTTTATTTTATAATGGGATCAAAGATGTGCTTATAAAGTAACACAATGCACTGACCTGTATACAAATTTTACAGGTTAGCATTTTACACATTAGCATGTGTTTGCATGGACGTGAGTAGGGGAATGTAGCAAAAGGTGCATGTTTACTGTATGTGAGGGGTACACATCAGAGGTAGGATGTGGGTTTAGGTAGAGGAGTAGTGGTGTGAGATGTGTGTTCAGCAGTGTGTCTGGGTGCAGGGGTTTAGGAGCTATACAGGTGTGTGTGTGTCTGTATGTCAATATGTGCGCACACACACTGGGTAATCCAAGCATGAATGGATATATTTACACACACTTTGATTTTATATATATGCATATAATTTTACATATAGATCTTCTGTTAATCACAGTATTAAAATACAGAAGTCCTATTTCAAGTGGCACCTTCGATAGAATCATACTTAAAGCTAATATAGAGATTGCTGTAATTTCTGATTTCTACTTCACCACAGTCTAAAGATTTAACTATATATTTAGACAACTCATCACTGTACAAGCTAAGAGTTCAGAGATAATGCACTAATACT
>NW_010578244.1:1296538-1311146 GCF_000705375.1 Tinamus guttatus
TCTTCCCCTCCCTCCGTTTCTCCCTTTTCCTCTTTCTCCCTTTCTCTCTTTCCTTCACTTTTTCCTTCTTTCTCTCTTTCCATCTTTCTCTCTTTCTACTTCCTCTTAGGAGAGATTTTTTTTGTTTGTTTATACAGGTGGATGAGCCAAAGCTAAGCCAGAGGAGTCTGTGTCATTCCTCACCAACCCTCCAAAGCAGATTCATTCTATCATATATGATCATGACAGTGCCTGAGAAAACACGTTAAAAAAAAAAAAGAAGAAAAGAAAACAAACAAAAAACCCCACTTATTTCAAAATCTTAAAGGAAAACATCAGCAGCATGATATTATCTTTCATTGCCTAAGAGCTACTACCAGTTATATCCCAAAATGACCAGGCTAGCCCTCTGCGGGTCAGGGTTCTTTTGATGTTGATGGAAACCTGCTTTGCAATTAATTGCCAAGAAGTGAAGCACACATATTGCATTGCAACTCCCAAACTAAAATTCTTGTGATAGTATATAAACTCCCTACTAAATGCAGAACAGATGAGCTTTAAAAGAAAGTTATTTATATCATGGAGTCTTTCAGTCAAATTCAGAACTAACAGTGACATATCACCTGGCACTTGCTGCCACTAATGATACCTCAGTATGGATACTGAACTTGTGTGTACGCGGGAAGAAAAGAAATGAAGTTTTCTTTACAGACAGAACTCTCATGGAAATCTGATGACAGTTATCATCTCTAAAATCTGAAAAGGCAAGCTAGCGACAAATCAATGGAGCAACTTAAAAAGAAAAAATCCCTCAGGACTTACGAGCAACTTAGTTTAAAGACTTCCCAATTTAATAATGGTTCCACTCTGAACAGTTCTGTAAAAGGCATCGCTGGTTTCCTGGTTTATTGCTTCACTGATTTCCAAAGCAAATGTGCTCAATTTACATTCCAGCTCTACACATTTGACCTACTGAGTCAAATACTGGCAGTATTTGACTTCCAAACTGAAGTATCTTCTCCCAGTAAAAAAATCAAGAATGCAGATGCCTAAATTCTGCCATCTGTGATGTTTCAGAAAGTCTTTTTCACCTCCAACAGCACCACATAGCTTGCAAGTCTGATGAGAGATGAACCACAAGGAGGCATAAAATCAATTCAGATGCACGTCAGGGTTGCAGGTTTTGTGTGTTATCCCCATAATTCTGTGTGTGTAGGTGTCTTCTTCCACATTTAACTAAACATCTCCAGCTTTTCACTAATGCCCAGCAGCCCAATCTCTCACTTCCAAAAGCTCAGCCAGGGCTAGAGATGTGCTTGAACAGGTGGGCTCATGCTGACTTCACAGCATTGCATGCCAAAAAGGCTGACTTGAGACAGAACGAATAGGCAATGCTGACACATACCCTGCAGAAGGTGTCTCCAGCTTGGGTGCCACGGGGTCAGCGCCTGCTGCAGCTGGGGGCAAACCGAGGTCCCAGCTGTGTCCTGAGCTCACCCCACACTGAAGCAGGGCCACCGCTTGCACCCTCGTGCAGCAGTTTAAAGCCAAATGACATGGGCTCACAACTGAGGCCTGTCGTTATGTCATAGATGAGCTCCTCGGGTGAAATGTGATAACCTGTTAAAACACGGCAAGCTTGTGGTGTTAGACAGCGCCTTTAGCTCTCTTCCCTGCCCTCTGGGCCTCAATGGTGCTCAGTAATAGACCAATGCGATAAAAGGGAATAAACATTTTTATGTTAATGAAGTAATAATAGCATAATAATAAAGTAATACTAAAGTAATAAATATAACTCAAAGTGCTGAGGCAGGAGATAAGGTGTGCTGTCTACAAGTTCATTAACAGAGTTAATCTGGTCTTCAGCTAAAGATGATGCTTTCCTTCTTATATGACTAAAATAAGTCTTTATAGAATCCTATGGACAGCAGAACGCAGTATAGTCCCAGTGAAACCAGTGGGATTGCCCACAGGCAAAATTATGCATGCATTTAAGTAGTTGCAGCTCCAAGACAGCAATAGCAAGAAAAAAATGTAACATACATAGTACCCATTCTTTTTAATAAAATCATACCTTATAGGTATCACATAGTTTAACATGAAAATAATTTTATTTTTAGTATTAGTCACCTAAAGGTGACAAATAATTGCTGGTACAAATCCTGTTTAAATGTGAACTATATAGAAAAAGACAGAAAGACAGAAAGAAAGAAAGATAGAAAGAAAAAGACAGAAAGACAGAAAGAAAGGAAAGAAAGAAAGGAAAGAAAGAAAGAAAGAAAGAAAGAAAGAAAGAAAGAAAGAAAGAAAGAAAGAAAGAAAGAAAGAAAGAAAGAAAGAAAGAAAGAAAGAAAGAAAGAAAGAAAGAAAGAAGGCAAGAAAGGAAGAAAGGAAGAAAGGAAGAAAGAAAAGAAGAAAGGAAGAAGGAAAGAAAGGAAGAAAGATCTTCCTTCTCTCTTTCTGCCACATACAATTTCTCAAAAAAATAAGTATTGACACCTGTGAAATTTCTGTTTTATAGTCAGTCTGGGCTGATGGCTCAGAAACTAATATGGACCATCTGTTTGACAATCAATGTAAATACCAAATAAACCAGGCCAACGGCAAAAAAATGCTGTTTTCCCATTGCTCGTTTCCTGCCCTGGAAATGTTTCTGTATTACTGAGAACAAGACAAAACATGAAATAAAAGCCATCACTTCTCTGTTATTAACTAGAGGACTTTTTGCAGTCTAAAAGCAGGGTGCTAGCACTGAACGATATTGTACCTTTTTCTCTAAAGCATTTTTGACTGCTGCTATAACCACTTCATGGGAAAAATGCCTTTGTTTCAGAAAAATAGGCTTTCACTAACCGGATAGCTGTATAAGGAATTCACTACAAGCTTGGAAGCAAAAGGGAAAAAACAAACTTGCCCAAATATGAAAGCCAAAAGTTGAGCCTCTGTCCCTGACCACGGCAGAAAAGATGGTTGTCTCTGCCTTGACAGGAGCACCCCGGCTCAAGGCTTGTTAAGGCAGTGAACGCAGCAAATGCACTGAGATCCTTGCACATAAAACCAGACCTGTTCACCTTACCTCAGCACAAGTCTCCACTACAAAACTCCTCAGAAACTTGAATATAAATTGCTAATAATCTGCTACTGTTACTACATGAAGAAAAGACAAGATGTACTCCAGAAGTTTTGAGATGAAACACTAGTGTGTTTTATCTGTCCTTTTTGGACATACCTTTCAGAGTTGGTTGTGGAGCATGAGTTTGAACATCCTCAGTTCATAAGTGCACCAAACGCCTATGATGAAGCAAGAAGTGTGACAACCAAGAGGAAAATATGGCAGTAGTCCTCATAATTGGACTTCTGTTTTGATCACATAAGAATGAAAGCCCAAATCACAATTCAGACTGGCACATTCAACAGTAGAAATATAGCTTATTTTTAAAAATGTTTTCTACAAGGCACTCATGTACCAAAGCCATAATTTCTGTTTAGCTCATATTATACCAATAATATCTGAGTAATTATCAGCACAGAATTATGACTTGATAAAGCTTTAATTTAGACTAACAATTTTCTATGATCTGGACCAGAATACATCTTTTTCTATTTTCTGTCACATTGCATGCAGCTTATACTGCTTATACACACACATATATACATATACACATATATGACATGCATGCACAGACCTGTATATTTGTGTCTCAAATATATTTGTTTTTATTTAGTTTTCAATGTACTATGAGAAAAGGACAAAGCCGTAACATACAGCAGCCAAAGTCAAAGCCAGCTTCAAAATCTGTAATTTACTCATATTTTCTCTGATTTGACATTTGGAAACACTTTTTGCTTTGATAGAACTAGAACCTTATTTTAAACTTTACATAAAGGCAGAACACCGGATTTCCTTAAGACAGTGAAACAAATTGTTATTAATCACCAAAGCTCTTTTACAGTCAAATTCAAAGGTCAGATTAAATATCATATTTTGCCAGAAAAACACTAATTGGCTTCCATTTTTTTCTCACTTTATATTGCTCTCTCACAAATTTCTATCCCATGTGTTACTGCTTGAAAGCAACTACAAATAGGTGGAAGTTGACTACAACAGTAGAGTTAGCTCAGTCAGAAATGCACATAAAAATGCAAGCAGGCTATGCTATTTGAAATGAGACTCTAAGGCACCACAAGAAGAAAGCCTTTATAAATCAAGGGCACTGTGCACAGTAATTCCCTTATAGGACTAAAGAGAGATATTGTTAAAAATCTACCAACCCATTTTTGGCATGAACTGCAAATGGGTGAGAAAGTTTACAAATATAGGTTGTAAGGACTGTGGCTCGAGCTGCCACTCCTGTGATCTTGGGCAAAGTCTGCAGCCAGTTGCTTCCTTCCTGAAAAGCTTAAGTATACCTCCTCCCTCCCTAAAGAATACCCCTAGCTGGGGACAGTTGAATCATTCTCACAGTAGATAAATCTTTCTGACTGCTGATTATTCTAGGGGGAAAAAAAAGGCAGTGTGCGACAGGGTCCCTTTTGTTTGGCTACAGGCACAACAATCTGTTTTTCATTGAACAGAGTTTTTCATTCACTCTCCACAACATTTTTCTTTAATTATGATAAAAGACAGTAACTTAATCAGGCATAAATCCTGTTCAGCTGAACATAAGAAAATAAAGGGGTTAACTTTGGAGGCAAAAAGTAGCATGTGACCTCCTCTCAATTACCACTCCAGGTAATATACCAGTAAAGCACTGACAAGTGAAAAATTGTTCATTCCTCAAATATTGTGCTAGCATCACAGACTGGGAAGATGAATTAAATAAACCTCAGCTAGTGTTTGTTTTGATTAACATGCTCTGCCTAGAATGCAACTATTCAGTTATAAAGGGATCTTGACTTTCACTCCCAAAGCCTGTCCCTATGGCCTAGCTGTTCCCAGAGAAACACATTTTCTTCGCAGTACAACCATATATCTCAGAAACTCTGGAGACCAACACTGCAATTTGCCAAATAAGCGGGAAAAACAATTAGAAAGTTGGGATAGAGTGCAGTGAGAATGATACTACCTTCATAGTCACGTTAACTGACATGCATAGGATAAATATACTCAGAAAACATAGGAATCCTCATTAAACCACAGCCAGGCTTGGATCAATGCCCAAGCCCGTTTTGGTCCCAGTAAGGACACAGCCAGTACTACTGGAGCAGAGGCAGGAGATGATGGACACTGGGGAACAAATTCGCCATTAAGGAGAGTCATGGGAAGTCCCCGAAAGGAGGAAGAATGGGAGGATGCCAAATGGGGACCTTGCTGGGTGCCAAACCCTACAAAGTACATTAAATCCTATGAATGAAGTACATGGACATTTTGTTCCTTTTTTAAGTAGTGCTTACTGCCATTAACAATGACTATGTCCATCAACTGTCAAGCTGAGCTTCCCCATGGAGACTTTCTAGATGGGGATGTTTTGTAGTTAATACCTTCCCTGTATCACTAGCCCCAAAACAGCAGTCTTTGGGATAAAATGTCACTATCTACATAAAAAACTTGTTTGGTTACTTAAATTAAAGACATTTCTTAAAGCTGAATAAAACACTGGATGTTTAAACTACAAATGTCAAAAGGAAGAGAACTCCCCTGAGTGCCTGAGTGCTTTTTTTTTTTCTTTTGGACAATCTGGAGCACATTATATCAGGCGGCCTGGAATTGCCTCTGGCTATAGTTATGGGGTAGACTTTAAATGAAAACTGGTGTTCGTCTGCATAATATTTTGTGCACCTGGGGAAAATATTTATCCAAGCAGCATCCAGATTTTCGGCCACCAAATGTGTTGAGGACTTATTTGCAGCATGTTCAATGGAATCCTTTAAAGTACCTGCAAACACTTACTATATTTACATTAGCTTCTACTTAAAGTTTATGAGCAAGACATAGCATAAGAAACATTGTATTGAATCAGCACCTAAGATATTCACATAAAATGGTCAAATTTGCTACAAAACTGGTTTTCTGGTATGTTTTTTTTCAGTATGGTTTTTACAGAGGCAATTTACATTTGTATACCTTACACTTGTAATTAAATTTCCCCCATTAAATGTTTGATATACTTAATATGTAAATGTATCATTATGAGTTTTTTTTATATATATATAAACACACTCTCTGAGTTACATAGGGACTTACTGATAGGTGCAAATGTTTCTTCCAGCGCGAGCACCCATGCTACGTACTGTCAGCTTTGCAGTAAGTAACTCATCTGCCAAATGCTGGATATTTAGGGTGTGTTCTGCTGCACAGAATCAAGAGTGCTTCCGTATGAGGAAAGCAAACATTTTAAAGCATTAACATTCTTTGTTTATATGGAAAGCTTACTATATAAACAAGCATACATTCCTTTGCTGCAGTACAGTCCCCTGTACATTTCTCTCCTTGCTCATCTTGGTCTGTCTTCCTTCTGCATCTGACACACAGGGAAAACTGTAATTAGCGTAAACTAAATCTGAACCATTTAAAGTACAGCTCGCTCCCCGCACTTCTTCCCTGGAACCAAGTAAAACTGCCACTTTAGAGGTACCAAGAGCTAAGCTCTGTTCTTTGCTCCTCCCTGCCCCCTGTCCTCATTAAAAGAGTTCTGTTTATTACTGAAGTACATACTGATCCCTTCCTAATCCTGAAATAATGAAATCTACTAAGGTAGTAAGGTAGTAAATCCGTAAAGAGTTCACTGAAACATATTCTGAATGGCATCTACAATGTTTCCGCTGGAAGCAACCGACATTTTCCCTAAGCAAATAAAGTATTCTGTTTCAACAACAGTAAAGGGTGAATTGTTGAGGGAACTGTGACTTATGCACTGGAGTGCAGCTGCCTTAAGCCATGTCAAAAAGCATCCTCGGCACATCATCAGCACTGCCCTCTTCTTTAGCCACACGTTCCTTCAAGTAATTGCTTTCTGGAAAAACCCAAACTGTAAATTACCTCTGACAAATGGACTTTCATTTTGTCTTCTAATGCAAGCAGACCAGAGATGCCATTTAAGATTGCATTAAAGAGATTATTTGTTGTCCCGCAGTGACCATGTTCCATGAACTATGCCCAATCAAGTATACCACCATACTTTATTGCTTATGACCTGCAGTATATTTTACATCAATGGACACCTCAAGCAGAGGCAAAGGAAAATTACAACGTGGCCAAAAAAGTGAAAAAGAACTTTGCTGCAAAAGCTGTCAAAGCAAGTCATGCAAATCATGTTATAACTGTGGAGAGCAAATTTGAAAAAAAAATATATATGTATATATATGTTTCTAGTGGAATTTATTGGAAATTATTATTCTAATTTACAAAACATTGTAAGCAGTATTTAAATTTATGAAATGCCTTTCATACTTGTGCATCTCTTACTTGATCCATTTCTAGCTGCAGCTATTTTTCAGAAGCTCAGATTAATTGTAAGGAACAATAAATCCTGATCTGTTTTTTTAAGGTGATTTGGTATGCCAAGGTTCACTGGACTAACATTTTTCTAGATGAGAGAGATGCAGGGTTAGATATCAGAGTTAGAAATAAAGCTGTTTTTTTACACCTCCATTCAGTGGGTTTGTGTTCTTGGATCACAAGCATAGCAGCTTAAGTAGAAGCAGGTAAAGAAAAGTCATAACAGGAAGGCTATTAAAAACATTTAGCAGAAAAACTGCAGAAAACCCAAGAACTGCAAAATGATAGCCATCAGGATCCTGATTTTTTCAGCACTTTTCCTCCCAGTTTCACTTAAAGGCTGGAAGCCTGATAAGACATTCATACAACACCCAGCAAGCTTATTCATCCACATTCTGAGGTTTATTAGATATCAGGTGTTGATATCAGAAACTTTACTTACTTTATTAGAAGCCAGATACAGAAAGAATATTGATTATAATACATAAATGAAATACTGCATTTAAAGCAAAGGAGAAATGGCTAAAATAAACAATTCTGAAGCAAATATTGCCAAGGATCCATTCTTAAGAATAGTTAGGAAGGAAATACTCATGGACATCTCTGCTGTTTTCAATTATGCTGACATATATTTTATTGCAACTGCTTCTAAAAGATCAGCTAGTAATATCGTCCAATATTAACAGATAAGAATTTATATTAAGAACTATCCAATCTGTCACCTTTGTAATTCTTAGCTTAATTGGAGAAAAAATAATAAAGATTACATTGGCATTTAAATGTGGTAATACATTTGCTTGTTGATGAACTGTTGGATCTAGAAGTAAACAAAACTCTTCCTTTTTTTTTTCTTTCTTTCTTTAATACTGTCTTGACCATTCATTTGGCAACAGAAAGAAGCCTTGATTGTTGGCAATGAAAAACGCTTAGAAACCATAGTTGGACCAAAAACCACACTTCTAGTGCTTAATGGAAAACATGAGCCCATAATTCCAAAAAGCAATCAGAAACAATGAGCAATCAGTGCTTTCTTAACACACTGCATTATGTATATCTTCTGTCCTCAAAATTCTTTACATCAGTCAAAAAAGATACCAATATCCTTTCCAAGCCTCAAAAGCAATTATTTTTCTTCCTGTTGTAAGGCTTAAATTTGTAGTGCCATGCCTATTCCTTCTCCTTCCATCTTGTGCTTGCAAAACAAAACACAGTCACAGAAATGATGTTTCCAAAGAAACAAATGCAATGTTTTCATCCCAAGTTCACAACTGAGGTATTGCAATATTAGGACTCCAAGTAAGTTTACAGCTGCTGTCTGCAACACCATGGGCAGTAAAACTACCATGAATCAAATCAATTTCTCATGGCTTATAAAAGCTACAAAGAAGTGTGAAATCAGGAGCTTGAATTATTCTCGCAGGAGAAGCACCCCAAAGTACACCCTGGGAGTAGAAGGTCTTTTCCATGAAATCTCATCAATCACACAGATCAATTACACATGAAGAACAATACAGCATCCTGCTCATCCTGATCATGAGCCTCACTCAAACCAGTGAGCTCCCACATCTGAGAAAAAGAAAGTATTAGGGTGAGGGGAGTGATGAAGAGGAAGGCATTACCCTTCACCTATGTCCTTCACTCACTGCCTCTAACAACTGTTTTGATACTTTCAGGCCCATAAATGTAAATATTGATCAAATTCACACTGTTCAACACTTCCTCACTGATACTCCAAGATTTCTCACTAACACCCTCTAAAGAACTATTTTTATATATTTTCTGTATGTTTTAGTTCATTGGGACTCTAACCACTTCACAACTGAGCTCCTCGAAAAAAAAAATCCTAACCAAATAAACCAATAAACCAAAAAAATCCTTGTCCAATAAACAACTTGCATTATTTAGAATTAAGAAAGTGTCATCAAGATAGGAAATATACTATTCATTAATCCATACTGAAGTGTGAATCCGTTAGCCCTTCAATGACTACACTTTGATGTATGGCATATATATCTTCACAGGTGAACACGCTCCTAGGTTTACATAAATATCTCATTCTTTGTTATGAGTGCAGACTTCACATACCATAAATTCAGTAGGTTTAAATATAACATATATCAAGTAAATAAAATAAAAAGCTGAGGAGAGGAGAAAAGGAGAAAAGAAAGTTCTTCAGTATAGAAGAACATTTTTTTTCCATTTTGAACGTATGGTCAAAGTGTTACTTACAAGAATCACAAAGGCCTCACTGTTTACTCAACTGACTTAATCCAAAGGTTTCTAAAACACCATATTTTGTACTTGCAAGGACATGCTAAAGTGAAAAAAGTATAGCGTAGTATGTAATAAAACACTTCTAAACACAATGAAGTTAACTGACTTTAACTTATTTGAACAGAAGATAAGAAGTAGTCTCAAAAAGCTTACAACAGCAAAACACCACATGGTATGTGGCATACAATACTTTCATAAAAAAGAAAATACACAGACAACAAAAGAAAATAGAAAATATACTACGTGGATAAGTAGAAAATTAAAACAGCTTAAAAAAAAGAGGGTTGAACTAACTTAGTGATATACCTTCACTCAGAGAAACTCAAACCTTTAGCAAAGATGCTAACACTCGCCTTGATTTTGGCTGTCTACACTCCCATCAACAGCCCAAAAGTCAATCTGACAACTGCAAGTTGAGAGCACTGTCAAAAGAAGCAAAGAAAGAATCCACATAAAATGGGTATGTACATATAGCCAAACCGAAACAGTTGGTATTTTGAAAGGTAGAACTATGGCAAAGTAAAGGGAAAGAAAAATACTAAAAAAATATTCCAAATCTTACCAAACCTTTTACAATAGAGGAATTTCTATTCTGAAAAATGTTAGAACTTCTTGCATTTTTTTTCAAGTACTTGAGGCCAATGTGTCTACATAGCTTCAAACTATGCAAAATAAAATTCTCCTGTAAGCAAAGACTATATGAAAAAGATAAATAAAGCACAGAGAAGCTTCCCTGAAATGTGTTCAAAGTAAGGTTTATAATTTTATTTTAGAAAATATATCAGTGTTTCTGCCTAGAGCATGATTTTGCAGCTACATAGGATTTCAGCATAAAGAAAACAAATGCTTTCAACACCTCTTAAAAACAGCCAGTAAACTAACCCAATACACATGTATAATTGGAAGTACACTCTTCTATCAATGTCAGACAGCATGGACAAAAATTACATTTAAGACAAAAATTACATTACAAACACTAGAACACTCCTAAATCTCCAGATCAGCCTTAACTTGCATCCATCTATATCTCCAAAATACTTAAGTGTTTACTGCTGATACTGTTAATAACATAGAAACATCAGCTGTTAGTTTTTTTTGTTGTTGTCTTGTTTTTCCTTGGAATAAGAAATGAAGTTGCAGGACACTGATAAATCGATTTGTTTCCACGCTCAGTTTACTCCTTGCAATAGCTTGCACACTATAATGTACTTCTCCAGGAATGCATGCTCCAACTCCATTTCCTGTCGTATTTAAGGTCCTGCCAAAACAATGCTTCAAAGCAGAACGCAGGCTGTCAGCACATGGTAGAAAGTTCCTCGCAGGCTTCCAAAACCCCCGAGATAGGCACACCAGTTTAAAAATGAGATGTGATATTATTTATGGCTATTATATGATTTGGTCAAATAAATGACCCAGACAACAGCCTTATTTTTCATTTTAAGGAAGAGGCTGTTTGAAACTTTCTGAGGTTGCTGTGAAGCACAAGTGCTCCTGGGACTGTGTGCATCCTCCCGCTGCAGCCTCTCATCTTTGGGGTTAAACCCTTCCAGGAGGAATATTCAAATATGGGAAATCTCCAGGGGAGGAAGGAAGGTCTCTGCCATTGACTAGAGCAGGAGCAGAGCTGCCTCCAGTCCCGGCCAGCTTCAGTATCCAGTGTGGAGGGACCCAAAAGGTCATCGATCAATTTGTCGGCCCTCGGACTCACTTCCTACCATGTGCCGTAGCAGTAACATGGCACGGCAGCAGATTTATACGTATTTATTTTCACTGGGTCCATTAATCAAACACCTCCAAGAACAATTCAAAACAAGGTATTTCAGTGGAAGAGCTGGGCAAACAGCTGAAAAGGGTGTCTGAGCAGCTCAAATGGACTTTTCGGGGAGGACAATATTCATTCTTGCTAATGCCACAGTAGTCGCACAGAAAAAGGGAACAAAAGCAGCACCAGTCGCAATACCTGCAACAAGTATACAGCCATCAGTGACAGGTCCTGAAATGCTCACAGCACCTCCTGTCAACACTTCAGTGCGGGTGTAGAGCCCAAAATAACTGGGGCCCTGAGCCCACGACATGCCAAAGGCTCCCTCGCTCCCGGAGGAATACACACAGCTCTGTGGGTATGTGGATGTCTGAAAATACAAAGGCAAAAACCAGCAATTGCTTTGCATGTATTAAAGCCTTCTGTTGTGCTACAATGAGAGACTTCGAAACTAGATAATCTGATGGGTAATCCAAGGAAAAAGGCAGACTGGAGGCGAGGGTTAGCAATAACATGTGTTTCCAAATTCCTTAAACTTGCAGAGGGAAGCAACTTCTTTGGGCTGTATTTCCAAACTGTCGTTTCCCAAGTCATTTTTTTGGCTCGATTAATTCACTGAGCTACTTCCTGAAGGGAAAAGCAATTTGTAACAAATAAATGCAAGAGGCAATACCTCCTGTCACAGACCTGCCCAGAGCAAACATGTCTCAAAGCACACAAAAACGGAGGCAGAAAGACATGGGCTAACATGAGCTCATGACTAACTCCTACAAGTACCAAACTTCATAGGACTGAGCATGTTTGCTGGCTTAGTCATCAGGATAGTGTTTAAAATGCGCTTAGTAAAAACCGAATCTTCATGCTGCCCTTTTTGATTCAGCAAATGTACTTTTCCTAGGACTCCTCATTCAGAATGCTGAGCAGGGAAACACAGCAAACACGGCCAAGAAAAACCAAAAACCCCTGTACAGAATTCAAAATCTGCTACTGAACTTAGGGCAGAGTTGTGCAGCAACCCCTCTAGATGCACTCCACCAGGCTTTCCTCTCTTTTTTTTGTACCAAATAAAATCTTCTTATTTACTACTTTTTTAAAGTGCCCATTTAGCTGTATTTAGGAAAAAAAAATTAAAAACAAAAGCAAAAATAAATTTTGGGGGTGGCGGGAGGGCAAGGAGCTCTGGGATGATTATAGGCGGATGATTATATCTGGGACATTGCTAATGTCAAACCAAAGACAACACCTCTATTATAATAGGTCAATGCTAGTTCTCTAGATTTCCTTATGAAAAAATATGCTTTTAATAATACTACTCACGACAGTTTTTAAAAAGGGCTTTATTCCAATAATTGCTTTCATTCTCTATTCTCTATCTAATACTTAAGTCTATGATTACTATTGCGGAATATAAATAAATAAATGTTCAACTTGACTTTCAGGTATTCCCCAGATGTCCACCACCCATCCCCATCATCTTCATTATTGTTATTTTTACTTAAGAAGCAAAGAAATACCATATTGTTTTAAGGTACTTTGAGTTTAAACCAAGCTAGCTTGAGAGCACTTTTTTTTAATGTTGTTTTAGCTTTAATCCCATTGCCATTTTTTTCTTTAGACCTTGAACTGATTAAAACAAAGCAATGCTCTGTCCAAACCTTCAATCTTCTTACTGCTTTCCCATCCTTCCACTATCATTGAAAATCACTGTGCTCTCACAACATGAAATTCTTTAATCAGTCCTGACATGCATCTACTTTCTACTTGGCCTAGCCCCAGCAAGCACAGTCGTGCTCTACTACACATCATTTCTCTCCAAAATCTCTCTTTTCCTTTGGGTAACATAGTTCATTTCCAAACATACCTTCACCGCACAGCAAGGCTCCAGGCTTCTGTAAGGGTTAAATGAGCGGTCAAATTGTTGGTGCACAAGCAGAATGTTGGTTTGGTTCATAAATATTGCTCTCACTCAGCCCAAATTTTAGCCAAACCAGCTGCTGGCTAATCAATTGTCTTAGCCTATTTCTTACATTTTAAAACACCTACATTGGAGATAACACCCGAGATCAATGATTCCTTGAGCTTTATCACCTCGCACATTTTTTTTAACAAAATGATGACAAAGTAAACAAGTAAAACAGGCTGTTCAAATATCTCTTGTATTACACCTATCACAGCTTGGGATATCAGCCCGCATATCACTGGCTAGGATTTCAGCCCCAACAACACAGGTATGATCATACAAAAGGAAAAAGAGGATTTTCTCGTGTAGTTACTACACCACTGGCAATACAGAAAGATACATATGCGTTTTTCTAGTAACACTAATAATAATCTGCAAACACAGCCCTTTCCAGGGAGCTAGCCCTCTGCATCATAAAATATGATCCGCACCCCAGAAAGCAGGAATACTGAATGCTATATATAGCTTTCCTCAGCATTAGGGTTCATCCAAAGCTTATTAAAAAGGGCTATTCTGCCTCCTGCTTTAGACGAAGAGCCTGTAGTCTTAGCATATTAAATCACGTGCAGTTTTGGAGCTCTGTTTTTCATTCACTGTAGTGAAACTCTAAAGTTGAATTTTTATATTACTTTTTTATTTTTCTTGAGAAAAATATTGATTATACAGATGTTTTGTATACAGAGTTCTCATAAGTAACTCTTCCAGGAGAGCTAAACCACTGCAAGACAGACAGTCTTGCAAGTAGTGGTTCCAGTGTAATCATATCGTGCAGTTTCACACAAGGTAGTCTCTATAAAATCACACTGGTAAATGTATATCATAGTAGCTGTAATACAAAGACTCAGAGGATGCCCTAAAAGGAGTCATAGAGGATTTGGAAAAGGTTATACTGATTGTTAGTACAACTTCTTTAGTTAAGTTAGTACAACGTCTTTTCTGGTGGCATAGGCAGCAGAAAAGAGATGAAGGAATTAATCTTACCACTTCTTTATGAACTTATATAGGAACAGAGTTCAATGAGATCCTGGGCACTATTATACAAGTAGAACCAGCCCTGAGCACACAAAACAACCCCCTTCAGCAGATCACAACCAGGCAGCTCAAGAAGAAAAGAATCAGTTGCAGGATTCCTCAGGCCTCAAGAGTTTTACAGAGCATTGTAAAATACTCCCAGGCATGAATTCTATTAACCCTT
>NW_010578244.1:1312638-1337057 GCF_000705375.1 Tinamus guttatus
TGTCCCGGTTGGCAGCCACTGTAACCCTCGGTTCTTTCTGCTTCCCGTCACGCTTGACCCTGTCAGGGGAGCTGGGGTGCTAGTTGGTAGATACAAGGCCACCTCCACATCAGTGACATGGTTTGGGTGTAGACCTTCCTCTTCCCATTGCAAAGAAGAGCTCGTGGGGGTTTTTCTTCTCCAGCCACCGTGCTGGCTGCTCTGGCCGTGCTGAGGGGCTCTGCGTGCTGCGGAGCCGCTTCGGCCACTGCCAGACCCGCTCGCTCTAAGTTACCCAGTGTGCAGGGTGTCACCACCACAGCACAGCTTCTATTTTTGAGCAACTTTGTCCACATGCTACGGATGGTATTGGTGGTTTGTGAGAGATGGGCAGACCCGTATCAGCCGACAGCTATCCGGCTGCCAAGTTGCTCCCAAAATTGTATAATGTCATTGAGTGTTAAAAGTTGTGCCATGCAGAATCAGAGAATGACCAGGGGGCAAGCCCAGCTGGTTGGGTAGTGATTCCCTGGATTATCTAAATATTTCTGAAATCCTTGGTGTTCAAAGGAGACCTTTGAGTTGTCTGAAGTGTGCCTAGGTGTGTGTATTTCCTGCATATAGCATATAGCATGGCTGTAGCCAAGTTCAGAACAAGTATTGTGTCCAGTTCTGGTCTCCACAGTACAAGAGGGATGTGGAGCTTCTGGAGAGAGTCCAGCGCAGGGCTACAAGGATGATGAGGGGCCTGGAACATCTGCCCTATGAGGAGAGGCTGAGGGGGCTGGGCCTGTTCAGCCTGGAGAAGAGAAGGCTGAGAGGGGATCTAATCAGTGTATATAAATACCTCAAGGGAGGGAGTGCAGAGGACGGTCATGGTCTCTTTTCAGTGGTGGCCACTGATAGGACTAGAGGAAATGGCCGGAAACTGAAACATCAAAAATTCCATAGGAACTTAAGGAAAAATTTCTTAACAGTGAGGGTGACAGAGCACTGGAACAGGCTGCCCAGAGAGGTTGTGGAGTCTCCTTCTCTGGAGATCTTCAAAACCCGCTTGGACGCAGTCCTGTGCCACGTGCTTTAGGTGTCCCTGCATTTGCAGGGGGGTTGGACTAGATGATCTCTAGAGGTCCCTTCCAACCCTAAGCATTCTATGATTCTATGATTCTAAGGTCCCCTGGAAAGCACTGTTTGTAAAGTAATTTTGTGTTAAAAAAAAAAAAAAGTTGGGATCAAAGAATTGAGAATACTAACACTTACGTGACATTTTCCGTCAGTTATAGGTGGGATGTGGACAGAAATTCAAGAATCCTCTTAAGAATATGTAGAAACTAGTAAACTAGACATGTCCCTTTCGACCTTAAGGATTCTGTGATTCTATGATTCAATGACCTCTCATACAACTGTGTCTTGACTTGTGCTGTTTCCAATATCGTTACCTGTATCTCAAGAGAAAACAAAATTGCTTTTTCCCAAAGCTCCTGAGCATGAGTTCTCAAAGCACATCCCTGCCCTGCTCCAGGCTGCCTGTCCTTCGTGCAGCGACAGGATCCTGGGCTGCACCAGGAGGAGCGTTGCCAGCAGGCCAAGGGAGGGGATCCTGCCCCTCTGCTCAGCTCTGGTGAGGCTGCACCTGGAGTATTGGGGGCAGTTCTGGGCTACCCAGCGCAAGAGGGACACGGAACCTCTAGAGAGGGTGTAGCATAGGGCCACAAAGATGATTAAGCGACTGGAGGAAAGACTAAGGGAGCTGGGCCTGTTTAGTCTGGAGAAAAGAAGGCTGAAAGGAGATTTCATCAACATGTTCAAGTACCTGAAGGGTGACTGTAGAGAGGATGAGGCCAGGCTCTTCTCCATGGTAGCTGGTGACAAGATGAGGGGTAACAGGTGTAAATTGACCCATAGGAAGTTTAATCTCCACATGAGGAAGAGCTTCTTTCCTGTGAGAGTGACAGAGCACTGGAACAGGCTGCCCAGAGAGGCTGTGGAGTCTCCTTCTCTGGAGAGCTTCCAAACCGTCCCCCTGTGCCACAGGCTCTGGGTGACCCTGCATGTGCAGGGGGGTTGGACTAGATGATCTCTAGAGGTCCCTTCCAACCTTCACCATTCTGTGATTCTATGTAGTGCCCCTCAGCCGCAGGAGTGGGCAGGCGCATTTTGTGAATAACGCAATAAGCAGACAGGTCAGGCTGACAGGCTGACATCAGCAGCTGTAGACAGGTGAGATGGAGCCAACCTCCAGACAACAGGGCCCCAAATGCAGCACTCCATTTTTGTTTTGTTTTGTTTTTGTTTGTTTGTTTTGTTTTGTGGGTTTTTTTTTTTTTTTTGTGCCCTAAATGTCTTTAGACTTTGCGCTCCTCAAGATGGGCTGGCAGCCACACATATCTTGTAAAGTTGGTACTTCATTTGCACATTAGACACAGTAGCTAGTTGAGCAAACAAAACAATGTTGAGTCAGCATGTCAAGCAGCCTTGGTCAGACTAGAACACATTCATTGCCTGGTCCTGTTGTATTTTGGGGGGGGTTGGGGCTTTTTTTAGTCCAATTGAGATTTGCGCAAGAAAAGAACGCAGCACTTGCCAGTCTTTACAAGGGCAGCCTTATTTGTAATATTTTCCAAGTTAAAGTAACTTCAGTATTTGGCAAGTCAAACTTTAGTCTGCTGCCTAATAGAGCTCTCTTTTGATCCGATCTACCCATCAGTAAGTAAGTAAGTGATGTGTTACGGGTTCTTGTTGAGAAAAAAAAAAGAATGGTAAGTGCTTTTTGCTTTGAGAAGTCAATAAAAACAATCTTATCATCAATATTGTTAAACAATTGTAAATACTTGGGAATCTAAGAAAAAAAAGGGATTCATTTTTTTCAATCAATTATATAAACAGATCGAGACACACTTAAATTCTTTTGTTTAGGAAAAATTTTAATACTTTGTTTGCTTTTTTGTCAGAGATAACACTTTTTCACTCAGGTTAAAGATAAACCCTCTGGTTCTTGGCTCAGGTAATTTTACCTTATCAAAATTCTAAGCCTGATGCTTGACTTTAATCAGCAGAACTAGCAAAAGGACTTACATGTATAGTTTTCTGATGTTAATTTATGTGAACTTTGCTACAAAGTTTATATTCAGGCATATGTTAAAGAAAGCAAGAATGATAGCTCTATTATATTTGCAAGGAACTACATGAAATCCACCGCCCAAAACAAAATAAAAAAAGCTTTTGCTACATCAAAATGTAGCATAAATTGGAATTTACAAAATAGGAGACTGTTAAGAGTTTTTGCTGTTCTGTTAAACATCTTTTCTACCACAGCCTATTACAAAATAGCCAAGTTATGCACCTACACAGGCCTTCTCTGTAATGTTTTTACATCCCACTAGGAGTGTTTGGCCTCTGGCAGTCAGCATAAATCATAACTGACTCCAAACATCTCTCTCCTGAAGATTAAACTTTGCTTCCTTATTTTGAAAGCAAGTCTGGTCCTTGTACTGCTGCCACCACAACTGAAGAAACTAATGAAAATTCTAGTTACTTTAGATGGAATGATGCGATGACTACCATAAAGATTCTGTGCAATTCAAGACTTCTTTTCCGCTTAAAAGGGAAAAGTCTTTCCCTTCCTAGGGAAGTCTCTTCCCTAATTGCAGTATTATTTTCAAATACTCTTGGATAATATTGCAGGCATTGTCTTTAAAATACATTTTGGAATATGAAGTGTCAAAATTAATATGCCAAATTAATATTAAACTTGAGTACTGAGAGTGAGAATGGAAATGGCCAGCAGGATCACAAAACTATCCATACTCCCAACACTTACACAAATACACACATTTGACGCTCCTCAAAAAACTTGCCAGGCTCTTATTTTTTGCCCCTGAGCTTGTTTATACAAAAAGCTGGAGACTGAATTTGCCTTTCAGTCCCTTATTAGCATTCACCTTAGTGCTATCCAGTAACACAAAAAATACTTAAGTGGCTCCTGACTATATCCATTGTTTGGGTGACTGCTTTCCTGCCACTGTATGTGGGCACTGATGCTGTGCATGGATGCTCAGAACGCCCAGGGAGTTAATAAACCCAGATGTCCACAAACAAGTTTGAGATGGAGGTCTTAAAATAAGGCTTAGTTGTAAAGAACATGGTGCAAGAAGCCACTGACTTTTTTTTGAACAAAAAATGCCTCATTCCAAGTGTCTGTAATGGTTGCTGTGGAAGTGATACTACACAGGGCAAGTGGCAGCCTCTGAGATCATCTCCAAGTATAGAGGAATTAGGCTTTAGGGTGAGGTCAGTATCATCATCTGGAGGTTTACATACAGCCATGATGTTCTAATTACAAAGATAATGAGGAGCCTTGTGTTTCCAAAGCATCTAGCTCGGTATATGCTCTACTGGCATAAAAATAATAGGGAAACTTTAGGAAAAAAAACAGAAAAAAATAGTCATATAAAATTAAGATAGCTGAGTTCTCAGAAGGCAAACAGCGTGAAGCTTTCTTTGGAAGAAACTGAACTGTCACTAAACACTCATTGCTTAACATTTAAATGTTCCCCAAGACTTCAAAACTAACAAATGACCAGCTCAATTAAAAACCTATCATAATCCAAATCATGAGTGATTTTTTCAGCAGATCAAGCAATACAGCTAGTTCAATCTGAGCTAAGATCATACCAATCCCAAAACCGATCAGATGGTGTCACGGTAATCTGAGAACCCAGGAAATGCCAGACTTGTCAGGCCACCAACTTCTCAATAACATTTCCCCAGAATTAGAAAGTGGATACACTAAGTCACCAGCTGGCAAAATTCCCAGTCTCAAATGACAATCTGTCAAACAAGAGAGAGAGGCACCCTTCCATCTCCTACATTGCTAATTGGAGGATGTGACAACCTCAGGAGAGTGGAATCAGTGCTTCACCGGATGGAAAGGAGAGGGACTAACTTTATTTTCTGCAGAGTATTCCATCAAGAACACATGAAAAGAACTTCCTCTTTGAAACATGCTATTTTAAGGTAGTAGATAACTTGATCTATTGCTGCAAAATATTCTTCACTGAAATTACAAAGGGTAGCCAGAAGTTCATGGAGTGGAGCACTGTGGTGATAGGCATCATAGAACTTCTGTTGATAAATACTTTCTAAGTGCTGATCCCTAAATAATAAAAATAACAATCTGCATAGGACAAGGATGATGGAACACCAATAAATGACCAATAAAGCTTTCTTTATATGATATAAGTGAGATTTAGAAAAGCAGTTGTTCTTAAGTTACAAAGTCCACTGACTTTCCATTAACCTCACTATTCAGAAGACTATTCATTGCTGCAGTAGGTCAATTGCTGCATAGCATGATGATACATAAAGCACCAAAATCAGACTTGGGTACCCACACACCTTTATTTCAACCATTCTTTCAGACACTATATTATTTCTGCAGCCCTCAATCATGCCATAAATGTCAGAGGCCCTGGAAGGAAAACAATTCACAGGAGGGAGATGTGAATCTCTCCTCTGCACAGCAAGATATGAATGCTCTACAGAACACTCTGTGTCTCTATAACAAACTTATGCACCTTGATACTGTGTATCTTGATTTCCTTCCTGCCCATGGCCCTATGCCTCTTTCGAAAAGAAATCAGAACAGTGCTCACCAAGTCTCTCCCTGACACAGAAACAGGGCACCCTGAGATGCACATCTGGAGACCAGAAGGCACATCACGAAACACACCTGCCTGCAATGCAACATCATCATCACGCAAAAACACCAAGAGAAAATATGAAAGTAACTGAAAGTTCACATGGCCTTTACTAGGTTATAGTCTATTTTTATTTAATAAATAGAGGTGTCAAATTTAACTTAAGGTAAGGCTACAAGCCTGTCAAAAGAAGCTTCCTGAAATCCCATTTTATGAAGGCACATTGTGCAAGCATATTTCAAGTTAAATCTTTAGTAGATATTTGAGAGAAGCAGAATATTAATATTATTTCTGTGAAAAAGGAACTCCTTGATTTTCTACAAAGAAAGGGTCACATATTTGGAATAAAAATCAAACAAACTATTGTTTGGGAAAGCCTAAGTACAAAAATTGCCTGAAGAAAACAAAACAGAGACAGAAAAGAGCAAGTTCTTTAGTTTCTTTCAAAATGGAAAGAAAAGAAAAAAAAAGAAAGAAAAAAAGGCAAAATAAAAAAAGCAAAAAAACACCAGCTATTTCTATTCTTAAATAAAGACTGGCTAGTGAAATCTGTCATCATGAATGAACTTGAAAACTTGTCTTTGAAAAGATTTAATAGGAATTCATTCCCAACCAAGCTGAATTGAAAGCCCTGGGTACAAGACAAAATGGCAGGAAGTAGTGTGTCGTACATATGGCATTTAAAAAATTCCATTAGCTATGTAATTTTTTGTTTGTTTGTTTTGGGCAAAAATATGGGTAACTATCAGAGACAGCATATAAAACAGAATTCAGAAAATTACAGGATAGATTTACATGAAAGTATGACTGATTGATTTTTTTTTAAGATTACCAAGATGCCAAGAACTCATTATGTAAAACAAAATGCTATGTTATTCAAATGGCAAAATAATTTGTACTAATAAGTCCCAGTCAAATTTACAGCAATGGCACATACCCAGATACAATTTTTGGCTTCTGCAGATCTGTGTTTCAGGATAAACTGACTTCAGTGCACCAGTATTAGGAGCCAAGCCCTTATCTACACAAGCTGATGGATGAGACAGGAGCAGTGGTCTGGCAAACAAAGAACTGGCTCTTGATGAGGGAAACTAGGCCCATGGAGAGGAAAAATAAAAAATCTGGGGGACTATGCCAAAACATCATCAGATGTGAGGTATGCAGGAGAAAATGGTTGAGCTGAGACAATGTGTGTTCATCCATGGCCAGTATGTAGGATGATGGTGTGTCTCTAACCACAGGGACAAGAGTGGGGCAGGGACACAGAGCTTCTCTCCACTGGAAGCAAATATAGCATGAAAACTCATCAACAAGAAAGTGTTAAGTCTTGTTGAGTCCAGAGTTCACGGATATATCAGTCTGCAGCAGTGGTGATGATGGTGGGATTACTACAAAAGAGCCAGCTCCTCCTTGGAGACAACACCGTAGATCACCAAATGCCAGGGAAAGAAACCTGGAATTGTAGAGGTGGCCATATGGTGCCCAGAGGTGCATCTGCAGGGACTACCAGGCCAACAGTTGGTGAAGCACTGGCGTAGTGGGGCTTAGTGGGGCTTGGTGCCTCCAAGACTGACAGACATTGTCCATCATGGACATTGACCCAGTAAAACACAGGCATGAATGAGAAAAAAAAAAGAAAAAAAAAAAACGATAAAAATGCTGTGTTTAACACATGCAGAAGGACTAAAGGACAGGCATACAGGTTGCAGGGCAAATGATCCCTCAAAAGTTAAAACCCTATCATTATGCTTTTCACCTTCACACAACACAAACAGTCCTTTGACACAGCTCTTCCAAACCTCATGATGAGCAGAGCTATGCTTCAGCAGCATCACACTATGTTATCCTTACTAAGCCAAGTGTAAATAAATCCAGTTAACAGACCACAAGCTTCATTACAGCAGTTAACTTCCACATCAGCAAAGGCTGAGTAATTTTGAATTTCTAAAACATTTCTTGTCCTTCTCTAGTAATTAAATAAGTTGCACAAGCCAGACAAGAAATGTTGAGAGCCAATCCGATCTCAGAGCTGTGAAATAATTTTACTTTTGAAAGGTGGCTAAATAATATTTCAGTGTGATCGAACAGACATCTTTACTGTGCACTACATTCCTGCCATTCCAACCTGTCCACAGGTTCCTGTTCATGTTCTGCTTTTTTTTCCCTTCTATAGAGAGAGCATTATTGCACTAAAAAAAAAAAAAAAAAAACACATTGCATTGGGATATTTCAGAGCATGCTGCATTTTAAGATGACATGCTTGAAGTTTAAATTATTGAAAAAATACAGTCTTTTAAGGAAAAGGAAGAAAAAAAATAAGGGGGTGAGAGAGAGAGAGAGAGACGTAGACCAGATGGTGTAGAAGACGAATCAAACCAGCACAAAGGTTATTAAATTGCATCCACTTGGAACTCTTCATTGGCTGAAAACCAGAAAGACGGATTTCCAAGTCAACCTGAACATGCAGGGCTAGAACACTAGGCCGCTAATTTCTAGCTGAAAATCAAAATCAAAAGAGCGTAATAGTAAACACACAGCAAAAAAGATAGTTTAAAATGTGTTTGATTTCTATGCTTGCCACGGTTACAACAAAAGGATGATGGAAGATCTTTCTGATGGGAGAATCTTAAGGGTGACTGTTATCCAGAGACACTCCTTTACGCAAAATATTACTCTTAAATAATACTGTGACACTGGGAGGGAAAAAATGGAAGCCGTAAGGAATTCTAAAGATTCTTAAAATTCTATACACAAATACTTTTTCTGAGGAAAGCTAGAGATAAGCCATAATTTTGAGAATCCAGATACTTAAATTTTAAAAGCAATTTTGAACATGCAAGGTAGAAAATTTTCCCCAAGGTGCACAGCATACAGACATAAATGCTTCCTGAATTTGCAAAAGGCACCAAGGATCCCGCTATTACAGCTTGTATTTAGTGCAATGTAGGGAACTAGCTTTCCATATTGCTCATACACTCAGGACCGCATGTCTTTAAACACTCTGTGCAGACAACAGGAAAAGAGAAAAAGAGCTCTTAAAAAAGTCAAAAACTAGAGCAGTATACCTGTAACCATTACCAGATATGCCAACCTTTCCAAGAAACAGATGGGCCAGCAAGGCATTTGCCTAGATTATATTAGGCAAATAAAACACCAGCTCAGGCCCTGCAGCTCTAGGGCAACTAGTAAGAAGAGTAATTTAAAGAGAAGAGTTCTCAAGGCTAGGAACTCTTTAGTAACACTTCCTGAAACATATACAGTGCAAATAAAAGAAATTAGAGAAGAATACATCGCCTGTTACACGGAAAGGACTTAGGTCAGGTATTTTTAATAATTAGAGCTTTCTAACTCTCCAGCTTCAAAGCATTAGACAATGAGGATGCTCAAGTCCCCACTGAGTCAGAGTATCATCCATACTATGCACATAGAGAATTTAAAGCGTACCTAGCAACTCAAGGCTGTCAATTCAATCTGCATTAAAATAAGCATTATAGTGATAAGTTTTGCCCACAGACTGTTTAAAATTCAAAACAACCATTTCTGAATGGTTGGGCAAGATAAAGGAGACCCACCAAAAGAAGTGAACAGTGCTATAGTTAAATCCCTGTTTCTTTCTTTGGACGTTTAACTTAAAATGCAATACAGTCATAAGGAAAGATGTCCAGGATTGAAAGGGCAGAAGTAATATCCCATAGCCTTTAAAAACAAAAGACAGATGAAAAACTTTTCTAATCCAAGAGGCCATAAAAAAAAAAAAACTGTACCATCTTAGAATTTGGCTTTTCTTTAAGCCTCTAGTCATACGTTATTTTTGCTTCTGCGAGTCAGAACTGAGGAGGGAAATGTAGGAAGCATGATACCTAGGAAAGGGACTCTCCATGCTAGATTAAAGCTTTAAAGAATGATGAACACTTGGTGAATACTTGGCTCTCAGAGCAGGGCCTGGACCCCACAACGTTCTGAGGTCCCATCCAAACTTGGTTGTTCTGTGATCTCTTTTCTTCAGATACGTTTGTTACCACTTCATCTGTCCCAAGGTTAGCCTAAGTAATGCTCTGCTATTTTACATATTTTGACATTCCTTTTGCTACTAGGCACTGTAATCAGTCCCTCTCATGGCTGAGCGCCTGCCTCTTCTCCTTGAACACTGTTTAGAATCCCATCTATAGAAATCACCCCACATGCAGCCTATGACTGGCCTCTAAAGTAAAGTGCTCTGGGACTCTCAGAAATACGTTCCTCAGTAAAACCACCAAGATAAATTCTGAACATTAGCTCACTGCAGTAAATTAAAGTAGACTCCAGACAGATATTTCCTGTGATCCCTGCTTCACGAAGATAAAAAGCAAAAGCTAAATCTTGTTTTAAACATTGTCTTCACAACCCTGAAGACTGATGCACCAACCTGAGCATGACAGACACAGAACAGCATATTACTAAGCCAAACCAGGAAAACTACCAAGAACTTCACAGCCTGGACCCCATTCTAGGTTTACAGTAATTTATACATTCATTAGTACATCTACCCAGACAGCACAAATTATATAAGTTTTACAAAGCAAATTTTCAAGTGACTTTTCATTTTAACCCATTTGCTATTAGCATCAAAAAGGGTTGGTATTCTTTTAGCAATCTAAAAATACCTCACCTGTTTCATTTACAATTTAAAGCAAATAATGAACCATTATAAATGGTAATAAATAAACCACACAATAGCATCCAGGCATCACTTGACTAAATGCTAACAGAGGGGGAATAAAGCAAGTATTCTGAAATTTAATAACAAGCAATTGCAAAGACATATAAAGTCCAAGATTAAATCAGTTCCTGTACGTTGATCTGTGGCCAAAGGAATGTTGTTATTTACAACATCTATACTGCTTCAAGGGGAGGCTAGTTGGCTTGAACACACACTTTCTAATCTAAAACATCTTCAGCAATTAGAAACATCATCTTTCAACTCTAAGAGAGCCTAAATTTAATCTTTGTTTGAATTTTTAGTAACATCCTTAGTGTGACTTCACTTGTTTTAGCAGAATCACACCAGTTTACACCAGCTGAAGACTAGTGTCCTGTTTTTAGTATTATTACCCTGTGCCCAACATCATTTTTTTTTGTTCTGTGTTCATAAAAGTAGAATAAAGGGGAAAAAATAAGGAAACACAGACAAGATGTCTATTAAGAACCTATGCCTTTTTTTTTTTTTTTTTGTAGTCTTTAAACAAAAGTTTCCAAGAGAAAAGTAACCGTCTTGCTATTTCTGTAAAAGTACTCCTCTTTCTTGGTACACACTTCCACCCATAAATTGCAAAAGTATACCCACAAAAACTTTAGGTTCTTTATCTCATGTTGCCTGTCCCCTCTGCTCTAGCCAGTAGCCAGAATGAATCAGGGCACTAGGCCAAAGGAACTTAAGTGTAGTTAAGGTACCTAAATGCCAAGATATTTTAATGCAGTAAGAACTTATCTTTAATATTTTCTCATATAAAAATATCAGCAACCAATCAGCTGATACTTCTACTTGAATCCAAATCACTAATAAGAATTTCTGACATGGGGTTTTTATTTTAGCAATTTCATCAGTTCCTTTTTCTTGTTACTACTTTTGAAGGTTCACCATAAAAACATCATATTATCTGTATGGACAATCCCTGCTTAGGATCAGAAACACCATTTTAAGGCATTAAACAATGCTTGAATAGCATCTACATATTCCTTGCATAATCTCCATTAACATCTCCAGAAGACATTAGAGGATTTATGGCCCCTCCAAGTCTATCTGTCCTATTACATTAAAAATTTAAATAATCCTCAGAATTTTAATATATGTCATTAACTTATTTCTTAGCAATCAAACTCAAGGAGTGAGTTCTCTAACAGCCTGTTAAATTGCCAATACCCCATAAGCTCTTTGGCTCACCCTTTTTTTCTTTTTTTTCCAATTGCTTTGACAAATCTATAAGAATCAACAGAACTGGTGCAATTTCCTTTTTTACTATCAAGCACTGTTACTTAGTCCCTACCTATAAACTGACTAAACTGAATGATTTGATAGCAAAAATTAATAAAATTTGTTGTTAAGGTAGACTGTGTAAAACACGGGGTGCTCCAAGTTACCTCTTCAAATGCAGTAATTTAATGTCAAGAATAGGCTTGTGTTCCCCCAGGAAAAACAAACAAACAAAGCAAAACAAGAAGTTTATTATTTTCCTCAATAGGAGCAAAACTGGTGTTCCAGCACTACCAAACACATTTCAGGACACATTTCAAAACATTTCTTTTCATTCTGAGATTAGGCTCAGAACAAGGCAAGACACTCCCAAATTACGACCATGGTGCAGACAATCCTCTCTGTTTTCAGCACTCCTATTCCCCCCACTTAAACTTCCCCCTGCTTCAGTTTCATTAGTTATAAAATAAATGAGACCACTTCACTTTCTCATGCAATTTAAAAAATTAATTAGCATTTCTATAGTTGTTTCAGTTTGCGACAAGAGTTTCAGGAGGTGTTACTAACTCCACAATACAAGATATCACTAACACCTACAGCTTTGTCTAAGAATTACAACTCTCTCTTCTGTTTTAGGTGTTGGACACTAATAGTGGCAGAAGTAATATAGAAACTGAGATCTGGCAAGCAAAATGCCTTTCAGTTCCAAATTTATAAGGTCATGCTATGATTATACAGCTCTGGCTCTTTTTTAATACATCTTCTAGTTAGATAAAAAAACTACTTTATGTTCACTGAAAGCATCTGGTTTCTTGCAAAGTTAAAAACTCATTATCACCTTCAACGAAGAGGTTATAAATGTTAACTTTGTTGATTTTCTTGTAGAACAACATTGTGTTACTGAAAGAAATAGTAATATTTAGAGCAAAGAAAAAGAACAAGTTTTTGTGCACTCCTTGTGTTTTAGCTGTTGAATATTAGTCCAACTCCTCACCAAAAAAATCTTCACTAGTAAGGAGATCAAGGAATAAAACAAAAAAATGCAATTAGCAGAGACACTGATCTCCACAGCTACACTGGAGAACACCAGTGGGTTAAGCCACAGCTGTGCCCTGAAAATTAAGTTTTACTATCTGTTTTCTACAAGAGGCAGAGACTGCCTCAAGGATGATTTTGGTGATTCATTACCAAAGATGAACCCCACCGACTCCATGAAGCCACAATGATACAGCTTCATGCAGCACTGAATTATTGATTTCTTGATATCTATGTTGTTTAGAGACTTCTTGTTTTTTATGTAATCTGTAGGAACCTATCAGCTTCATAAGTCTAGTAACATTCTTCTATTTGTGGCACTATTAAAGATGAATATATTTGGAAGAGTGTTAGCAATAGATGATAACTGCTTTACTAGCAAGGAAAATACAAAATGTGATTATGGAAACAGGCCTTTTTTAACTTCAGCTCTGCAGATGGCTGCTTGGGGAAAGACAGGAAGTGTTCTGTAGGTTTCTATCAAAATGGATATATAGGTTCTTGCTTTTGAAGAACTCCTCATTCTCATACTTTCTTCATGATTCGGTTTTATGGAGACAAGCAAAAATTGGCTTCAGATGGTTAGAGTGTGCTCATACAGCTTGAAAGATCAGTTAAACTGCACAGTGAACTAGACCCCATTCTAATGCAAAAACATGTTAGTTCCAGAAAAACAAACTTCCCATTTCAATTTGAGCTATAACACAAATTATAACCAAAATACAAAATAATGATGGCAACTGAAGGAACAATATACTGCAGTATACACACACAAATCATATATGAAGGACTGCCTGCTGGACCAAAAGAGACACAAGGACTCCACAGAAATGAATTTTCTGATAACTGAAGTACAATTAAAATGAGGCTTCTGAGAAGCCAAAAAATGGTTTATACAGGGTTGACACTCTTGAGTTAATTAAGCAAGGGCAATATTTAATGTAATGTAACTTTTGTTGCTGAAGCATTAGATGACTTAAAAATCCCAGTTACAAATAATGACTATATTTACATGGTACATCTGGGGCACAGCTAGAACACGTAGGTCTCCATGGTGCTTGGAACTTAAGCACTATGGCTTTAATCCTATTAAGCATCAATCAAAACTATGTGAAAGGGAAACATACTGCTGATAACACAAGCAAGTACCTGTCAAACAACACACTCCCAGCAGAATATCAGAAATACCAACTTCAAGTACTTATCAAATAGTGTGCAAAACCCTTGCAAGTTAGCCAAATGGGCACTGGATGATTAAAAAAAAAAAAAAAACAGGTATCAGCTCTATGTCCTCAACTATATTTTACAGTTTACATGTGGAATAAAAGTATGAATCTAAATCTGAATTTTTCTTTCTTGGATAGTCACTTACAGTACTAATCTAGCTAAAGTGGCTCAAGTTTTTCCTATAGCAGAGGTCAAATAACACCAGTTCTGAGCAGTTCCAGATATTCTACTTATTTAAGTGGTTAGTAAAAGATTAAAATTGTTGCATTTAATTTTAACATATAATTTGAAGCTGAACTATTTTATTTGCTAGTTAAACAGCATTTTGCCCCACTCCAGAGACTAAACTCACCACAGAGCAGAGCAATCTTACTACTTCATAAATTCTTGTTAACAGCTAAACTATGACCTAGGTAAGACACTTCATCACAAAACAGAACATTAAATCAACTGAACTCATTTTTGTTAAAGCAACAAAACAAACTGTAGCTCTTTCAGAAAGCAGAGGAACCCTGACGGTGGAGAGAACGACGACTAATAATACAAATGAAAATATTGGCTTTTTTTCTCTTGGGGCCAAGAAGGATCCATTCCAAATTACAGTTTTAAATTAAAGACATTTGGTGGTCTTGATTCTCAGTTCCTTTTGGACATTCATCCAAATCCCTAAACCACCACACATTCTAGAAAAACTTGGCAGTCTCTGCACAGAAAAGCCCAGCTCTGACCTGTCTGACTCAGAATTACCAAAGAGAGTTGTCTCACCAGTGCAAAGAGAAAAAACCTTAGGACAACAGTATGGGGAGGCAAAGAAATCAATCCTCACAAAGATGTCACATGTATCAGACACTCTGGAAAGATAAAGAATGTCATCATTTTCAGTATTTCAAAATTATAGTTTTATCTTGAAGAAAAAAAAAAGGAATGCATCTTCTCTTAAATAAACTTACCCACTACAACTACTAAAATCTTACAGCTTTCAAAGTGACATTGCCTGGTAAAACTGACAATGGAATAGCTTCTTTCATGTCTCTCTAAGCACTGAATATTTCAAACTGGGCAAGCTATTCATTAGCAGGAATTAACCTGCTAACATTAACCAGTGTAAGATTAAAGAATAGAATTTTAACACATTAGAATGATGCAGGCATGATTTTAAGAGAGAAAGAGAAATCAGCTTTTGGAAAAAAAAAAAAAAAGTCTATGAACTTTGTCTGAACTCAGAAAAAAAAACAACCTTTATAAAAAGCTATGTCTGAACTCTGCCTTTCAAATTGATGAATTTCCTTCTTTGGTATGATTATGACAACATACTGTACTAAGTTAAAGAAGGCCAAGTTATTCAAGCAGAGATGACAGAAGCAGAAACTTAAACATGGCACAAACATTTCCGCTACAGGAAGTTTACCTCCCAGGCTCCATAAAGTGACAGCTCCTATCCCACACTGAATGATAGTATGGAGCTGAGCCACTGAAGGGAAATGGTGGTGGTATTTGCTCTGAGGTGAAACTGTCCCACATGATATTCTCCTAGGCCAAATATGAAAACATGATGTAGAGGTAAGTGCAAACTCATTAGGAAATTATACACAAAACAGCTATCACTGATTAACTTTTAACAGTGGAGTTTCACAAGTTTCAGTGCTATTGGTGTCTTGTTTATTGACCTCTGCAGACAACACTGAGGTGTCATGTGCTGCTACTACACTGATCTTAGCAAGTAAGAGAAAATGTCAGGAAAAAGTGATTGGTGGAGAATAAAAAAACACAATTCAGTAAAGACAAGCACAGGGACCTGTGCTTAAACCATTCCCCCTTACCCCACCCCAAAATGGGGGCTAACAGCCTTGGTAATAATTCTGTGTAAGGGGTCTGGAGTGGATCATAAGATGAGCAATGACATACTGTTACAAAAAAAGCAGACCTCACTTTGGGAAATAAAAACATCATCTGTTAAATATAAGAAATAAGTGCTTTCCTTTATTCCATTCTGTACAGGCTGGGCTGAAATACCACAATATTGGTCAGTGCACTTCAGGAAGGATGTTTAGAGTGAGCCTGGAGAGAAAAATGAGCATGAGCAGAGATTAAAAATGTAAGAGGAAAGACGTTTGTTGTTCTCTGAGAAGATGTATCTACAAGGAAACAAGTTAAAATTTTTGAAATTGGTTTTCTTCAGTTTCAGAAGGTCTTTCAAGAGTTGCTAACATCCTAAAGGACAGCTACAAAGCATAATGGAATAAACTGTAAAAGTAAGTAATTAACTAATGCTGTAATGAAGGATAATTAAGCATGAAATAGAACACCTGCCTGCAGAAGTCACTGAATCTCTGTTCCTGACACTGGTTAAGAAGGGATGATGGCACATACAGGTGATCCTGCCTTGACAAACATATAACTTGGCCTCACAAGCTCCCCTCAAACCCATCCTTCCCAATGGTGCTGTAAATGTGTTGAATCTTTTAGAAAATTAAACAGATGTAAACACTGAATTTCTAGAGAGCCTTGCAGGACTGTACCGAGATTTGATTTCCTCAGTTCATTTCTAGAAATGATAAATCATATGCCAGTGACCAATGCAAACAAAGATGACATCTCGGGCATTTTACTGATCACTAAAAGCCTATCTACAGGAAGAAGTTACTACATCTAGCTTATTCTGTGGTTTCACACTGAACTTAGTACATGCTAATAACTACCTCCACAAACACAGTAAGTGTTCAGTAAATGTGAGGTAGCTTTTTCCACTTTTCAAAATTTTGAAAATGTGCTGTAAATTTATACCTTTGCCTCTTTGCTGTACTTCTCTGGATAAACACATCTATCCCCAGGTTCCAGAATAACAACTGTTTCTAGCTCTACGTGCTTTGGATTGAACTCACTACATGCTCTTCTTATTTAACTGGCATTACTCAAAATTTTCTGTATGACAAAAAAAAAATGCCTACATCGAATATATTTTTAAATAAGATATTGGCAAAAGTATGCATATTTGTGTGAAAAGGAACATTATCCAAAAAATTCCCAGAAATTAAATGTGCAAGAAACGTTTATTTTTTCTTTGACATGATAAAAAATACAACAGGATGAACAATAGGTTTTGTTACAGATTCCCTACCTGTGAGGGAACAGATCTGAATCCTACTTCTACACTGACACAGACAAATGAAAATGAATGTGAGATCAGCTTTAATGAGACAGGTTGGATAACTATCTACCATCCAAATTCACTGAGTGTGCGAAACCAGGCATAAAGAATAGACTCACCCTCTCAAGATTTTTATTAACTGCTGCTCCTGGTTTGGCTGGAAATACTTAAAAAAAAAAATCAACTTGTTGCATTAAATTGCTTCCAGGCAGAGCTAGGAAGCAGTTATTTTTAAAATTAAAACAACAGCAGATATATTCTCTTTATGTAGGTTTGGTTCAAATCCTGTTCAAGCTTGTAATTTTATCTACATAATATCACTTTCCCCTTTGTAAGGGATTCTGGTCTATCATGAAAGGAGTCATCATTAACCACTGATATAACTACAGAATATTTTAAAATAGTTTTTAATGTTTAAGGTCACCCTTCAGCTATTGGGTTCCCATGGTACTGCAACTGATCTTTATTTCCCATTCCCCAGTAAAGAAAATCCTTATGTGAACATAATTCTCTGGTTTGGCAGAGACTCCTCCCCTTTTTTTTTTCTTTTCAACTTCATGAAAAAGTTTCAACTCTGTTCAAAAGAAGCATGAATTTTCAACAGAAAGTCACAGACTTAAAGGACTAATTATGGCTTGATACTACAAGATCCTTCTTATTTTGAACTCGGTATATCTAAATAGTTGCATTTAAACTACATGAGGGCTTTAGAGAGCTTTAGCTTTAATGGCTAAAGCTTTAGCATATGTTTATATGGAAGAACGTGTCTCCATTCTACCTCCTTCACGTGCATTTGTCCTACCTGTGTAACAACTCTCTTGTTATACTGAAACAGTTGAAATCACTCATTCTTGTCTACTTCAATGCAACACAAAACTCATGGGAATCCTAAAACCGAGCTTAAGTAATGACTGCTGGTTATCCCACTATGACAATACAAAAAGAAATGAAAAGGGGTATTTATGGCAAGAATAACTAACTGCCAATTAATCAACTACATGTTTGCTTTTTGAGGCAAGTGAGATTTTTCTTATTTGAACAACACGAGTAAGACACAACGCTGCAGAATTTGAATGTGAGATACCTATCAGTTATGAGAGTATTTTGAAAAGAAAAAAAAAACTCAAATTTCTAGCCCACACAGTTATGTAAATATTTCTGCATATCATATTTGCTATCTCTGTGAGTACGATCCCATGGCAATTTGAGCTGTGCTAAGCCAGGGCTGCCCTGTTCTCCCTCTCCCAGCCCTGCAGCCATCCAGTCCAGCCTCCTCCCTGCGCTCTGTGCGTCTGGGAGGTAAGCCAGGTCGGGCAGCCCTGCCAGCAACAGGCTGGGTTTTGGCTGTTTGAATCTCTGATACCCACTTTGGGTAACTCTACATTACATGACAATCTCCTATTGGTAGGTGCACTTCAGACTAAGCAGAGTTCAAAAAATGCCTCACCAGCATAATCAGCAAAGTTTAAACCAATGCTTATTTAAAATCAGAACATGCAAGATCATGCCGTCTAAAATAACACAGGATATTATATTTGGATTGGATGTCTAAAAATCCAGTGCCACGGTCTTCATTTTCCTTTTGACACTTTTTTTTAACAGAACTGAAAGATTAACATATGTGATCTTCTGTCAACCACCAGCAAACCATTTATTAATTTACTTCCCGCCATATACACACACTGCCATTTCTGCATCTATATACTGTGAAACCCCAGCCCTCTCTTTAGATTGTGTAACTTCCTTCTGAAACTTTACTACCATCAAATATACTGAAAATGTCACATTTCTTCAGGTAAGATGCTCTTAAGCTACAGATGACTTCAGGTTAGTTCAAATGAGAGATTTGCAGAACCTCTTGTAAGATAATTCAGTTCTTACAGGCCTGGGCTGTCAAGAAGTGTCACTAATACATTTTTTTTTCACTTTCTAACACTGCTCTATTCAGCAATGCTTTTGATACACTTATAAGAGTAATTTCTCAACCGAACCCAGACAAATCTGTTGAATATTCCCAGAACTGTCCTTCTCAACTTCTTCATTTCAGAAATCTCTTATTCTTCTACTATCAGGTCTGTGCTTGCTCTTCTTTCAAAGCAAATGATCAGAGAGGCCCCACATCATCTTCACCTGACCAAAGAGAGATGCTGCTGTGATTTGGCCCCCCTCCTTTTCTGCACGACGTGTCCTGGCTCCCTCTCTTGTGCCAGCACTGGCGGTCCCACAGTCTACTAGTGTTAATATAGTTATTTCCCATGGACTTACTGTACTGGTCACAGTCTGGTATTTCCTTAAATACTTAGAAATCCAGTCATTATCCTGGGTTCTGCTGTGGTCAGTGGTGTATGAAACAACCTCAGATCTTTGACAAATTCAAGTACACAAAGAAAGACACAATACCAGCCAGCAGGATAGCACACAATTACTTTAACCATTAAATGAGAATTTCTAAAGATATGACAGAAAGAAAGGCTAATGAGTACGTTTTCTGATATTTATGAGAAGCTCCTATGAAGGCAGATAGGAAGGAAAGTGCATGACAGACATTCTGAACTAAGTAGAGATTCATCCATTCTGCTTTTGGAAGACACTACCATTCCCACCATTCTCCACACCACTCTTCAAAACCTTCTTGACAGAGGCTACCAGGTCTAAGCAGGCTAGTGAAATAGGTGGCCTCTCTGCTAAATCCCATCTAGGTAACCAGCACTGTGGTATCACAACCTCCTTTTGCACTATCAGCAAAGCTGCTCGTAAGAGACATCTCTGATCCATCTAATTCAAAATCAAGCAGGTTATCTTAGATGGACCAAACTGCAGAACATATGCTAATCTTGCCTGAAACAGACTGCTGGATATCCACCCTCTGATAGTAGAGCTGAAAGGTGTCAACATCCAGCAGAGGGAAATTTGAAGAATTAGGCATGGGAAAAGATAAATTTACTAGTGCAGGTGGATATGGAAGATGTCCACCTATAAGTAAGGAAAAGAAGTACAATCACTACAGCTTGTTAAAATCCTCAGAAGTGAAAAAAAAAAGAAGTTTTAATGGCCTTTTAGTTTTGTATTTTGTCTTTCTTAAGAAATTTAGATAAAATTCTTCCTGACTTTTTCTGTAAGTTATTTGCCTTCTGTCTACCCTACAACTGAATATGTGACTGCATTATTCCTTTGAAAAGGAATTACTCCTGTGAATGTTTTAGTTATGATTCAGATGGGCAGTTGTCTATGTTACGTCAAAAACAAGCTTTCACAATTTTTTGCAGTCTTAACGGAATTTTCTTCTCTTCATACAAGTCACTCTAGTTAGTTATAGTCACAATGCTGATTAACAATAATATTAATGCATTAAACTAGTGAAAAGAAAAATCTATTACAGAAACCACTTAATCTTGAGGTAATACTTACCAGATGAACTCTTAAATGAACAACCTAGAGGAGGGTTGATGAGGACAAGAAGTAATAACCTGGAGTTATGGAATAGAATGTTCATCCTACTGACATTAAAGGAAGTATTCTAACAGACCAATTAGAAGACAGAAATTAAGTTTGGAGAAGGTGGCATACACACGCCAATATACACACAAAGACAAGAGAGAACACTGAATGCTTTTTTGTTGTTTTTATTTAAATACTTGCATCACCTGAAGGTTAAGTACCAAATCTAAAAGGTACTTATGGGCCTCACTCCTGCTGGAGATTAATTTAGATTTCAGTGGAAAAATACCTATGGGGACCAGATAAAATTCCTGACTGTTCACATACTTAAAGCCAGACACGGGGCAAACTGAGATCTGGAACAGAAGCCCTTTGGTTTGCTTCACTTTGCTGTTCCTGCAAGCAATGCTATCAAAACATATCATCATGATGCTCTAGCAAAATTAATATAGTGACACAGAACAGATCTCACTTGCTTTAATCCTGCTAAATCTCTTTTCACCTCTCCCCAGGTAGTCTTTCACTCCTGCACCATCATTTTTCCTTATAGCTTGTTTTCAGCAGAGTCGGCTTGCTCAGTTAACTGCCTAAGCAGGGGCAGAAGTATGAAGGGTGCCATGAACAAGGCAGGGAGAACAAGTTTGCCTGGGTGGGGAAAGGCGGGGGGTAGAAGTCCTCACTTCTATGCAGCTCAGAGCTTCAGGTGTCCACAAAACTGTCCAGTAACAATATTGGGAATCATCAGCCTGCTCTACTCTGCACTCAGAGAATGATACTCAAGTCATTCTTCAAATACCTTTTGCTGAATCACTAACAGTGTGGTATCCTTTATCTCTGGTCAGCTGCTTCCACCACTGCAGACAGGTACACACTGTAATGGCTTGGGAAGCAAAACCTGAAAGCTTTGGCATTAAGTGAAGACTGATTCAATCAGCAGTTATCAGAATAGAACCTATGCTTCAGGAAGCATCTTGTACATGATACATGTACATTACTGCTCACCTACATCTGCACAAGCTACCTTTAAACCAGCTCGGAAGGGTGAGCTCCCTACAGACACCACACGGCTTGTGCAAAGGCTGTGCAAAGCCCCTGAGGTAGCTAAGCCTGCAAGGAGGTAGAGATAGTCCCATGCCTCCATCACAGCAATGGTGTGCCACCAGTGAAACGCACTTCCAGGGCAATATCTCCTTTTCACTGGAGTTATAGTACATTTTTGAAATTGTTTATGTTATTAAACCAAACTCTTTGTCCACTGCCAGATGGGCAAAGCCATGCTCTATAGCTAAGGGCTTCAGCCAGGGCACTGGCTGAAAAGTGTCTTTTACCAACTTCAGAAAAGTCACGCAACTATTTGTGGTTTTAGAAAAGCACTACCAACTAAAAAACTACTGCTTGAAACCGAACATAGAAATCTCAAACTTGTTGAGGATGACAAACAGATACAGAGAAAAACTTGATGCTTGTGCATTAGGAAATTGTCTAGCAGGATGTTTGCAAATGCATGTTGTTGCATGGCAAAAGCTTGAGAAATAGCAAATGCAAAAGCTGGTACAGGATATTTAACTTCAAATACTTACATGTTTGGCCAAGCAGGAGGAAAAAAAAAGATCTTTTAAGCTAAATTGTTTTTGTCCCAAATGGTTACAGGGTTGCTGCAGGAGCTTGGAGAATAAGTAACAATAAAAAAACAGGATTAACAAACAATGCTTCTTCTTTCAGTGCACCAAAATCTTGCCTTTCCTTTTCTTTGAAGCTTTAACTACTTTGTAGTTACTGGATTAGAAGACTTGAGTACTTGCATACTTTCCAGACACACTGAGCCTAACAACAACTCCCTTTACAAAGCAACAGCCTCACAATGAATAAACAAACTTAAATGGCAAGCAATCCTCTGCACAGAGGACATAGTGACAGATACTATAAATTAGGTGAAATACTGTAAGTAGCATTTCTTCTCTCTGAGCAACAGCACAAGGCAACACAGAGCTCCTACAGGAAGATTTATGTATTGAAAAAAAAAAGAAAAAGTTGGTTGACTGTTTTTACTTTGTCTGCAATGTTCAAAATAATAAAAAGAGACTCTGAGAAAAATCTAAGAGGCTCTTAGCCAAAGTATGATTAAAAACGTTAGATGATGACTGCTTCTAGCAAGCACTTTTTGCCAAATACAAAATTTGAATTCAGACTTAGGAAATAAACCATGAGGAGGACACTACAAGTCTTATATGTAGAAGATTCATACAGTTATGAAAAGAAAAAGTCAGTATTTTATACCATTCTTCAATTTCATTCTCATAAGTAGTGCAGCTAAGACTATCCATTTTCTAGTAGCAGTGGCAGTTCTGAATGCAGTTTTCCATGCATGTGGCAGTTCTGAAAGCTATTAATATCTTGGACAAAGTGTAGCGAGATTAGAAAAAGATCAGCTTTCTTGCAAACAACTGGAATCTTACTAAATAGGATTAATTTGCCTGCTCTGTCAACTGGTCCTTTTCTCCCCGCATCTTGCCTTTCTATACTATTTACAGCAGAAAAGAAATTACAGAGAAGACAGCAATTTCATGCACTACAAATGTTTAACATAATCATGACGCTCAAGGGGAAGACAAACATTCAGTGGTAACTCTTGACCCAAGGATAAACCCCACCACTAAGCTACTTGACAATTTAATTATCTAGAGAAAAGGCTCAATTAAAGTGTGACCCAAAAAAAGGCCATGTAGTCAATGCAATTTATGAACGGTTATAGTAAGATTTCTTATATTCAAAGCTGTATGAGCTTTAACCAGGTGACATGAATACAATTTCTAGGGCTGAATCTCATTTATTAATGTAAAGATGGGGCTACAGCTAAATACAACGCAAATTTAAAGATTCAAGTATTTACTTGAAGTACAAGCAAGTACTTTTTGTTGCAAGCCATTTAAGGGCATTCACAAGAATCCTGTACTTTATTCATTTCTCCATTTACACTGTATTCCAGGAAACAATTTTTATGTATACTTTGCAAGTCATGTGAGTATTACCTTTGACATTTAATCATTTCCAATTTAATGGTAAGGAGGTAAAAGTTAAAACAAGTTATGCTAATCTATATTTTTGCTCTGTAAATCTGGTGTATTCTGCATCACCAGTTTCTACAAACTGCCACCATCCTAATTTTTGTCGTGTCAGAGTTTCTCAAAAAAAAATCATATTTTAAAGTGGTGCCTGAACAGACTGAAATAACATTTTCAAAAATGAACACTAAGTGAAATGTAGATAAACAAATACTCTGCTGGGCATTAAGTAAATCTAATTAAACAGACGAACAATGCTTGCCAATAAAACCATGCAAGTATTTATTGCTGTGATTATGAGCTCTAATCACTCTGCTCTGCATTATGTGAAGAGAACAGAGCCTTAAAGTTCCTGTGTATGGAAAAGCCTCATGAATCCTGGCTGTTCACAGGTGGTCGGGATGATCAGCACAAACCCACTTCCAGGAAAGCATGGGGCAGGGAAAGAAAACAAAAAAAAAAAGGAAAAAGGGAAAAAAAGAAGAGAGAAAGAAAGAAACAGGGAAAAGGAAAAAGGAAAAAGAAAAAGGAAAAGAGAAAGGAAAAAAAGAAAAAGAAAAAGAAAAGAAAAAGAAAAAGAAAAAGGAAAAAAGGGAAAGAAAAAAGGGAAAGAAAAAAGGGAAAGAAGGGAAAGAAAAAAGGGAAAGAAAAAGAAAAAGAAAAAGAAAAAGAAAAAGAAAAAGAAAAAGAAAAAGAAAAAGAAAAAGAAAAAGAAAAAGAAAAAGAAAAAGAAAAAGAAAAAGAAAAAGAAAAAGAAAAAGAAAAAGAAAAAGAAAAAGAAAAAGAAAAAGAAAAAGAAAAAGAAAAAGAAAAAGAAAAAGAAAAAGAAAAAGAAAAAGAAAAAGAAAAAGAAAAAGAAAAAGAAAAAGAAAAAGAAAAAG
>NW_010578245.1:0-18800 GCF_000705375.1 Tinamus guttatus
AAAAATGAGAGTCCTTGAGGGAATATGGGGACACGCAGCTGAGAGGGATAATTTGCAAGCTGGATCTGGTCCCAGCAATTGTGAGGCACACATGTAGTACACGAAGTCTAAAAATGTTCCTAGTACACACTTCGGATACCACCCTAAGTACAGAAGCAATGGCTCATGAAGCACAATCCATACTATTTACCGTAAAGAAGTTGTAATCTGTAAAATTTCTCAAGAATTGATCTGAATTCAACCAATTTTGCAGCCATAGAGCATTTCTTCAATGACAACAGAAAATTAACCTAATTCATAAGAGCATTTAAAATCCCCTGTGGTCAACTTCCATCTCTAAAAAGGAAAGGAAAGAAATATAAAGGTGGATTTCATATCATACATGAAATTTAAATAAATTAAATATTTCATATAATAAAAGATACATCAGGCTATCTCAGAAGGATCTATAGCCTACAATTTACCTCCCTCAATGTAATTTTTTTTTGCAAACTATTTTATCATTTCTGAAGATGTGACAGAAGATGTGGCAAACCGAGGGTAACAGAAGTTTAGAGAAAGCGGATGAGCTTTACTTTTAACATCAAAGAAGTGGATAGAGGAATGGTTTAGATGAGAAGAGGGAAATCAAAAGAGTAAGAGAGTAAGATAATTATATTTTGAAATGAAGAGGAAAATTAGACAGTGTCTAATCACATAAATTAAACAGAATCTTACTCGGAAATGAACTCAAAGACAAAGCACTTTGAACCTCTAATACTTTTTCATTCATCGTAAGAATTCCTCAGCAGTAACCACTGCTATAGTCATGGTCTCAAATGGTTTGTTTTTTAACATATGTAAAGAATTAGCGGAGCATGAACATATCCTAAGAAATGTTAAGACACAGTCATTTTACAATTTGACTTATACAGGTGATTGGACAAAGTAATTTGATAATCCTCTGCTTTTATAATCTTTGCAAACAAGAATTTGAAAAAGAGAGGCTGAGTATCTATCTGCCAGTGTCTGCAAAACAGGGATGTACATGTGAGGGGTAATTTTCTTAGCAAAGGCCTGAGAAGGCTGACATTCAGTGAAATAAATATTCAAGGAAAGCAAAAATATCAGAAAAAGGAAACAAATAAATGGAAAAAAAAAAGGATTCCAGTTTCATTTATTTGAGTTAAAATCTGCTTTAGTGGATGTATGTACCGATACATGAAGCTAACTGAAAAAAATGGTAACATCACATGATGTTTTTCAGAAGGTAGAGGCTGGTTGACACCTAAATATTTTTTATGTTGACTCCAACGTAATATTGGTATAATCAAAATAATTGACAGTCAGCATATTGAAATCATGAGAAAGTGTGAGCCAAGGAATCTCCTCATCCATCTAAAGTACCCGCATGTCTTGAAGCAGAAGTCTTAAGACTTAATGTCCAAGACTAGTGTCCTCTGAAGCATCATGCTGGATCTGCTTCCAAGTGATAGGACAAATCCATTCTGCACTCAGAATCTTACCAAGTACTGAATTCTCTGAAAAAGATAAATACCCTTTTTTTTTTCTACCCACATCTATCCACAATATTTAATCTTTCCAGCAAGATCAAACTTTATCTTAGGATTCCCTGTATTTCCTTAGCTACGTATTTTGGCAGAAATTTTCAATCTCTTTTTTTGTAGATAAAATTGAATAACTGTCCACATTTTTGACTGGTTAACACACACTCTATACTCCCACTGACCCATCTTTTTAAACAGCTTACTGAAACTTGTGGCATTCAGAAAGAGCAAGCATCGATTCTGTGACACGCCATATAAAATACCCTGTAAATATTCCTATTAAATGTCATTGCCCACATTTTCCTAAAAATGTGTTAAAAATGTATTTTGTATGTCTGCAGTTTCTTTTTTAAAGAATAGTTTGAGCACTGGCAGAGAAGACTGTAAGATTCCCCGCAGCACCCACATGAGGGTGACTCAGGCTCGTTACAGACAGCCCTAGCAGCGCTGCGTGAGCGTTCGGCTGCCAGGCCTGCCTCACTGCAGGTGCCGATACCATAACCGGCCGCAGTGCTGCCATGTGGTGTCGTTATGGCAAAATAGGGACACCGTAGTGTGGACAACTGCCCTCAAACAGTTGGCTTCTTTCATATACATTGAGAAACAGCCATCATTGATGGCAATTATTTGTGTTGACTTAGTCTAGACTTTAATTTGTTAGATAAAAAAGCAAGAACATTAGCTTACTCTGACCTCTCTAAAACACATATTCTTCTAAGAGTATTGGGCACAGTCCCAAACATCGTCATACCGTATGATTAACACCCTGTGAAGTTTTGATGTTTTGGGGTCTTTTCCCTTTATCTTCCTTGCTTAATATACATTTCCATAGTGTATAAGTACACAGCAGTCCATCTCTGTGTAAAAACTATTCCTTGCTTTGTAATTTACTACTCCACTGCTTTACTTCTGCTACATGATACAAGGGCTATGGTTACAGAGTACATGTACAATAGTGCAACAGCTCTTAGAAGAACTAAATAACCTTGTCTTTAGTCCTGCATTGCTATTGCCACTACCTGAAAAAAGGCATTTTCCAACTCTCTCCAAACTCCACTGCAGTTATCTCTAAAGGGTGACAGAGCACTGGAACAGGCTGCCCAGAGAGGTTATAGAGTCTCCTTCTCTGAGATCTTCAAAATCCACCTGGATGTCACCCTGTGCCACATGCTCTAGGTGTCCCTGCTGGAGCAGGGGCATTGGATTAGATGATCTCTAGAGGTCCCTTCCAACTTTAACCATTCTGTGATTCTGTGATTCTGTGAAATGTCCACACAGTTTATTAGACCAACATCTCTGTGCAGCGAGTTGCCACGCAGGGGAGTTCCCTACTGTGCAAGGGACCATGCGGATGTGCCTTTGAGCTGGCCACGAACTCAAGCTTAGGGGGCAGAATGTCATGATAACCAGGGAAAGGCAAATCCCCAGAGCTGAGAATTGACAAGTGAGGATTTAGTGGTTCAAAACAAACTGCAGCTTCAATTCTTCGGATGCTAAACCAGTGGAGATACTAATTTTTAAAAACTGACTTGGTAAATAAATTGCCCTAGCTCATTAGTGACTGGTGAGCAGGTGAGTTCACTGACTGTCTCACTGGAATAGGGTGAGAGTCACAAATGAAAGGAAAACAACCAGGACCCTTAGGAAAAGTCTTCAGTCCAAGACTTCAGAATGATAAACCTGTCATCTTTACAGGCCCACAGGACAAATGAAAAAAGAGACTTCAAAAATATTGGAAATACTGTAACAGAATAAACCTCTTAAAATAGTCTTCTTTCCATCTCAGTAGTGAAAAGGTACATTTTACTTTACTGATCACTGCTGGCAGGTTTAAGCTATGGTTCAATTGTAAATTCACAGAAGTCATTTCTTCTTAGTCCCGCAATCCAATGTGCTTGCCCTTTTCTTGTTCAGTTCTACAGAATCTCTCGTTACAAGCCAGACTGAAAGTGGTGTCCTTTATTTTCTTTTATGTTTTCAAAGGTAGTACAGAATTTCAGAAATTTCTGACTGCCTCTCTGTTGCAAGTAAAGAATAGGACAGCTTCTAATTAAAGCCAGCTGCAGCATAAAGCCTGACCCTCAAGGTCACTGCAGCAGACGCCATCGCTCATGCGGTGTGTGATGGCAGTTGTGCTTCCATATATGTGCAGCTCTCAGGCACTTCCATTTTGCAATGGTATTGGGCATAGTAAATATTTGGATACAATAATTAGAAGTAGCTGCAGCTAACTATAAATACACACTACTGAATCACGCTATGCATATCCAAAAAGGAATGACGCACAGTGTTTGTAGTGGTGCGATGGCAGCGTTCCTAAGCATCTCGGAGTATTGGGTAGGATGTGCATGAAATTCTCACCTCCTACTATCCTGTCTTACAGGTTCCCTCTAGTCCTTACAGGAAAAGCAAAAGTCTAAGTATGGCAATAGTAAAATATCAAAGCACATCCACTCCTATAAATTTTTTTCAGGACAACAGGACAAACAAATGGAACAGTTACCATTTCCAAACAGGTTGCACAGACTCTGCCAAGCCTGCCACTGAGGACCACTTTCTTCTCTGCAGAAACCTCCTCCCCAACACAACCTTTGGAATCTCACAGATAAAAGTACATTTAATTAAATCAGTTACCATGCAAGTTGAAGGATAGAAAAAAATCTATGCATAATGGTCCATGTCACTAACGCAGCAAACAAAATATTGTTGCTAAAATAAATAGTTTCGCTCATCTTTCAGCCCAGGTGTGGGAGCAAGAACAGCACAGTGCTTCCAGGAGTTTTCCTAGGGACACAGTCCCATAGCAGCTCCCCTTCCCTGGAGCGGATGGTAGTATTTTGCACTTGCCTGACACGAGATTCAGCTCCCACCACTACATCCCCCTCTTCACCTTCTTGCTGTTTACTTGTTCACAGAGACATAGTGTGCTGGGGCTAGTCCTCCCTCCATGCTGTCCCTCCAGTATAATCTGCACAAGGTTTATTCAGTCATCAAGGGGATGATTGTGGAGGGACTGGGCAGCTGTGCAGACACAGTCAGCATTCCTCCCTATTGCCTCCCTCCTCTTGGCTTGCTACATAAATTCCAAAGAAGCAGGAGGAATTTCTCTAATGGTAAATAATGCTAATGCATGTGATTAGCATACGTTTTTGTGTTTTCTTTGTTAAATAAACTTATCAACCCTGTGTCTCTTTTAAAAGCCTTGCTGTCAGATGGCTCCAATTCACCTACTTGTATATTAAAAGAGTACACTGGTGCACTAATAATGAATCAGCGTATGAATACCAGTTAGAGTATAAGAGATTAACATAAAATCAAATTGCAAAAATCTGGAATGCAACAAATATCTGCATTGTGTTGTCAGATTTCAAGACTGCTTTAAAGCTTAATCCTAAAACTGAAAAAGCACAGAATGCCACTGTGTGTCAGCCCTCCTCCTCCCTTACAGTATGGTAACAGTGTCCTGCACGCCTGGCCGGGACACTGCTGTGACTTCAGGTAAGAAAGGAAAGAGGAGGAAGTTCACCCAGCATGTATTTAGCAGTAGCTAAATGCTGGTGTGAGAAGTAGGTATTTTTTTTCCTTTACAAGCAAGAGCGGAAGTGAAGACTAAAAGAAAGGGATTATCCTGTCATAGCAAGTGGATAGCTTGTTCACTTTCCGTCTCGCTTTAATGTGCAAATCAATGCGCACGCTGCTCTTTGCCAGTTCCCACTGAGTTAGTCACCCTGGAGGAGCAGGGCGCTTTCCCACGGCTCCCCCGGGCCCTGGATCAGCACTGAATGGGGTTGGCTGTGAGATGCTGCACGAGAAGCTAATTGGTGGAGGTCTTCCAAGGGCTGCAGCCACCAGCTACTTGTGCAGGTGTACAGTGAAACAAAGTAAGGTTCATTAGTTCATTAATGGAGATTATTAAACAAACAGTGTACACATTCAAGGTCATTTGGGGGCTCTTTTCTAGCTGCCTGCTCCCATTCTCTTGTAAGGTACACTTTTAGGAATAGAGAATGATCTTTTTCAATAGCCTCCAAGGTGGATTCTACTGTAAGAGTTCACTCAGTACATCTCAGATTTCATTTAAACCAAAATAGCTTTGAATTTTACATGGCTTCTGGCAAAGAGACAGTTTTTCCTCCTTCTCAGTTAAAAAAAACATTTGGGTTTTCAAAATCACTTAACAGTTTTTCAGAATTCCCCAGAAATCTTATCTGCACGCTGAAAAGAGGCTTGTACACACACCTATAACAAATCTTGAAGGCAAAGGAAAAGCCCAGTTCAAAGTATCTTTTTAAATAATACCCCATCTTAATTCAATACGGTAACTTTCCTGAAAGCCTTTACCTTTGCACGAACTCTTTATACTGTTCTGTTATTTTACATTAAAGTATTCTCTTTTCAAATAAATATAGGCACTCACTGTCTCTGAGAATTTGTGCTCTTTATACGGGAGTTCTGGACTCAGTCACAACAATCTTCTGTGCTCATAAGAGCTCAAGTGCAATTCAGCAGGTCTGTGGGTGAACTGATGTCACGTCTTTCGCTCTCATACTCCAGGATTAGGAGGTGCTGCTCTGGATGATAACAGTGATTTATCACAATAGGACCAATTACTTTCAAAGTGATTGCTTCTTTCAAAGAACTTAGGGTTTGTCATAGCCAGAACATCAGTCTTGTCCTGCTGAGCACTATTTTTTTTTCAGATTCTTTCATGCTAGATCAAATTAAGTGTAATATCAAATACTCCCACAGAATTCAGTGACTTTCTTCCACCTCTCATGGGAATAAAATCAAAGCTACTTCCTACGTCACATTTACCTCCTTAGAAGCATTGAAGGCTACTCACATTCTCAGAGAGGAATGAATTTAAGTTCTACAGAAGATCCCCATGGTTACTGGCTCCAGATATGTGATCTACTAGCTTGCTATCTTTAGGGGGCAACTTAACAGCCTTTCGATGGATATAGTGACTATTTACTGCAGTTGCACATGTAGCATTACTATGAGTGCAAGAAGACTGGTAAAGTCATGAAGGTTATATTTTGTAAAACAGTCAATAAAGAAATTAATGGTAAAGTGAAGTGCTTCACAGAAACAGAGCAATAACCTCTGGTTCAAGAATATGACAATATTCAGACAGGGAAGCAAACGTTAAGCTATTAGTACCTAATGTATTCCATACATTTATTTTGGGGTCTGGTGAAGGAATTATAAATCTTCCCATACAAACCTTCATACTCTACATAGTACACAAGCACACTTTAAACAAGACAGATTCTCAGGGTGGAGTAAGAATGCATAGTACAATGGGCTGTATCTTCAGAGACATAATGTTTGGCACCAGATGACAACCTGGATTCCAAAGCCTTATTTAAATTCATTTCCATGAGCTACATCTTGCCTTTACATCAGAAGAAGACAAAAGACGACATCTTCATTGATGCCCTGAGAATTTGCTGGCCTTACTGGCAAATTCAGTATACGAGAGAGCATCCAGACTGATGTAACTTCCTCCATTTTTAGCTCTGCCAGAGAAACATTATTAACAATGTCAAGCCCTCTACTGTAACCCTCCCCAACAATAAAATACACCCTTGAATATCAGATCTTCCTCAAGTTCCATTATGTTCCGTTATCCAGTTCTCTTAAGCATAGGTCCTGAAAGTATTGCCTGCTGTTTACACCTAACACTTGGACTTTCTTCAATACAGATACTCATATATCTTTGTTTTCTTCTACTGAAAACACTAATAAAGCTACATTTGTTGTAAAGGAATTTTACCAATGTCTATGCTTCCCATGCCCCAGCCCTAACCAGTCTATGGGATTTTCAGACTTAATTAGATTTTTACAATATACTCTTTCAGTGGGAAAATCTCTCTGAAAAGTAACATCATGATTGCACTTTTTGTAATCAAGACATTTAAGTAAATTTTGAGGGCCTTTTGAGAGAGCTTCTCTTACAAATTACACACTTCTTCCTTTTTTCACTACATAATTGTTCATCAGAAATAGTTGGATAATAGGAAACAAGTTTGTATTTGATTTTTTACATGGTACTATATGATAATATAGGAAGAAGAAAAAAACATAGACACATTTCCTTGATCAAAAGCATATAAAAGCAAAATGTGAACATGTGTGTTTGCATATGTTTGGGCTGACCACATAGCAAGGAATGCAAAGGAAGTGAGAAAATCAAATGCAGAAATCTTTCCTGAAGTGCAGTAGCTGCCAATTCCTATGAGTAGAGGCTAAGAAATAACTAAGCTTGGGAGATGATACAACTTTAAGCTTGATAAGGTTGCCCTCTATAATTACCTGATCAATATACACATATATCACAGAATCACAGAATGGTTAAGGTTGGAAGGGACCTCTAGAGATCATCCAGTCCAACCCCGCCCTGCACACGCAGGGTCACCTAGAGCACGGGGCACAGGACTGCATCCAGGCAGGTTTTGAAGATCTCCAGAGAAGGAGATTCCACAACCTCTCTGGGCAGCCTGTTCCAGGGCTCTGCCAATATATGCAAACTAGTCTCATTTTTGCCTCACAATTATTTTTTATCTCTGCAAGTCTGAAGGAGTAAAAATGTATGGATACATTATATATTTCTTTCAGCTCATGATACAGCAGATGGTTCCAGAGTACATACGATGTATTTTTTAATTCTGACTGGATTGTTATTAAGTAAACAAAACAAAACAAAAAACAAGACAAAAAAAAAAAAAACACCACCAACTCCTTACTCCACTAGTATCTTGAGCATCCTAATCAGTAGTTAGGTTAATTGTATGGCTCCAAAGCCATGCATCATTAGGTACAGATATAGATGAATTAATCTAAATAAAATTACATTCATTGTAAGAAAAAAGATTATATAGAAACTGTAGCAGCGAAAACTTCATCATGCATTATATTAAAAATCTTAACATTTTTAAGAATGTACTAAGCTATATAACAATATTTAACTCTGGTGCTGGTGCTATACTTCATACTTTTTTATTGATAATAACTATCACACAATAAATACAGTAATCAATGAGGCTGATGAGTCTGGGTCATTATTGAATTACAGTCCTAATGTAATCTAAGGAGATAAAAATTAACACCAGAATTAGTGTTAGAATAAAAGTTAAGAAAATAACTATCAATAGTGATTAAGTAATGAAAGAGAAGACCTTGAAAACCAAGCAATGAGAAAATGAGCACTGTCAGAATTACAAGTAACAAAGACACAAGTTTGCAGGGCACGAATACTGGAAAGGAGATCACTATATGTTCATGGTAAATATGCACTGCTGTTGACCAACATACAAAAATTCCTTATGCAGATAAGAAGCAATACGATGCAAAATTTTTAGACATGGGGATACCACTAGTATATAGAATTATCGCAGGCCAACATTTTTCTCCAAGGCATTCTTTGCTAAAGATAAAGCCAAACTCGTGTCCTCTCTTATCAGGGCTGAGACAGATTTTCTTACAGGATTGGAGTGGGAGTTCATCTGCTCCCCTTGCTCTGGAATTATCTCTTCCAAGAATCAGAGAAAGAAAAAGCACCAAAAAAAAAGAGAAGAAGTGGAAGAAAATGGCTTGTATCAAATGCCACGCTGTATCTCTTCGGGAAGACAGTATCTGCACGTCAGTGTAATATTTACAGGTCACACAATACTTCTTAAAACACTGATTCTGAATGCAGCAAGCCTGAACAGTTTTTAATGATAATGATTTTAATGATTCTAATGTTAGAATCACAGGTCAGCTCAGACCACTTATCCTCTGAGCCATGTTTCTCGCCTTTTACAGACTCTTGTTTTCTCTGGTATGTCCTGCTGACATGTTAAGTCACACTGCTTGTGCTCATGTTATCTCTTGATGCCTTCCTGCTTGTTGCAAGTTCTATAAATCTTTGCGCAAAATACTGCAGCTAGGAGAAATGAATTAAAACTGACAAAATGAATAAATCAGCTAAATGACACAGAAAAATTGCTGATAATAGGATGTTAGGTTATGAAACAGCTTCCTACAGAAAGTCAAAGTAACCTAGTTATTGGAAGAATGTAAAAATAGAGAAAACAGAATTATTGAGTATGCTGTACTGCCGGACTTATTTTCCTGGTAGTTCCAAGTGCATGTAATCTCAAGAATTTTATAAAAAGTCAGTGAAATCAGTTGATTTGCCATATACTAGGTGTGCAGCTAAATAATACAGATAAAAGAGAATATCAGCAGCCTCATAGAAAAGGTCACTGATGAAACTATTTGTTCAAGATCTCAGATGAACAATGACTACCTTCATCTTCTCTCAGCAACTGTTAGCCTCATTCTGCTATTAAAAAAACAGCTTTTCAGTATAAGATGTTCCATTTTGGAAGCATTGTTGATGCATCTCAATTTAATGTGAGGTTTTGACATTACCATGGAAAGTATGAAGCATGCAACAATGTGTTGTTTTGTAGGCTCTATGAAAACAGGATGTTATGCAAGTTTTCTGACAAGATATGACAAAAAGAAAAGAAGACAGTAGTGCATTTAAACATTCAGGGTTTAGCAAAGACTGCCCTGTGTAGAAATGTACCATCCCAAATAGTATTACAAAAAGGAGTAGTAATTGAATCAACTAGTTGGTGAGTATTGTTGCACTAGACACAGTTTAGCAATTTTTCAGGCCCAAAGCAACAGTGGTTGCAACCCTTAAGATGTAGGCAATATATAACAGGAAGTTCTTAACCCCAGAAAGAGCAGAGATCTAGGCAAACTTGCCATTTCAGGCAAAGGTGTGTGCCATCACATAAAGGAATGTGATGATACAAGCAGCATTCTAAGACCAGCAAAGAGCATTTCCAATCTTTCATGGAGATTAGAAGTTAATGGAGATAGATAACTTCAGTGTTTTCACATATTGTGAATAAAATGGTCTAAACATACTGACAAAGCAAAGAAAAGCTTTTAAACTATTTAATTTAAAACAGCAGGTAAGAATATGAAGAGTGGTATATACTGTTTCTAATATACCCTATTATATCATATCATGGCCTTTGTAGCTTTGCCAGAAAAGACTACTCAATTACATCTCTGTTAGGAAACAGATCTTTTTGTTAGCAACTTTATCCTGACCGTGACACCATCTGCAACACCAAAAGGACTTTTTTTTTTCTTTTTGTCTTTATCTCTTCTAACCAACAGTTTTTTGTCATTGAAAAATAGTGAAATTTCAGGTGTTTCACAGAGTTGCTAGTGAAATTCTGAAAGAACTATTGCTCTCCAATGTGATAAAGCAATTTCAAAGATAAAACATCCTTTGGAGAGCATGCTATATTGAGACCAGCTTTGAAATTTAAGAACTGCAAAATCTCTATCTTTTCTCCTGTGGAGCATCCAGTAAAGAGTCAACTATTTATACTCTGGGAGCAGTGAGTGAGAAAAAAATCTATTCTTCTGAATTCCCTACATTTCAAGAGGATAGCCATAGATAAATGTTTATTTTACTGCTACCAAATTTTCTGTTCCTTAAAGAATGTGCAAATTACTTGAAGTAACTTATTCAAGATGCTGAATTCTACATTACTTGAAATCTTTAAATTGATATGGATAAATTTTCAAAATACACGTTCTAGCTCAATCTAAAGCTACAGATTTTGACACAAAATTGTAAGGCGAGCTTCTTTGTCCTACGCAGTGCAGGAAATCAAATTATAATTCCTATTGTTCCTCCTGACCTTAAAAACTGACTCTCTATAATGTACTCCATAATCATATGCTAGTTTTGTTATTCATCTTGAATAGGATTAAAAAGCCTCTCTTCTAAGCATTTAAGGTTTAAATCCTGGTCCCATTTCAGATTTATTTAGGGTATTTACTTTAGAGGATAAAGTGTTCAGTAATAAGGTTACTCTTATAGTGTGAAAAGGAAGCATTTATTGATCCAGCTCTCGATACTCTATGACACATAGCAATGAAGATGAAAGGAAGGAATCACTTCCATTCATTGACTCCAAGATCACTTGAAATTCCACCTACAGTACTTTTAATAAAGTACATACAACAGTAAATAGCTTTCTCATGTTAGCTTCAAAATTTAGGAGTATTATGAGTATAGATTATATAGGTTATCCTGGAAGAAAGTAAGGTTACCTGTCAAGTTAACATGCTCTCTCCTTTGAGGTTACTGATCTATGTAATAAGTGCTAGCATTTTATTACTGGACCTCTTCAAATTAAATTATTTTAAGCCTATTTCCTTTTGCTTAACAAAATACCAGAGAACAACTTTTTGGGTTGTTTTAAATATACAAACTCACAGAACTAATAAGTGAATGTTATCCCGTTCTTGCAGCAACAAACTCAACATTTTTTTTTAAACCTGCTTTACAAGAAGGTTTTTGTCCAAATGTGTTTATAAAAACTTTAAATATTGAAATTTGAAAGATTTAAAAGGAACAAATACTCTAAGAATTTGCATTCTATCAACATTGGCATAATATGATGCAAAATGACTAAAACAATAGAGCTTTCATGTTGTCTTAATAAAGAAAATTATTGACAATGTTCACTTATTGCAGAAATACTTCAGATATTTGCCTTAGCGTTTCTTCTAGCTGCAGCTCTTTGTGACAAGATTTATAGAACTTGCCACAAGCAGGAAGACATCAAGAGATACCATGAGCACAAGCCGCATGGCTTTACCATGTCAACAAGACATATCAGAGAAAATAGGAGTCTGTAAAAGAAGAGAAATGCAGCTTAGAGGGCAAGGGGTCCGGGAAGAGAGTTGACCTGTCCTCCTTTACCTTAAGACTGCAAATTATTTAAACCTTGAACACAATTATTTAAACCTTGATCTGCTTGAATTTTGGAGTTCTATAACCGTAAAATTTCTGATAATTTTACACAAGTATTAGCCTAGCTCTCATTTCATTTGGTCCTGGACATATCTGTGTACTTGAGCATTAGTCTGGAATATAAAGATGAAAGTTTGATATTTTGCATGATAAGATGCAATGGCGCAATAAAATTAAAAATGCAACAAAAAGTGATTTCTGAGTAATTTACACAAAAGATCCCAAATAATCTGCCTAAGTTACCATATAGGGTTTATTGATGTATCCGTACTTAGGAAGAAAAAAGAGCTCATTTGTAAGTCATAAAAGACATCTTAAGAATCTGAACATGATATGTTATAAGATACTGACATGTAAATTTAATACATATTAAATACTTTTATCTCTAAGCGGCTTCACGCACTGAAAGATGTAAAGAAAACCTCATTTTAGAAAACGTGCTAAGGCATACTTTGTACCAATGCCAATGCTATCACTTCTCTTAAGAATAATACATAAATTCTGAAGGAGGGCTCATTTAAATGAAAACAATATTATATTAAAATATTACCTTTAAAGACGTAAATTCCCTTTGTCTTTCCTAAATGTATCAATTCTCTGCCAGAGTAGCATTCCACCATACTATGGTGCAGCAGCAGAACTGGAAGTGGGCAAAGAAATGGAAGGTTGGTTTCCTCAAAACCTACCAAAGTTTAATTCATTTTTCAGAAATAAAAAAATCAGTTTTAAGCACAGTCTTCGATTGCTTCAAACAGTTTCATCAATGTCTTGATTTTGTTTTGGCTCAGAAGCATAGAAAGTTTGCTTGACGTTATTTAATGTTCTTCCCATTTGTTAATAAGGTTTGTTGTGTTGCTTTTTTTCACTTGTCTTACTAAAATCTGTTAGCTGTTGCTTTTACTGTAGAGAACACTGAATAATATCCCATTTTGCAATATACCTCCACAGTTACAGACACTTAGCCAAAATTTATGTTTCATTTTTTGCCTAACCTAGTATTGTCTGAGGCCAACCTTTCTGCAAGATGGTTATTTACAGGTCAGCTGCAAAATGGGTTTTGTATGGTTGCAAATTTCAGTAAGGAAAAACACCCTGTTGACTGAGTAGCAACACAACCAAGGACTTTTAAAAATGAAATGTAGCTTTTAAATTAAAAAAGTATAATAATGAAATATAAAATCAAAAACACAGAATAATCTTTAAAAAGACCCACAATTGTCCATTTTTACGCAATTTTGTAGTTAACACTTGCATTGATTTCTTTATTACTAAAAATATTCTTATCCAGCAGCTATTCATATATGATCTACTTTTTCCTTCAACAAGTTATAACAGCATCTGCCAGAAATATAGAAGCAATATATGAACTTCATTTTTTGAAAATTAATCTTTTTTTTTCCTAAATATACCTTCTCTTTGCCCATTCTACCATATTAAAACAAAGTAGCAGGTAAAGTTATGATTGAAGAAGGCTATATTTCAATAAACAGCAAAATTACAGGACAATTTAGTCATCTCAGTTGTTATCATGACCATCTCAATAATAATAGCTGATCGTGTAAGAGCTCAGTAAGCAGATACTTCTTGTCAACCTCAGTTGGAACACATCATTCATAATACCCATCTATACTGCAATGTAACGTATAGGTGGTTCTTCATCCATTATCATACACAACTCTGAGTACTTAATGAAATTGCCACAATTTTCTATGTCACCAGAAAATATTGAAATGATACAAGTCCCCAGCAATGACATTTATGAACAGTAAGAAAAAGTTTTAAATATATCAGCCTTAGCTGTCTCCATTACCAGTGGCAAAAAATCACATGGTTTTCATATGGTATCTGTCTCTGTTCCTACAGTAGCTGGCAACATGCTTCATGTGAGCACCGAAGGCCATCTCCTGCTTCTCCAAGTCCTCTCTCTCAATTAACAGACTGGCTAGTTTGATCCCTTGTTAAGTGAATCTCTTGACCTTAATTCTATTTCCCTGCCTCAAAAGCACCACTGAGGACTGGCAAGACAAGCCTGGCAAGCTTTATGCAACCTCATTTTATTTATTTCTGTATTTATAGCGGATGCCAATGAAACAAATCCACGCCATCGGCCAGGTTTCTGAAGATGATACAAGGCCATGTCAATACAAAATAAACATGAAGTCAAAGGTGCTAAAGCTTTTTTAGGCTTAGCTTTTTTAGTGACACACATGGCCAGTGTGTCACTTGAACTAGAGCAATGAAACACCACACTGAAACAAGAGTATAGACATCGAGAAAAAGCCTTTTAGGGCAAGCGATCAATAGACATCACGGGTGCCACAGTCTAACATTAAAAAATGCCGCACACAACAAAGCCTTCTGTTTCACTACAGAATTTTTTGTATTTATTTAATTAAATGCAAATACATAGCCTAGGGAAAATTTTAATGTTCCAGCAAATGATTCTTAGACTAGAGTTTACTTATTTTTTTCAATGTTGATGCATTTTTTATGTAAATGAAATCCAAATACTTCATTTGGGTGTTTCAACAAATGACTGTACAAAATTATTTTCCGGATACAGTATCAAATAGACTTGCCATACTTGAGCTGTCAGCCTTGGGCATCGCAGCTCTAAGACCTCCACCTGAAGCTCAGCAAAAGCGAGCAGAGGCAGCCCCTCTTTCACTGGGTCCTCAGCAGGCTACCAGTGGATAAATGGCCTGACAGTCGGTTGGAGGGCAGTGAAGCAAACCCTGCATGACTTCTTGTTTCCATAGTGCACAATAGCAATGGACAATTCTTACCTATTTATTGCAAAGTTTGCACTATAGGCTAAGAAAAAAGGAGCACAGAGGATTCTTAAAGCCCCAGGACTTGACAGTCAAGTGAATGCCAGTGATAAAACTCTTATCGCCATGTCCTAAAACAAGCCTCTATGTGATAATGAGATTATACAAGCACCTGCCAACATGTATGGGGACACCAGCTTTCAATGGTAGTTTGTATTTCCAGTGCTTGCTGTCTGTCATGCCGAACACACCCACGTTTCACAACTCCAGCCTCTGGCTTTGCTGCATGAAAAGCAAGATTAAATGACAGTTTTGAGAGCAACTGGTCATGGAGGAGCAAGGCCCCAGCTCAGCCCGCGCACCCAGCAGGGTGCCAGGGCCTTGGCAGGAAGCACAGCGCGCGGCGGGGCAGCCGGCCGCCCTGCTTGCATGCACGTGGCCACGCCGAACGCACCCGCACCGGTACCTGCACAAGGAGAACCACAACACAGGAATAAGCAGGTGGGGGGCCTGCAAAACAGGAAACGGGTCTCAAAGTTACATTCCTTTTAACTTTTAAAATCTACTCATTTCCTTATGATATAATCACTTTCACAGGCTCCAACTATGAAACACTGTAACAGGATTTAAAAATTGAAAATTCATTTTTCGCCTGCTTTGTCAGTTTTCTAATAACCTGATCCGTTAAATTCCTTGCAGAATTAATTAAGATACAGAATTTAAGCCTGATTAACAAATACCAATTTTAATAATGAAATCCTTGTTTGTAATTGTTGAGTAGCAAGTAAATTAAAATTAAAACATACAGAGCAAGAAATACAATCTCTTTAAATATTTCAACCATTCATTTATTGTATTAATTTTAAAGTAATAGTACTCCATTTTTCTTTGATGGATACCCCAAAATTGAAGAAAATAGTCTTTTCATTCTCCTGAGATGTAGAACAGTGTAACTATCAGCATGTTCTTTCTTAGCAGTTGCTTTGCTACTGTCTTTATCTTTTCATTACTTTACCTAACTGCAATTTTTTTCCTATGTGGCCAGAATTCATAAATTCTAGAGACAGAACAAAGCAACAGCACACAAGATCTTAAAAACAGACATAAGTACAGCTGAAAGAATACAGATGCTTTTCAATGCAAGGGCTCAAGGGTTTAAAAAAAAAAAAAAAAGGGAGGGGATTTACTAATGACACTCAGAGAAATCACTATCACATTTTGGATTGCAGTGTTTCAGATACCACCACGTAACATGTTATCTTTATAGCACAGATTACACAGAGACAGATTCAGCACACGCTGGAGTGACAGTGAACACTACCACACCATTATCAAATGCATTATCGGTTTAATGCCTGGTATGAACCTAATTTGGTCTATATCCAATTCATACAAGAGATACGTTCAGTCAGTTAATGGGCTTTATCTAGTCCTGAAAGCTATATCCTAATATTGATGAAATACAATATGAATATGAAAATGATTTTTTTTTCTTTTTTCACCAACATAGCACCTAGTAATTATTCCAAGAGCTATTCTGCATGCTTCAAGACACCGATAAGGAAGCATCAGGGTGCCATTTGTATTTGTTAAAATGAAAAATATCTCCTGGTTATCCTTTTGATGAATCCAGCCATTAGAGAAATTAGCATGAAAGGCTAACTCATGCAAAGAGGAACGCATAAATGAACAATAAATTATACAACAAATAAAAGACATCATTTATATTTATTACGAGCCTGATTCTGGGTGCTCTTATTCATCATAGCATCCCTGCTCAAATCAAATAGTCAATAGAAACATAGGAACTGTCATTTGGATCATATTGAGGATATATTACTCTCTGAAACAGGAGTATCAGGCGGAGGTGCAAGATGCACAGCAGGCAGCTGTGGGATCTTTTTTTCAGCCCTGCTACCATGGGTGTTATCTTGATTTCTAAAGACTTTTATCCCAAAGTTTTACTTCCACTTCCAAAATGTTTTTTTATTATGATAACCTTTGGCCTGATCCAAAGGGTCACTGGAATCAATGGAGAACCTTCCAAGTTACTATCAAGCTGTTGCACTAGAACATCAAGCTCCAGGTTTCTGAACCTGCAGCCCACCAGGGCTTCTCCCCAGGCCCTTTCTTAGGGTTCCTTCCTACAAAAGTGTGTGTATGTAGTGAAGAGACTAGTGTGCATTCAGGGCCTGCCAGACATATATACATCTGGGAGGGAATAAGAATATAACCTGGGTCCAGCAAACTGAGGCTATCAGTTTAGATGGAGTCACCCTAAATTAGACAACATCTAGATTACACTAAGACTTGTACTGGGGTTAAACTTTAGTTACATACACCCTCAGAGCAGAGGTTTGAGCTCCACTTTCCCCAGGGACGCTATCTGCCAAGTGACACAACTACCGTGTGTTCACTGACACCTTGTCATTGTCCAGATACTCAGGCTGCCTGGTTTGAGGCCACTTCTGCCCATCAGTCTGCTGCAAAGAGATCATGTTGAGATTCCAGAGACAGTTATAGCTACACTTCTCTTGAGCAGATGCCTTTCGATCCCATCCTCATTAGTAAGTAGGATGCAGCTAGGAGACATGCTGACAGTTTATCTAGATACAAATGGGTTGCTAAAATATGATGGTCTTTAATTATTGACTAGTGTCCAAAACCTGCCTGATGGAAGCTGGAAAAAAGCCTAACCAGGTGAACAGGATAAGCATAAATGGGGAGCGAATCTGACTGAAAACTCACTAAAATCAATGTTTTCTGCGGTCAGGAAAACACAAAGACGACCTTGGTGGCTAGCTTCATAAATGTTGGAGGAAAGGTTATTTCCAGATTCCAGGGGCTTTTTATCAATGTCAAGCACTAGATTCATATTAATGACTCTAGCCTGTGCAGTTTCATAAAATGCGAAGAAGGGAGTATCGCTCAACAGACTGGTTTAGCTTGGGTTTACCTACGAAGCAACAGTAAGAAGCCTTCACTGGGAATCACCAAGTATCACCAGGTTGTGCACAGGCTGAACCTCTGCTGATTTCAGCCTTTTAAACTCTTCTCTGGGTAATTAATTGCAGAATGCCCCAGTGCCAAATGTCCTACCCTTGGAAAATACCTGATCTATCTATTTACCTGTCAGTTCACCAGGTATTTCTAACATCCATCACTAGTACAAAATGGTACGAAAAAAATGTTCTTGCCCAAATGATTTATGTATTCTACTTATAAATAATGAAAAAGAAGTGCCAAAATTAAATTGCATCTTCTACCTATCACCTAACCTTTGTTTACTGAGCAATACATATGTATATATTTGAAGATGGTGTTTTCGGTTTTGAGCAGCTTGTGATGTGTCGCTCAGGCTACCCTCGGCTTCCTCAGCGATGTATTATTCTGACAGCAGGAGCAAATAAAGTGACGAGTCCTCTGTTGGCATGGCAACGCAACACTGAAAGTAAGTCAGGTCTTTGGAAATGACAACAAAATATCGCCTCCCAAAATCACAGTAGTAAAGCATTATTTCAGAATTCTTTCCACAATTTCTTCTGCCCTTTTTTTTTTTTCTTTTTCTGACAAATCATATTAAAGAAACCTGTTTCGGAGCGAACTGGTTTCTCCAGAGCAGTATTGACACAGCCTGTT
>NW_010578245.1:18818-61946 GCF_000705375.1 Tinamus guttatus
GCTTGACTGTATTCCCACTTTGAAGTTTACTATACCTCCTGAAAACTGCTATGACAGAAAGGTCTCCGGGTGCCAGGTAGCACCCTCTGCCTCCCTTAGTGGTGGTCCCTGCTCTAATGGATGAGATTTCTGAAAACACACAGAGAAGTATTGGGGTTTATGAGTTCCTCTTAATATATAGAGAGGTCAGAAGTAAAACTAGGCCAGAAATGTTCACTCAATGTTACAGCTGCTAAGCAGACAGGCAAGGTCAGTGCTCCAGCTGCTGAAATCTTGAAACTGGGATGGCTTATACCAGAAGAAAAACATGGTGCTACAAAACCTGTACACAAGTGGTACACAGTCTTATGGCAAGGATGCCATCTGTATTTACTTAGGACTCTACTCTCTACTTTTTTTAAAGTAGAGAAAGGCCATTAAAATGCTGTAACGTGGAGCAGAAAGGGGCAAACACTTTCGAAAAGCACAATGCCAGGGTATAGGGTCATTGCCCTTTTAAGCCACACCTCAGGGATCATACCCCTTCTCCACTAGGTAGGAAGGACCCTCCCTCCTGATCACACTTGCTCAGTTCTAGCAATAGGTTTATAGAAAAGAGACTTGCTTCATCATGTCCCAAACCTGCTTGATGCTGTTATAGCCCTGCCAGACAATTTCCTGGCCTATTTCACTAGCATTAGCGCAAGGCAAGACGTGCTGGTGTGCAAAGAGCTGAGACAGCCCCACGTTCACAGAACCTCTTGGTCTGAACAAGTCAATTGGCAAAACAGAGAGCGGAAGTTAAAGGTGACAAAGTGACTCATCCAAATTCAAAGGATCCTATAAATTGATCTCCAAACTTGCCCCTTTATTCCTTGCAGTTATTTTCGGTTTCTGTTCTTGCCACTTAGATATCACACACAGCTTGCAATTATCTACACCAGTGCTACTAGGAATCCAGAAAAAAAGTCCAGGCACATGACAATTTCAAAAGCAAGACATTTTAAGACTGGACAAAAGACAAAGAAAACAATATCCTGTCTCTCTCGGAAAGATACTTCTTATGAGATGCTATTCAGGTTTTTCTTCCATTCAGTTTTATTTGTATTCAACTCTATAAATCAAAATTGGTGGTGAAATTTGCATTTATCAAAGAGGGAATATGTTTGTGTAGACATAAAAATAAGACGCCTCTTTGGAGTTACCATGCATATTTACATACGTTCACAGTTTAGAATACACAGAACTTCACAAGACATAACTGCTCAGTATCAGGAGAGCTTCCAGCCTCCACCCAGTACATATAGAAAGGAAGTATTTTCTAATGGAGGCCAGATACAACACTGTAATCTCAGTCTCTGAAGGAGCTACTACCAGTATCAGAGATACATACTGAAGACTATCTACTAGTTTAATCCTTCTGTTGGCATCTTTCTGTCAAACTTGGTTTGGTTGACTGTTTGCAGCGCAGGTTTTCATATCCTGTTGTGGCTCCTGCATGAATATACTGGTATTTGCTCATTCTTTTTTAACTTTGACTTTAGGTTTCTGCTCGGCAGGGAGGTTGCCCATCTCTAAATGATCAGCAGGGCACACTTTTATAATCTCTTTCACTGTATGTTGGTGAGAGACAGGCAGCATGCAGCAATCTACAGAATAATCTCAATTATGACACTATACGCGTGATGCTTTTCTGTAAAATCCTGGCTGTGGTCAACATTTTCAGCTTCAGCTCAGTTCAGTGAGAGGCAAAGGATAACCCTGCATACTAATGCCCTTCCAGTTAGAGAGAACAGGGTGGGAAACCACAGGGGATACATCGTGCTGGAATCAGGCAAGGCAAAGAGAAGCAAACAGGAGCTTCATCATGAATGAAACATTGAAAATTGCAAAGGGACTAAGGGACAAAAGCATGACTCCCAGCAGATGCAGAAACTACATCTAGGGCAATGAGAGAAACAGAAGGGAGACAGAAAATATGCTAATAAAAATGGGGATAAAAGAACAAAGGAAGGTTTTGAGAAGGAACTAAAAGAGAGCCAAGCTGAGAGGGGCAAAAAATCCTTTCAAAATTTTTTTAATGTCCCTTTCTTTCAACTCTAAGAGGCATGTTTTCTAAGCCTAAAAGAGTTTAAGCTTTCTGCATTACAAGCAAAACATAAATATTTTTCCTCATAATCTTTGCAAATGTATACATAAAACAGCAGGGTCCACTCCTAAACATTATTCCAGAAGGTCTGGTGTCAGGATAACAGACTGTTTCAGTTTACAGTATTCTTTAATAAAAATAAAATGTAAGGCATTTACCAGTATAGGGCACAGATGAAATTACTTTTTAAAATCTTCCTTTACACTAACATCTTTAGCGTAGTTAAAAAGATCACCTACTACTATATTACAGCTAAAATTCTCAGAGCATAAGAATTTCAGCTGCTGACTGAATTTATCATTCTGCCCAACCAGAAACACTGTTTGTGTCAGTGGTAGCACTTTGAGAGTAAAGCTGTAAATTCAGTGTCGTTATCAACTGCAGAGCTTCTCTACAGCCGCCGAGGCTTCAGCAGAGGGTGGGGGTGCACCACCAGTGCAGTGTTTTGCTGTTAGTGTTGCATTGCATTCCAGGAATTTTGCTGCTTCTTTTTAGGAAGTTCCCCACCAATCTCCACAATCTCCTGATGCTCGTGGGGTATTTTTCTACTGCCTTTTTTTTTTTTTTTTTTAGAATAACCCCAGTGCCTTCTAGGAATTTCTCATGTGCTAAGAATTTACCTACTGTTTTCTAGGAATTTTATGTATGCTTTCTAAGCACCCTCCCATGCTTTCCATGAATTTCTCTTCGCTTTTTAGGAATATTTCTAAAGCTTTCTGGAATCCTCCCTGTTGCTTTTGGGGACTTTTTCCTTCATATATTCTATGGATTTTATATGTTTCCTAGAAATTTTCCATGTGCTTTATTGCAGTCCTACCTATGCTTGCTTGAGTTCCTCCGAAGCATTCTGGAAATTTTGCTTGTACTTTCTAAGATTCACAGAAAAAAAAAAGCGCAAGGAACCTCTTCTGTGCTTTCAAAACAAACTAAAAAGTGATTTACCACTTCCTTATCCTTACCCACTATTTAGTAGAGAAAATCACAAACTTTGTATTATCTTTCTTTAGGTAGATATAAATTTGAGTTATTGGAAGCCAGCAAGAAGCACTACAGGCTCTACCTGTCCAGCTCAGGCAATACAATAAGCAAAGGCCACCAGCACAGATCACTTCTCTAACTTACACGAGCACTAAATACATCTCCTGGGCTGCCCTTTCCTCACACGGTAAGAGTATATGCTACTAATCCACAGAAGTCCTACAGATGTGTCTCAAATCTGCTCTACTCACCAGATCTAATGATGGATGCAAAGGTCATTAAAAATCATCCTCTTTGTCTCAAGTCTTCTATGCATCAAGCAAAGCATAGCTGAGAATCAGGCATTACATTTTCCAGCTATCTGGGAACATACAAGGTCAGACAGCAGTTGCTGTGGATACTGCTGTGGATAGTGCCCATGAATAGTGCACTATAACTGAATTCCAAAAAAACAATCTGGCCTTTATAGGCACCTTTCCTCCTCACCTCATCCTCTCACTTTCCTCTTGCACTTGCTGCAAGGCAATACCCCTTGGAAGCCCTCTCTGTTGTCACATTTCCAGCTTTCCATTCTCCTAAATTTCCAGACAGTTAGAACTTGATACAACACACTCTGAGTGCCAAGTGCAACGTAAAATATGCTGAACAAGTAGTACTATGCAGTCATAAAGCTGCTGGAGTTGGTATGGGTGGCTACATAGTAGGAGCAGAGCTTTTAATACAGTGGGGTTGAGTGCTCAGAGAAGGAGGCGTTTACATATGTTTGGGAATTGGTAATAGCCAAATTCAAATTACCAATAGCCAAGTTCAAATTACCTTTGAACTTGTTTTTTTTTTTCTTTATAGTGACAACCAGAAAAGAGAACAGAAATGGCAAATCAGCTGGTCAAAGCAGAGCATTTCCAAGGTCCTTTTGATCTTAAGTTGTTTTGACATCAGAGATGTATATGTACATCAGCAAAACAAATGCTTAACAGAAGCTATTTGCCAGCTTAAGTTTGCAATGCACGTTTACTTTCATTTGGCGTCTTGTATGTTCTGATTGATTTGCTCTTTATTTTAATTGAAGTCATTTAGAGAAATGATAAAACTTCATCACGGATTCCAAGCAGGAGCTATGATCATTAGATAAGCACAGTAGCCATGTCCTGCAGTTAATTCCCTTATTACAGGGACTAATAGAAAAGACCTTGGTGGAAGTTTTATAAAGCAATTTGACACTGGCCCTTGGAACTTGAGTTAGGGTTGTGTGTGACATGGAGCCCGTTGAGCTCCAAAATACAGGAAAGAGAGACTTGAATGAAGTCTCACTGCCTTGGTCTCATTCATCCTTATCCCAGGCAATGCATTTTCAAAGAATGCATCCTTATTTCTAAATAAGCTACAAATGTTAATGGGACTCTAAGCACACAAATATTTCTGTGTGAAGTTTACTGTATGCAAATGGATTATTTTCATTCACAAACAACTAGGCAGGTGCACCTGCAAATGCACATTCGATTTGTATATGTTGTTGTAGCAACAAGACTGAATTTTTGTACATACCTTGCTGTGTCTCAAGCTTTCAATAACTCTTCTTACTGCACCTTGACAAATACCGTGCACCTACTTGCTTCTGTCCTGTGATGAGTCATTTAACTTGCTGAAAGTCTTCTTCATTGCTCTCATTTATACGCTATAACCTCATTAGCCATGTTCTAGGAAAGGACAGTTCAAAAGAAAGCGTGATCATCTAGGGCTGAAAAAAACTACAGATAAGCAAGCCGCAAAAGAGGTGTAACTCAAAAATACCTGTTCAAACACTTCACAATAGTACTGAAGATGAGACTGCAATCAAGTTCCTTGCAGCCTTGGTCTGGTTTCAGACCTGGTTTCATGCTAGTGGGTAGGGTACAGCATTATGAAAGGCCGAGACAACTTTCAGATTTTCCTGAGCTCTTTGGCTAAAACCTACTTTTACATATGCCGAGTGTATGGAGCTACTTAAGCAACATACACTTTTGGTTATGAATGCTTCCTACTCACACAAAGAGGTAGACATCAACTCACATGAATAAGGACTGACATCTTGAGCGGAAATTGTGCTACTCAGAGAAAACAGAAAATCTTTCTCTTTTGCATCCTCAGATTATACATAAATATTTCCTTAAGAAAGACTTGCAGTTCCAAACCTTTGTAGGTAACAGGCAACCTTATTATATAAATGCTAGAAGTGCGCTAAGATGGAACAAGCCTCCTCATTTTCTGTTATAAATACTGGCATAAAACAAGGAAGGGAAAATAATGAAACAAACAGATTGTTCATTCTACGGATATTTTAGTTGTATCTGGAATAATGTTTCTTTAATACCAGAAATTAGGCATCTTAATATGTACCACCAAGATACAAAAAACAATAGTGAATTTACAAGATTTAAAAAACAAAGATGTTTTGCAATAAGGGACTCCTTCCTGCAAGTTCTCCGTGACTCTCCTACTTTTATGCGGGCAAAGCCTCAGGACATAAACACAGGCAATAACGCAAAGCTAAGTTAAGTGGAAAACTTGACATGACCTGGGGCTGGGACTGACCCTACAATGATCATATCATTCGAGTCAACTTAGCTGTCAAGTAGTAGGAAATGGAAAAGAATAAAACTGTGTTGTTTCATTTTATAATCTCCAAACACATAAGTTCTTTGAAATTATGAAACTGAAGTGCCATAAACATGGCACAGGGCAATTCACTACTCCTACATGAACCATTGGCACAGTTAAAACTCTCCGACACTTTCACTACACAGTTTCTTAAGGTCCACAACGTACTTCCTCTGGCCTTGCAAAATACAGTTTGATCCCATACCTTTATATTCAGGATCCTGCTGCAAATATCCTTTCCTTAGCGCACCAATATAACTGCCTCTTTGCACTCTTCTACCAATTTCTTTTTCCTTCGGCCGATAAAAGCATTACGTCCTCCATCGGAAGCCTCTCTTCCCAGCATACCCCTAAATATGTTGGCAAGTTGTGGGCTGACGGATGCAGCAAGACCACAGACTTTAATGCCAACATCACTAGCTGCATTTTGCTGTGCTCCCTGCACGGGCTGGGCTCCTCTCATCTCCCTCTTCATTATATGTTGGGACAGGGAACATCTTTTGCATACAGCACCTACCAAGCAAGTCTGAAATTCTCAGATGATAGATGTGGAGGGAATAACAGGCTCATTCCAAATGTCATGCTTTGGCTGTTTTTCACTAACTCAAACTATTTGTGAAATTTTAGAAAATTTAATATATATATATATAAACTGGATGGCTATGTTAGTATTACAAAAATTACTAAGTCTGCAATATTGATTTATTAGACATCCATCCCAATTTGGTCTTTGTGACTGGGATGAAAAGATGGCTTTTCAGGCCAACTAATCTGTACTGTAATTTATAACTTTAATTTTTTTGGCCTGCATGTGTAGTTCATAGGTTGCACAGATAAATGACAGAAAGATTAATATATATTGCTACCTTATTAATATATACACTGCCTTATTGATGGAAAACATCTTTAAATGCATTTCAAATGGATTATTTCAGATTTCTTGTAAACTCACAGCTGGTTTGCTTTGGGTTTTCATTGACAAAAAAAGCAGAGAAATATATCACTTACTGAAAGATATGTTAACATATAGCTCTGACAGTCTCAAGAGGTGACAAAATAAGACTTCTGGAAATTAGTGAATAGCTGCATGCTGGTAAAAATGTGCTAATGTAAAAGAGGAAAGAAATCAAGGTCTTTTGCCTATTGATTCTTGCAGACAGGAGATCAGAGTAGAGAGGGGGAAAATCTAGTTAAAAGCTGAAAAAATAAAATAAACCTTTACTTTTAGAGAATAAGATGGTTTTATGCCTGCAAGGTTTGGTTTTGTTTTCCCCTTAAGCCAGTTGGTTAATATGAAACCATTCTCAGTGTCCTGAAACAAATGTCATTATTCTGAGATCCAAGGCTCTGTTTGAATGGATGGAAGGGTTGAGGGAAACACTGCAAATCCCTCGTGAAGAACGCATAGTTGTTCTTGTGAAGTTCAAACCGGTGAGGAACCTCCATTGGAATGGAGGACAAGATTAAAAATCATATCTAAAAACTCTAACTTCTTCATGAAGGATACCTCTGGCACCCTGCCCAAGGAAACAAGCCCCAGGAAATGCCTCTAACATTCACAAAATACTATTTGTTGGCAATAGCAGGTTAGGAGAGACTCACAAATGCTCTTCTGCGAGTGACTTTGTTTTCTTCATGTTGTTCCTTCCATGTGATCAGATGCCTTCACCACAGCAATTGCTTCTCTTACTCATTTTAGCAAAACTTTTGTAGAGAGCATTTGCCAAGTTAATATGTATCTGAGCTTCTGAACACAGCTTAGTACCAAAATTATGAAAAAAATCCCTCTTTGAGATGTTCCTATGAAGTGTCTAAACAAAAAGTCACTATTATTATTCAAGGAAACCTGCAATTTTATGATTATTACCAGCATTTTACTCAATTTCTAAAAATATGGATTTTCAGAATTGACCCAAACTGTAAGGGGAAGGTAATCTTTATACTCCAGTCCAAGAGTTGTCTGGTGACACAATTTCTCACCTTTCTATGATTTCTTTGTGATATTTTCCTTGCCCATTTATTGATGGGTCTGCCCTGCTTTAGTCGAAAACACTTTTTTTCTGACTGAAGATAGCTTTTATACAAGAGTACCAATAAAACAACATCTGGGTTGATATACACATATCTAGAATATCTTTTCATGGTGAATCTCAATGTACTTGAACTTTAATTAAACAATGTATTGCTAAAGTAATCTCTGCTTGTATTTCTTTGTTGGTCAAGTGGAACCAAATTGCATATTCTGAGCTGCTGCACTTGAAAACAGTTGTTAAATCCAAAGGGATGCAAAGGAGTTGGAAGTTAGCATATTAAGCACATTTTGCTCTGGACATGATTTTCATTTACCCTGCATTGCATTAATAATTTCATTTATGTTAGACTTCTCCACTCTCTTGGGTAAAAAGTCTGAGACATAGGAGAGTGATGCCCTCAATTGTTTCACTGAGAAAAGTCAACTTTTCTGTACTTGACTGCTTTTAATTTAAAATAAAAATCTCATTTAAATGGGATTTTACATATATACTCATTAAAAGACAATGATTCTAGGGCTAGAGAAAAATGAGGAAACATACCTCACTACTGTTAAATATAGCTTTTCTAGTAAATATGATTAAGACCTTTCAGCTACATAAATAGAGAAGACAGAGTTAAAAGAGTTAATATAAATATCAGTGTCAGAAAAACACATGTTCTCTCATTTCTTCTGTTTTTTCATTACCTTCAGTTAGAAAGAGAAAGCAGTCTTTTTGTGCAAGCCCACAATGACACATTCAAATTAGATTTTGCTAATACTGCAGATCTTCTGAGGGTTCAACCATCACAGAAGAAAAGGATCAAAAGGTTTGTCTGGCATCAAAGAGAAACTGTTCATAATCCTGAAGCCACAAACAAGTGGTAACAATAGCCACAGCTTCACTTAGCATGGGAAAAGTATCACGTAGCAGGACTCGTTGTCGCGGACTTTACTAAACCTATGAGGCTACAAAGAAACAAGCAAGCAAACAAACAAAAACCCATACACCAGTATTCAACAGCTTTAAAAGCATTTGGTCCTCAAAAATCAAACATCAAATCTCAAATGTCATTTCCCATCTTAACATATGGATATAAAACCTGGAAATCCACCAACATTATAGACAGACTTCTCAATACTTTCAGAAAACAAATGCTCACAAAAAGTGTAGATATTTTTTGTGGATTAGAAGACAAATGCCTACACAAATGCCAAGATTTGTCAAATTGATTGATTTTTTTTTTGATCTCCAAGTTTACTCAGAAAAGGAGAAGAAAACATCTTAGACCTACATGAAGAATTAAGTCAAAGCATCTACCACTTCAGTTATGCCACAGGGGGAAAAAACATGTAAGAGGTAAAACCAAAAGGATCTCTCCAGTAGACAATGCACAGAAAAAAATAGTGCAAAAACATAGAAGACTTACAAAAATAGAGGCCCTCCTAAAAGGAGTGAAGAATAGACAGTAATAGCAGAACCTGGTCTGTGTTCCAAGCCAAATGTCACAATCCATGTATTCATTTATTGAAAAGTATATTCATCATTCTAATGACGTTAGACAGCAACTTGTAAAACAGCAAAATAAAAAAATAAACCTATGTGAACTAACAAACCATTCCAATTTCATGTGCATTAGCTGGTTTTCCTTCAGCTGAAGTCCAGTTTACTTAAGATGTTCTGGGAGTTTCCACAAAAATGAGGTCCTGCGCCTGGAGGTATCTGGGTCATACCTGTACTGCTCAGAGCTCTGAAAGAACATAGAATTGGCACCAGTGCTCCTGAAGCCCCAGCCACACGGTACTGGGCCTCTGCCCTGCTCGCTTCCAAGCAGCAATAAACACAAATCTTTGCATCACTGCACATGCATTCAGCACCGGTGCTTGGAGCCACTGGAACACTCATGAATATGCAGCAGTTTAATTTAAAAACTCAGAAAGCAAACTGGGCATTTTTCTCTTATTAAAAGAAAAGAGAAAAAAAAGTAGTGGATTGACTGCATCTTTAATTATATATTTTTAGTTTTGAAGTTTCTACGTTACCCTGCAGGTCCATACTTAATGGAAGCAATAGAGACATACAGACAGTAAGATTAAGATAAGAATAAGTTCTGTTTACAGAATAGGTTCTGAGCAAAAATAAAGGGGAGAAAAAAGAGGCTTGAAAAAGATACAGGAAAGAGGAAGGATTGAAAAGCAGTCTCAAGGAAGAAAGAGGCACAGAAAAAAACACATGTACAAGAGAAGGACAAAGCAGTACAAAGAAGAACCAGAGGGAAGGAAAATTAATTGATAAAACATAGGTGGCAGAAAGGTGGAATCAAGGTAATAGATTAAAAATAGATATGTGAATAAATAAATAAATAAAAACTAAAACACAGAAATCAGTATTTACAAAAAAAATCTTTCCAAATAATGTTCTCGTGTTAGTTCCAGTTTCCCTCTTCCACTGTGTTTAGTGCTTTACCTACCATTGTATTAAAAGTAACATGACACACCTTGATTTTTAATTTATAACCCTAGTCCTTCACAGTTCTGGTACAGGCCGGGGGGCCATTGTACCAGTCTAACAAGCTAGTGATAAGGAATGATTTTTTCAGTCTTGAACTTTCAGTCGCGATGACAAGATCTAAACACGTAATTTCCACCAAATATCAACTATTTCCATAGTCTTTTTATGCACTACATACTTTTTTATTTGCATGCATTCTCTAAATATTGATGATTTGTTTGAATCTTTGATCCTCCACCCATATTTACACTCCTTTAGATTTGCTTCTTTGGTAGAGGGGATACCAGTTCCAGAGCTATCATTTTTCAATGACTTAACAATATTTCTGCCCTAAATGATGCTACAATAGTTAGCAGATAGAAGATACCACATGTGCTTATGGCTAGCCCTAAAACTAGAGAGAATGAATATTCAGACATGGTATTCAAACAATTATGTCTTGCTTTACACATATGTTTAATTTGAAGGCTGAGGAGTTAATAAAGAAGCAGACAAGTGAGATATATATTTACGTGTATATGTATACATATGTGTGTGTGCTTTTATGTATATATATGCATACATATATATATATAAAACTATTAGACACTCAGCTATATTTGCAAAAATGCTTACTTTAAAGATGAAATCCCAGATCGTTTTAGTCTGATTGTCTTCAACATGGTTTTGTACTGATCCAAGTAAGTACTACTGAAATAAATAGAACTACAGGATTTTTATCAACTTAACAAAAATGAACTGAGAATGAGTACCACAAAGAATATCCCACAAGGTTTGCCTTCCTGAAGCCTGAACTGAATATAAATGAATTACATTATTACCACCTGGACTTCTTGGTTTATGTTGGTTTCAAGGTCACAGACTCTTATTTTAACTGTCACTCAAAATACGCAAAGCATCCAAAACCCTTTGCACATTATTTTTGTTTTAACCACTAGAGTGGAATTTCTCAGTGCTTATTTTCATTTAAAGCCTCCTGCAAAAACAGCCAAGGTGGAGGTGCTCTCATCAGCCACCTGATAACTGCCTTTTCCAGAGCCACTGCGAAACTGCACGCAGCCTGGAGGCACACACTGCCTCTCAGAGCAACGCTTATTTAGACACGAGTTGCTCTACTGCACCAGCTCCTACTCTTCTGACACTCAAGAATAACCTCTGTGATCACAGGAAGGGACTTCTGCAGCTCACGGGGGACGTATTTACCTTCAAATTCTTTTGACTCTGAATGCCGGTTATCTCCCAAGACAACCTGTTTTCCAGGGCTGCCACGTGTACATCCCATGACTGTTCTGTGCTGACCTCTTTAATAGACGGAAAAATCACTTTGCTGTTCAAGTCTGTCAGGCACTTATCTTTATCAGGAAAAGAAGGATTACAACAGACAGTTCCAAGCCTAAGTCATACTGGCTGAAATAAAAGTGAAATTACTGTCTTTCTAATCATGCAGCGCTACTGGTGGAGGGGCAAATCCATCATATCAAGGGTTATGATTCCCTATTGTTACAAACCAGGAATCTATTAGAGAGCTTTATTTTACATTTTGTTTTTTATATGAATTTATCAAAAAAAGGACATGAATCATGGTTACGTTAAGAAAAAAAAAACACCTTTAAAAGATCAAGCCTTGAAAATGCTGTCCTTTCCCTGCAGCTGATTTCCAGCTGTTAGAAAATGTAACCAATGCGGGTACTTTCCACAGGGAAACAGGCTGTTGCTTTCTGCAGTACATGGACTGCCAGCCACACCTGCAAAGCGCGACCTTACGCAGCAATCTCTGCCCTGTGTCAATACTGCCACTTGGTATAACTCAAACTGGGAGTCCCAAGCGAGGATGCCTTCTAGTGCCACGGCAGCGCTTCCTGAACACAGCACATGGGCAACCTTCGTACTGCCCAAACCAATGCTTGGCTGGGGAGGCGACAAACGTGAAGGTGCAGTGATAGTTACTGTTTGACAGAGACCTCCCATCAGATACATTCTTTAAGGAAACTGCAGTGAATTAAAAAGCTAAAAATACCATGTTCTTTTGCTAGCATGAGGTCTAGGCAGATTAGAAAAAACAAAGCAGTAAACCAAAAAGACCAACAGTAAAACAATTTAAACCAACAGAAACCAAAAATCACTGACTATATAAATGTCTGAGCACAAATATTTGTTTATTTTACATGCTGCAAGTCTCTGCTGACCACGGTTACCTCACTGCTAGTATAGAGGAGTTGTTTCTTGGTCATCATGCCAAATAATACATATGTCAAATCTAATCTTTTATTCATGCAGTAAAACCCCTAGAACCAATCTTAGATGTAGCATTAAAAATGCAATAAAATAAATACCAGAAGTTGTTTAGATCTGCTTGATTTTACAACGCTGTGTTCCCTTCGAGTACTCAACTTTTTAATAGCACTTAAAATTAAATTTAATCCCACCCTCTCATCTTTCTTATTAATAAGAATGTTCATAGGTTAGAAGACATTATTAAGTTTGTATCAGTCTGAATTACGGATGACATTTCAGACTTATTTAAAATAACCTCTGTAATATATGCATTGAAGTCTCTGCTGAGGACACTATTAGATCTGTGAACAGTCCTATGAAATAGTAATAGTGTTATTAATAAATTAATAATAAATGCTGAAATAAAAATACAGAAGAATGATGCCTTCTCCTCTGCAATAAAATCCCGCCAATTCTACCCATCTATGCCACCTCCCCATCATTTGACAGTATGAGCTGAAGTTACCAGTCTGCACAGGCAATAACTTGTCATGCTGAATCGTTTTCTTTAACCACCAACACTAAAGGACAGGACAAAATGCCCAAAACAATTGCGAATTTATGACATGACACATTTTGCTGACAAACGGTAGCTACTTGAGAGAATTTCTCCTATAATTACAGTGTGTTATCAAATGATCCTGGCAGTGATTATAACAACTCTGACAAACTACTTTCTGTGAAGTCTTTGCTGCATCTTAAAAAAAGGCAGTGATACGTCTCCTGGTTGCTGCAGGCTTAACCCTGATAGTGTGCATATGCATAGCCCATTATCCTATTAAAGCCATAAAATCGAAGTTTTGAATGGCTGCACTATGACAGAAAGCACATCTCTCTTGCAAAGACAGTTTGAGGTCAAGCACAACACCGGTTCCTAGGCAGGAGCGTGTGGAAATGACAAAACTGCTCATGGATGACAAAGTCTGTTCACTTCCCTTCTACCCAGCATAAAAGAAAGACTAGTTTCCCAGTATCAAACCTTATTTTACAAGTTTTCAGGAAAAAGAATATTGCTACGAATTTTATTTTAGGCTGTAGTTTTACCTTACAGTTTCATATATGGATAGAGAGATCCAAAATTAAGGAAATCTCATACTGGTAAAATCATCACTCCCATCTCATGCAAAAAACACCAGTTGCTAACAGCACCCAGCATGTCATAAGAAAGCCCAGGGGAGAGACGTACCCAATGCCACACCAATCTCATAGGGACTCTTGCTTTCCACCACTGTTCCGAAGAATTCACAAAGCCGTCTATACTTCACAAGTATCTCCGATATTTAATTTGGTTCATTTCATATGAACACAGACCATTTTCCAAGCAAACTGCTCATCCCCAAAAAGTGTATTACGCAGTTAAGAGTCACAGTCTAGATCTGTATAAATTCATATCCAGCAAATCTGTATATATAACTAATCAGAGAATATAATAAAATAGTTATCCATTCTTTGCTATATATACAAAATAGCTTGTCAAGCAAATACATACTACACTTCCATGACATCAGTGCTGTGCAAATGAGTTCAGAAAAGCTAAATTTCATGCTTCTGTAGTGCCCCATAAAAGTGTGATTTTCCAATTCATTAGGGAAGCAAAAGAAGGAAAGGTGAGCTGTATATTTGCACAGGTTAACACTATAAACTAATGCAAAGAAAAAAAAAATCAGGAAGTTACTGTGTATTTGATGGAGTATAGCAGCTGGTAAAATATTATACAGCAATTTTCCACAGATTTACAATAAGATAGTAAACTATAAAATGGCAGAGAGATGAAAATGAAATTAAACTAGGCCATACATCAGCACTGATTTTATTTTCAGCAGCTTTGAATTCTACAATGGATTATGCAGAAAGTGTGTGTGCAAGGCTAAAATCCTCAGGGACACTACAGGACCAGAATCTAGGAAAAATCTAGGAAGAATTTATCCATGCAGTTGTAACCACCGGAATTACACTGAATGAAACATACCAATTATCATAGAATCATAGAATGCTTAAGGTTGGAAGGGACCTCTAGAGGTCATCTAGTCCAACCCCCCTGCACACGCAGGGTCACCTAGAGCACGTGGCACAGGACTGCGTCCAAGCGGGTTTGGAAGATCTCCAGAGAAGGAGACTCCACACCCTCTCTGGGCAGCCTGTTCCAGTGCTCTGTCACCCTCACTGTTACGAAATTTTTCCTTAAGTTCCTGTGGAACTTTTGGTGCTTCAGTTTGTGGCCATTACCTCTAGTTCTGTCGGTGGCCACCACTGAAAAGAGACCATCACCATCCTCTGCACTCCCTCCCTTGAGGTACTTATAGACACTGATCAGGTCCCCTCTCAGCCTTCTCTTCTCCAGGCTGAACAGGCCCAGCTCCCTCAGCCTCTCCTCATAGGGCAGATGTTCCAGGCCCCTGATCATCCTTGTGGCCCTGTGCTGGACTCTCTCCAGCAGCTCCACATCCCTCTTGTACTGTGGAGCCCAGAACTGGACACAATACTCCAGATGCGGCCTCACCAGGGCTGAGTAGAGGGGCAGGATCGAAAATTATACTCATTAAAATGAACTCCATGAAAATAGATTAAATGAACGTGTTTGAGGAAAAAAAAAAAACAGTAGATTTATCAAAAGTGTTCACAATTGCCAAACCAGGGTGGCTGGCAGTTATAAAATCTGCATGTGCACACTAGTGGTGTCTGTGTTAGAAATATTTTCAAAGGACTATTAAGCACATCTGTAATGTAATGCAATACAGTACATAACAGCAATATGCACAGCCTAGCCTGAGTGCCCTTGAGCATGGGTGAAAACTGTGGCAGAAAGGACTAGAGGAGTCATTATTACTATTAGATTTGATAAAAAAATCTTAGCAGCCCTTTTGTAATCACATTAAAAAATTGGTTGAATTAACAACAAATTAGGTGTAGCACCTCTAACATGAAAAATCTGAGAGACTGATTCCTATATTTAAGAACAGGTTCTTAGCCAAAACAGAAAAGGTCTTAGAAGCTGGCTTAAGCTGTTAAGCTGTGACATATCCCCATCACCAGCATCATAATGATGTTCAGAATTTCACTTGGACATGCAAAACCACTGCCTATTCTCACTGTCTTTCCTTTCAGGTCTCCGCCACTCCTCACACACCTCCAATTCAGGATACTCAAATGTTCTCACTCCTCTTCTGTCCTAGAAGACATTCATCTTCAAATGGGAAAAAGGGAGCAGAGCAAAAGGGAAGTAGCTCTACAGATCAACTTGGAGCCATGTTAACCCTAAGTATAGGGAAACTTTGGGGACATGAACTGTATTGCTGATTACAAGAAAAAAAATCAAAAATTGCAAAGAACTCACTATAAAAAAGTATTTTATGTTTTATACAACCATCAAATGTCTTCCAAACAAAATCTATCATTTTCTTAGTAATTATCATAGACTAAGGCTGAAAGTAAAGGTGTTATCCTTATGTAGTGGAGGATATAGAAAATTAATAATAGTCCAATGTATAAAAAATACTCTCTGGTTATTTGAAGTTGCTTGCTTTGGAACATTCTTCTCAGTGGCACAGCAGCAGAAATACCACATCACTTGGGATTCCCCAGTAATGAAGCATCACTCCACAAGATAACATCTTTGTATTCATGGTACTTGAAGTAAAATATTTATTTCAGTGTTTACTGCTCACTTTCAAAATTTCATTCTCTTTTGATCACAAGAAAATGAGGCTTAAAGAATTATTCAGAGCTGGAAACACAAGAGGTACACAACTAGACAAAGCTAAAACACTTGTGCTTACCATTTTTACAGTCAAGGTAGAAATGTGGCATCCCAAAGCGGAGGTGCAAAGGAAACCATGTGCACAACTAAAAAAGATATTTTATGTCTGTTCATCTACTGAAAGCTCTTCAGCAGCATCACAGAGCTATCCACAGCTCAACATGCCCAGTTTATGGACAGAATGCATTTCTATTATGATTAGAATAGCACAAAATCTGTAAACTCATACAATGAGTTCAACATACATACAATGATATCAGTACATCTAAACAATCCATTTGTATGTAAAGTAATATATAAAACAGATTTTTCAAAATATTCCATTCAACATGAAATCTAGGAAGCATCTCCTGTTCCTATTTTACCCTACTGTATTTTTGCCCTATCCTTTTTAATTTATTTTAATGTCAGACACATGTAAGATACAAGAAGGGGTTATTCAAAATATTTATTGCCTTACTAAACCAGACCTGCTGCTGTAACAGGTTTATAGAAGTCCAACAAAATCCACAGTTAATCACTTTTCAAACTGCACCCCAATATGATTAAGCAAACCACCCTTGGAAATGTGGAGACCCTAGTAAATATCATCTATGTATCCCTGCATACTAAATATGCAATACTGAAATGGCACAAGAGAATAATGATCCGTTTCAATATTCATTTTCTTAACATATCCAGTATGTAAGGTATTTTGAAGAGACATTACTGTCAATGTATAAGCAATGATTTTTAAGTCCTCAGGAATTCTGATGCTGTCTTACAGTATGACAAGATAGTTTAAAGTAACAGAAAATAGGGACAAAATTGCAGGAAAATTTTTAATAAATGCAAAATTTCTCACTTTTTTGTTATAAATTATTAAATAGCTCTGATTTTAAATTATATATATTTTTAGAGAACTGTAACAACTTTCGCTTTGGTTACTGTAGAAACCTTGGATACTGTGCTATAAAGAATTTTAGAAATCACAGATGCCCTCAGAGGCATCCAAATTCCTTCAATGGCCTTGAAAGTCTTGGCTTAAAAACAGTTACTTGTGATATCAGGAAACTTCTAGAAAGCTAAGTTCAAGAGGAATCTTGTAGCAAGATACTTCAAGACGAGAGCAGAGAAAGCTGTGAGTAACCTGGTCCAATCTCATAGGTAGCCCTGCCTTGAGTGAAAGGTTAGGTTATTGTTAAATATTTTTGTACTAAATGCAGAGAATATCAGATATCTTATAACCTATACAGATTTTTCACTAGATATAAGTCTGGATAGCAGGAGAAATATTATGAGAAAATACATACAAACAGTAAATCCCTCGTGGAAATGAGAAAATATTCCAAGCTGGTTCTTTATTTTAGTTCCCATAAGCTACGCAAAAGGCCAAGGCTTCCAGTTGCAAGAAATTTCTATTAGTGCAACAGCGTGAACACATTAACCCATTTGTGTTAATTCTGAATGACTGAGCACTCACCTGAACGCTCTTCAGAATATAAATTTTATTAAGATATGTCCTTGAATTGTAAAGAACGGTTTGGCGAAAAAAAAAAAAAAAAAAACAGTAACAGAGGACCAGAACTCTAAAGGTAAAATTCTGACAAACGGTTTTGGTGTTGAATCCCTGATTTCTATGGAATATTCCAGTTAAATAGCCCCTTGTTCTCTCTAGAAATTTTAATCAGAAATTACTGATGCAGCAGAATTAACTGCATGCTGCAGATGAAGAGATAATCAAAGGGAAAGAAACTGCTATGCAGTTCTAGCACTCTATTGCAGGCATGCAAAACCTTTGTAATTTATATCAGTAGCAGAGAACTCTTCAAAAAATTATGGAAGCTAAATAATATTTTGCTTGCTAGCATGAAATATAGTCTTGAAATAAGACTTACAGCTAAATCTTCAACTGCTACATATTAACATAATTCAGTGGAAATCAATGGAGTTCTTATGATTAACAAGTAAGGAACCTCTCATCTTTAATTAAAAAAAATGCATTAGTATATGTAGTAGTCTTGAAAGGAAAATGGGAAACAAGTAAATACTAATCAATAGTCCTCTAGAAACAGTAGAAATGTACTGTAGAAATGAACGAGAAATGATAGAGAAATCTAGGAAAATGAAAAATGTTTATTTCTGGAATGTATTCACTAAATGTCTTTAGAAATGGTCTAGTGAGACATACTTCCTTGTGAATCTGTGCCTCTCTTCTGCAATCATAGCTCCATTCTACGAAGCTTTTTGCAAATCCTGTAGCGCTCAGAGTGGTGTATTATGATATGTAAACTACTCCCAAAGAAAACCACCTCCGACTCACTACTTCCATGGGAATTGTCATTACATAGGACAGCCATGGAGATCTGCCTGAGGTTTCTAACAAGCCACAGCCACACCAACTGCCTACCCTATGTCTTTTTTTTCCCCTTGAGGAGTAGCTAACTCCATACGTGATGTAGGCTGTTTTGCAGCATGTACCAAGACCTTAATATGAGCAGGAGGCCAGATCTTCAGCATAACTTCATTGACTATTAATAATTTACAGCAGACGAGAATCTGTCTTCAAAAAGTGTGTAACTAATTAACTTATGAAGAGTTGGCTGCTTTCCGTATTTAATATAATTCTTGAATGTTCTAGGTGTGCATGTGAATGTTAATGTAACTTGCACCTACAGAACGGTATTGACATTCTCATGAATACCAAATGAGTTCATTAGCACCTGCCCTGCAACAGTAAGCACCTTCTGAATTCATAATTGAGTGGCCTTTGAATGAAACTGTTGGCCACATTTCTTTAGCTAAACAAAAATCAAGTACGTTTCATTTTATTTCCTGCTTTTCTACTTTTCTACTTTTCTGTTCTCTGCACGTGAAATGTAACTAAAACATTGGGCAGAAAAATAAATCAGTGGAGGAAAAAGAGAAATAAAAAGTCATATGCTGTTTGCACTGCACTGTATTCTGCTTACTGTACTGAGATTGCGACCCAAATAAGAAGAGGTAGGCATATCTGGGCACACAATTCAAGTCTATAAAGGGCCTATCAAGAAAGATGAATGCTTTGCACATAGCCAAATAAAGCCATCTGCTTAATCATTAAGGAAGAGGAAGGCCTTTTGCCAAAGGCATTTTGACTTCAGTCTTTCACAAGTGTCTTCCTAGTTCAACACTGTATGTAGAGGCACTGGCAATACACACCTAGGCTCCTACCTGCTACCAATCTTCTCCCAGACCCTCTCACAGCATCCTTCACTCAAGGTTTGGCAGCTGCCTGGCATCAGTTTCCCACATAGACACCTTTCCCTTAACTTTAAATGGGTCATAGACAGATCACCTTCAACACCACTGTTAGCATTTAAATTGCTCTCAGAATGGCAGTAAGGGAAAATTAAAGTTAAGACAGAGACTGAAGGGGAAATGCAGAACAATAACAACAAAAACAAAACAAAGAGCTGTTTTTCCCCACTAAATGCTACTGTATCTAAAGACACACATTAGCAACTTGAATAGCCTGAAGAGACCTGGGAGAGTGAAGGACAAAGACAGGAGCTGCAGCAGATGTAAGTAATTGGACCTTGAATGTGAGCAAAGCAAGTGGAGAGAGTCTAAAGGGTTGCAGAGATATGGGAGAACACTATTCTTTAGTTTTCTCAGGTCAACAGCACTTTATTTAAATGAATAAAAATGGACACTATGCAAGAGAAAAAGAGGATCAAATAAAGCTTAGGTTCTTATCCATGGTTGAATTTTTTTGATATCAAAGAAAGAAAAACCTTGACTTAGTTATGGCATCAACCAAGAGTCCTTGTATGGAAAATACAAGAAATCTAACAAGGTGCTGTAGTTTTCTAATTAGGTGCAATGTTGGCTACAATCATGTCTTTTCCCTTCACCCAGACTTTCAGCATATCTGAGTCCTGTTGGTGTTGGCTGAACTGGGACAAATTTCTAAAAATAAAAAAATTACTTGGGATTGAGAAGACAGACACATGTGCGTACAGAGCAGGACAGAATACATATAATTAATTTCAAATACATTCATCGTTATTACTGTGTTTTTATATAAATATATAGGTAAAAATGACAACAGAACAGAGATGAACAGAGATCTGTGTATCTTGTGTGTGTGTGTTCATGTTCTGACTTAATTCTTTATCTTGATGCAGAAAAGTGTGCCAGACCTTTGGGTAACAGGACAAATGAATGTCACTAGCAACAATACAATAATGAAAAACAAAACTAAGATACTCTAAAAGACAGTTCAGTTTTCCAAATGAACTATAAGCTTTCAGATATGAAAAAGCCTGTATTTTCATTAACAGGAGAAGTATGACCTATAAATTCTGTCATCTTCACGTTATCTTTGCAATGTTAACTTTTTATCTTCTTAATTGCCTTTCGGTTTTGATTTTACATAAATGAGGAGATTTATATAGAGGTTAATAAAAATCACAAAAAAAACAGGAAACATTACAAAATCTATAGGATTTTAAATGTGCACATTAATACTTTTTATCCCTCCTCGTATTAAATCTCTCACAACAGACTTTGCGTATGTGAATAAATAATTTCAACAGAAAGTGATAGAATAACCTTTGCTTTCTCCTCAGGGAGAGGTCCTCCTCAGGGTATTTTAACATTACTATACACATCAAAGAACAGTGTTTTCCTCCAGGAGGGCCAACAGATTTCTTGATAAGTGATGGAAAATAGAAGTCAGATTAATAGAGAAAATCGGGTTTTCAGAAGGTAAAACCCTCTTGTACCTCTCGAGTTTCTTAAATAATCTCAAAATACACAGATTCCTCACAGGAAGATAAGTCCCTAGTAAACACTTGGCCTCAGCCTCTCGCTATAAGGGAAAATGCTGAGATAAGATGTTGTGAGCCCTGCTCCTTCCATCTTGGCTTGGGAACAACTGAATGTTTAATAACAATGTCAGAAATCAGGACTCCCAAATTTGGCACCCACAATCCCATCTTATAGGTTCACTCCACTTCAGGGATGAGAAGAATTCTTACACGGGGCAAAATCTGCCTCCTGCATTATCGGTGTATAAACACACCCCCATGTGAGTGTGCTGAGAGCCATGTGCTACGAGCAGCTGTGGGGTGAGAGGGAAGTATTTGAGAAAAGGATAATCTTCCCGTGCTGAAAGACATGCCACTTCAGGAAGACGGTTCCAACAGGAAAGCAGCCTGGATGCTGACTGATTTATGCATGATTCATACACTTCAAATAGGCCTGCATAAACAGAGTTATTAAAGGATAGCTGCATAATGTTTCCATTCACAAGATTTTTTTTTTATTTGCCTTCTGTTTTTACTCATGAGGGAGACATTTTCTCCGTTAAGAATAATTCTATACTTTCATCTGCAGTACCACCAAAGTAAATTCCTCTATTTTGGCTCCTCAATATGGAGTCATCCATCAGCATAATCCCTGAAACATTTTAAATACTTTCTACCTGGAGAAAGACTAAGACTGAAGAAGACACTTTCTTTTATTCAAATTGGTTTCAGAGTCCTAGCTCTTTTTAGTTTGGTTTGATACTACCGATGCTGTCAAAATTAAGGCTTTGTGCCAGAAGATATAAATTGCTATAAAGACACACAATGTAATTATATTACACAGGAAGCCCAAAACATGAAAGTTAGAGGACAGAAAATAAGACAAAGCATATTTTAAAGGAATTTCTTGTAAGAACAAGCTAAAGAATTTAAACTGTCCCTTCTTATAAATGGAGGAAATGGTCTGTCAGATTTTACTATGTCAAAGCTATATGAACTGCAATTTTTCTGGCAAAAGTTTTATTCTATTTATTTGGACTTCAGTGATTCTAAATTATGGCAAGAAACATAGATGACAGGAGCACTGCGCAAGTGGGTGATTTGCCTCATGTTCAGTTATCACAGTTTTGATGCAGTTATCACAGTTTTGATGCAACAGAGGGAGGGAATAGCAGTTTTCTGTTACGTATCCCAGGTAATTACCAAGCTGCCAATGACGTGCTCATTAAAGCACTTGCATGAATCAGGTAAGCACATATCTATTCTTCTGGTTATGCATGAATGCCCGTAAGTGGCAGCTTCACCATTAAATCTTATTTGGAGAATAAGGTGGCTATTCTTCTCCAGAACTTCTGTTGTTGACTGCAGCGGTACCTGTATGCAAGTTACTTATTGCAGGCTCCCTTAGACCTACACAATATAAAGGTGCCAAGGTTGCAGGCCTCATCTAAACTCACCATAAAAGTAGAAATTAACTTCTGGACATGTTAATTGCATCTCTGATTACATGGGCTACCCAGAGTGACTTCCTCAGATGTGTGTACACCGTTGTTGCATTATTTATTCAGCTGAATCCCACTCAAATGATAGATACGTACTTTATAACCTGCATAGATTTGCCTTCTCTACATCTATTTTACTGCTGTCTGGTTGATTTGCTGCGGTTATAGTGCCTGCAGACTAGCTGCAAGGCTAACACAGACAACAAATCTGGCTCCTCTCCTGTGGATAGACATGCACTTCCCTCATATTTATCTTTTTTTTTTTAATCTCTTGTCAGTTCTTGCATATACATAGATTAAAGGCTCTTCAGGAAAGCAACTATTTTTGCACTGCACAGCATTCTAAAATACAAGAAATAACAGACTGTTTCATTGAAAAGTCTAAAAAGATCATTCTTAAGAAATTACTAAATCATCAGGAGAAACTGAATGCAAAACAACTGATAAATGCAAATAGACATGAACTAGATAAGTGTATGGAATCTTTCTTTTTTTTTTCCTTATAGTAAAGATCAATAGTCTGTTTAAAAACAGATGTTTCAACTGGCTTTATTAAGCAGATATAATAACAAAAAAGGGAAGTAAAATAAAAGAAATAAACATATGAAAGTGGTGTTAACCTGCATTTGCTTCGCAAGAGTAGAAATTTGGCAAGGTAAAGCTGTCTATAATCCTACAAGCAGCCAAACTGCCTTCAAACAGCTTTCAGAGTCAAGCAGGAACATCTGCAGTCATAACAATCCTGTAAAAAATGAGACAGAGCTGATACATTTACTGTGTGCAAATACTGAAAATTATTCACTTCTTATGAAAGGCCACAACCCACTGAAAAAGCACAAGCAGGAGGACTTTGTGTTTGGCAGGCCAATGAAACCACTAAGAAAAGTTGCTCAATAGGAGAAGATTCACTGACCTTTCAGAAAAAGTTGTAAACTATATATGCATCCTCCCTGTTCACCACTTGTACTGATGTACTGATGTACTGATGACTGCCACTGATGAAGGCTAGTGCTTTATAGTTTCTCCCTTGTACACACATGTATCTATAAGATGACAAGGAACAGAAGGATGCAACAGAGGCATGAATGCACCTTCACTTTGATGCCTTTACTCTTCTCTGACTTGGAATGATCCACCATTGTGCTCGGTTCAACTCACAGCTTAACTTTGTATCTTTGCTATCTCCTGTGAAAGCTATTTAGTTTTTCGGTCATTTTTCATGATGAATAATGGGTATTTATTATCTTTAAAAGTTCTCATATGCATTCAAACTTTGCATTTTAAGCTCTCTTACTGCAGAAGAGACTGATGTAAGGGCTGTCCGCTTCCACCTTACCACTAACCTTGTCACTAATATTAATCTTACTCCCTATATGATACTTCTGACACTACACTTTTTCTGTACACTACACAAGATGTCTCGAATATAATAAAGTAGGCAAACACCCCCTTGTGCTACATGCAATTAAGCTATTCCCTACCTGCTTGGGAAATATTTGGTGTTTTCTGATCCTTCTCATATCACAAAACCTATGGCAGCCATAGTAACCTAAAACCAAGGATGAAACTGCAAGATCTAGAAATACTGCAACCAAGCAGACATGAAGAAGTATTCCAATAACAGGTAATGCAAAAAATTTCCAATTTGGCATTCAGATACCTTGGCTAGGATTACTTTTAAATCATTGAATCCTGCTTTTTTATGCCATCTGAATGTCAGAGCTTCAGAATGCCATGTTTCATTTGAAACATGCCATATTACATGAGGAGATGAATATTTTCCATAGTTATGCATAAAAGACATCTCTTTCATAGCAATTTATGGAAAAGACTAAGCACATTGCCTTTGCTGTGCAACCACTAAATAGTGCTTTCCGATATCACGGTGGTAACAAAATGCAAGATGCACAAGAGTAGGAAAGCAGTTTTTGCACTGTTCCTGCCCATATAATAAAATAATTAGTTGTTGCCATAATCAGCAATTCTTGTAATACCTGACAGAGCAGACACAGAATGCACAGATTTTAGTGGCTTATTCAGATCACTGATTTAATTTACAGACAAAGGGCAGCTCTCTCTCAAGGTCCCCCTCCCCATCCCTTCACAGAGGTACCAGCATTCCTGTCTCACCCTGAGCTCACGTGTAATTCTGACAGGATTGCTGGTACAGTGGCAAAGGCTGGCAGCCTGTATCCTGAGAACATCATACCCAGAGTATACCTTAACATGCTATTCAAATAAATATGAAAAAGCTGGAGAGAGAATAAATGCTTTTCACAGTAGAATATTAAATACAGAACAATAATAAATTGTTTAGATATTATTACTTGATGGTACCCTTAAAGTACACCTAGAGTAGGTGCCACGATTAATGCCACAGTGACAAAGCGCCATGATGATTAATCATTGCCATGATTAATCTTGTGATCACTCTGTAATTTTGCCAGTGTGAGTCTGAGCATTACTGGTGAGCAATCTTAAAAATTTAACTCAGTTCAAAAAGAAAAGAAAGATATACAAGACAGATTAAAAGTAACTGCAGTGGTATAAAGATGAGACATTAAGGAGGTAAAATAGAGCTGTGATTACAGAATAAACCCTATATCACATCAGTGAAATGAGGTGCATGCAAAGAAGGAATATTTGGCAATTTAGTGACCATTCACTGTAGCATGTATATTGCCCACAGTCTGATGAGGAAGGACACAGAGGTGCCACAAGAGAAACGCAAGGGAGAGGGTGAACGATGACAGTCACATAACCTTTGCTCTCTGAATACAAATTCGAGCCCACTGCATGACATGTTAGTGTGGAGCTGCTGCTAACTGAAGCAGCCAGAACTTTGGAAGGGAACTGAGAAGCAGCCTAAAAAAGGGACATGAGGATAATTAAGCCTGAAGGGACCCTTGCTTTGTTATGTCTTCAGAGTCTGCCTTCAGCGAATATTATGTTGCATATTTCCAAAGGAAACTGAGGGAAAAAAAAAAAAAAAAAACTCCCATTCTTATTTACAGACCACTTTATACTGCATGCAGTCTCTTGGTTAAAAATTCATAAATCCTTAGCACTCAAAATTCTCAAGCAGTCCTACTTTTGCCACACTTTACATTCAGTTGGCCTTATTTTTAAAAACAACCAGTAAAATTTCACCCTTCAACCTATCCTGTGCTAAGGGGTTTTGCAAGTAAAACAGCTGAATCCTCAGCTGCCATCATTCGCAATTTAAAATGAAAAAAAAAATCTGTCAAAATTAGCTATCTGTTAATTACATTTCAACAAATGGGACTTGAGAGGGTGTGGAGAAAGAAAGGGAAAATGTGAAGATAATTATCTGCATTCTTAATTATTTACACAATGTCACAGATACACAGAGAAAAAAAATACAGAAGCAAAAAGATTGGCCTATGCCCTGAGGATTTTATAGTCTATAAAATTTAAGCGCGCACGACTGCAGCATTTCACAGCCTCTTGCAACTGCAAGTGAAAACTGCTGCTGAAAAACAATACCTAGGAGATAGTTATTGTTCTTGTTTATAATAATCCAAATTCACACACACACACAAAAATACCTCTGCGGAAGAATCACAGATTTGCACTGATTTTAATCAAATCTGAAACATTTTGATAGTTTCTAAATAAAACCTTCAGACATTTCATTTTTGAAACAACAGGCTTCATTTACAAACTGACCTGCCTTACAAATAAATTACCACATCACTCTACCTGGGTGCCTCAGGAGCTGCTCCCAAGTGCTAGGAATCACAGAACTATTACAGCTTGCTCCTCACCCGGCCTTGCTGCTCAGCCATCAGCAGCTATTTCGCCTGAGGCTGGATTAAGACTGGACCCCTCCTCACAGCACTGTAAATATTCAGATACAGTATGGATTTCCAAGCAGTTAAAAATGATGCCTAATAAGAGTGATGCCATGGGTAGCAATTCCTCAGACTTCTTTCAAACTCCAGCCATGGTAGTAATGGCTATCCTAGGCTGCAAGCCTGCCATTCAATCTGATTGCAGAAAAAAAGGGCTGTTTTTTTCAGGTCAATTTTCATAGCTACATTGGTCAGGTATACTTGTCTATAATTGAAAATCAATGTACACAATAATCAGAAGGAATTGAATTGAGCTACCACTATCTAGAGCACTTTGAATCAAATCAAACCCGATCTTCTTGGCCATCTCACCATGCAGACAGTGGATTCAAGGCATATCTTTTGCAATATTTTTACTTATTTTTACATCATAATATTAATTCCTTTTATGATTCTCATTGATCTGAAAATTATCAAAATTTGTTTTCCTATTCCAGAGATGAATTATGATCTATTAAAAACTGTATATATATATATATATATACACACATACACACACCCTCCAAAATACTTATACACCTTTTATATATACTGCCTGAGTGATGCTTTTATATATACTGCTTAATTCCTTATGATTCTCATTGATCTGAAAATTATCAAAATTTGTTTTCCTATTAGATGAATTATGATCTATTAAAAACTATATATATATATATATATATACACACATACACACACCCTCCAAAATACTTATACACCTTTTATATATACTGCCTGAGTGATGCTTTTATATATACTGCCTGAGTTATGATATACATAATCCTGAGTGATGCTTTGTTTTTTGCTTAAGAGAAGGACTACAAAGAGAATGCTGCTGGGACAGTCTGCACGCAGAGTTTCATCTGCTCAGAGCAATCTGAAGGTCATGCAGCCAAGGTTAGAAGAAGAAACATTATAGAGCTCAGCACCAAGCTGAAGTGGCTACATGACTTCACATCAAATGAAGATTCTGTCTGCTCAAGGAGGCATATACAACTAACTTATTTCCTCTTTGCCGCTTAATCATTTATTCTTGTATGTTTAGAATTCTCCACTATTTTTGAATGCACTTGTTATTTGCAGAATAATCTCCATAATAAAGTTCCTGATCTGCCATTTCCTAATGGATTAGGGTAGGTATCTAATATTGAAAGTCTGAGACATCCTGGTTAGCATTAATTATATTGCAGGACAATATTGCAGACTGTGAACTCCACTGGTTGGGAGCAGAATAAAAAAAAAAGTATCAATTAGCATTTATTGTGGTGCTTCCCTGAGCCAATCTTGAACAGTTGGTGGTTTACAACCTAGGCAGTTTCTTCTGCTGTATTTCTTACATGTGCCAATAGAAAGCAGAGAAATATGATTTGCGCTCTAAAAGAAGTCTCCTGAGTGACATGAAAAATATTATAATTGCTGCAACAAACTGCAAAAGACAGTATATCACCTAACAATTTAAAAAAATTAAAGAATTTTTGAAGGATAATTTACAATCAAGTAGGTGGCTACAGGCTCTCCTCTACAGCATAAATGACATGAAGATCCTTTTAAAGCAGATGGATGTCAGGAGTTTTAGAGTTTGGTACAAGTCCCAAACCCTTCTTTTGAACTGTAAATTTTCAATTGAATTCACTGCATATAGCACATACGTTCAAGTCTTTCAAATAAACAGCACTTAATTTTGCAGGAATTACGAAGGTTTCTTTTTGGAACTAGCACTGCATTTATCTAGACACGTTCATGCATTCAAAAGTTGCAGCTTTGTGTACACCACCTTCCACGACTGCTGCATGTATTACCATTACACCCAGGAGGTATGGACACACACAGCTCCGTAACATACAGGGGATGTGGTCAGGTAGGGTCTCTTTATATTAATAGTACATGACGCGTGATCAGCAATGTATCTTGCTCCTATGAAGGGAGTCTCATGTGGGCCTGTCAGTGCAGTTGAAAACCAAGAAGCCTCTGGTGCTTTGGAACATAGTTAATCACTTTAAAAACCTGGGAGCACACAGTAAGCGGCAAGTTTCAGAGAAAGAGGTTTGCTGTTATCCTGAATAACAATTCACATAAATATTTTAGCAGTTCTATATGAGAAGGTATGGGAGCTCCTGTTAGGAACCTAACTAAAGACCAAGGAGAATCCTTAAGTTTTCAAGACCAGTGGTGCCAGATAAAGCCATTAGTGGCACTTACTTTCTTATAATTAAGCAAACACAAGGTAAAGAAATGACTTTTAATGACTTCTGTTTGAGAACTTTAAAGATGAGCCATAATAAAAATCTGTATATGTACCACAAAAGGCAACATAAAATATATAAGCACATGTAGTCTAGTATGCCAATTATTCAGAATTCAGATTGAAAAAATGTGTTGCTATGTACTTTGAAACGCCAGTCTTATTGACTTATAGATCTTGGGCAAAAAAAAATAAGTGAAACATCTATTTATGAAGCTTAGCCCAGGATTACACAAAAGCTGGGCCTTGTTTTTATCAACTTATTCTTCTACTAAGTTGTTAACGTTTTATTATTAAGCCAGGTGAACTAGGGTGCCTGTAATAAACAAGGACTTTTGTCCGTGCAGTGGCAAAAGATCCAAAGAACAGAGTGTGAGCTCACAGCCCCGGATAAGTGTATTACAGAAACTGCTTCAAGCAACGTGGAAGTAAGGAATGTTTCCTACTAAATTCCAAAGGCCGGTAGTGAAGAATGGTATTGTTGCATGAGGTTTTAAGGAAAATATCTGTCCAACAAATGTTAAAAAGTGTATCTCTGTCAAGGAGCAAGATGCCAAGAGATGGCCTGTACTACTACAAGTGAAAGGTAACTCTGGAAGTGGGAAAACAACTTCTCACAAAAGCCTATACATATATATATGATTGCTCATACACAAGAAGATGCCTCTCTCAGAATCCTCTATATCCTCAGGATTTCGCAGAAATCCCAGAAAATGACTGTTAATGTTAAATAGATAGCAGGCATGTAAACCATGATTTATTTAAACTGTATAGATGGCCACGCTTGTTCATATTCATTTTTACAAATGAACCCAAGAGATTTTTGTTTGATAAGAAATATCCAGAAAGAATACACATTTGAAGAAAACAATACTGCTTTTAACCTTAAAGTTTAAATAAAAGGGAAAAATATCATATTGGTTTTAAAATTATAAAACATAAAACTGGATACATACGGATTTCTATATGTTACTGAGTCTTTAACCTTATGATTTCAAAACTCTGTCTGAAATCAGCAAGGCTAAAAATTTGACTTTTTAATGGAAGGCAAGGTTTTTAGGTCATTCCATTACTCCAGCACCTCTAGAGATAAGAAAAACAGCCCATAACTGAGATTCATAATGAAAGAATTGTCAACCGCAAAGATCTTACAGAAATATTAAGGAAAGCACTAGAAAGAGATGAGATGTCAAGAATGTAATAGCGAAAAGAGGGGAGAAAACATCATCAGGGAAAGAATCTTACCTAATTTATGACTCAGGCTGACCTTAATAGCATTATCTTAAGAGACAATAAAGCTTATTCATTTTACTCCTCAACCCATAAAAGCACTCAAATATATACAGGCCTTCTAGCACAGGAGTAGCCCCAGTGAAATGACATCTCTCTGACTTCTGGTTATCAGCTCTGTTAATTTTTAAAGATATTATTAAATTATGTACTAAATTCTAGCTCACTTGATTTCATTAAAACTTATACAGCACAAGAAACGTACCTCTTCCTTTTCAAGTGCTAAGCAGGTGATGAATGTGTCCTGTGTGGCAGGTTTGAGATCCCCAAATTTGTACCCAGGGAGTATAATAGCTGTGCAGCAGCACTGGGCAAAGTGTTATTTATGTAATTAAATACACATATAAATATATAACATACAAATATATTACATGAATGGGATAGCAGCAACCTCTGAATCCAGCAGTCATGGTCATGCAATGAAAACTCTTCAGCCTCTACTGCTCAGTATTACACATTTCTGCACACATGCACTCCCAGTCTGGTGCCATGCCCTTCCTATCCTTATTGCTAACATAAAAGAATAAATATCTGCACATACATTTCTTTCCTCATTATCAAGTACACACTGTACCTTGTGGTTTTCCTGATGCCTAATGCAGCACTGTGTTCCCACAGGGTATGAGACAGTTGCATTCGGTACATATGGTGAGTTTGCTAGAACAGTTTATTACTATATTAATTAATTAATAGCTGGATTTTTTTTTTTAACATGGCTAACATATCCCCTTGGAGCATCCTTCAGTTGCAGTTTCACGTCATTTGTTCTAACACATGGATTTGTCCCCTGTTTCTTATTTCTGTTACTCTGCCTCTGTTGGGGTGGGTTGGAGACAGGTGGGGGCTGCAAGAGGGACACAACCTCAGTTAGGGCACAGGCATCTCTTAATCATCCTGCTTTTGAGACTTGGTTAAAACAGATGCAAGAGCACTTGAAGTTGAGGGACTCCCTGGTTCTGAGCAAAGGATTGCTTATGAAATACCCTGCAAATGTCATGCTCATCATCTATTAGGGAGTTTTCCTGATTCCACAGAGGAAAAAAAACATCACCTTTTGAGATCATACCAATCTGTCTCCAGACCTACTGAATATGTGGAGACAAGGTGGGCAATATCCCTTTCTAACTACTTTTCCTCATCAGTAGCACAATACTGGTCTACTGACTGTAGTCAAGGTCTGTGTTAGCCACAGATTGTCTAAGACAAAGCAAAAACAAAAACAAAGCAAACAGCTATCGGTCATCTGTCAGGCTTCTTGCTCTGCATGGAGCTTCTCTCTCCATTAAACTGTAGTTTGTTTTCTCACAGGGATCTGGTGTTTTCACACTATTTACTTTTACTGCACTAAGTCACCAGAAATGTCAGACTCATTCATATTATGTATGGCTTATCTGCTCTCATTTTTGGATCAAGAGGTCCCTAATTCATAATCTACATGTTATTAGTCTGTTCAAGTCCAAGAAAATATTACATTTTTCACATACTTCAACTTTACTCTTACCCAACACCTGCCTTTTATACTTTTATGCCTCTCTCTAGTCGCACAGAGATTCTTTTTGATCTCATTCTTCTATCAAGATTTCTCTTACTCGGTAGCAGCACAGCACTGGGTTTGAGAACTCAGTAATTCCTCTGCTGCTCTAATGAATTTGGGGTTGCTGCAGGGTGATTTTTATGTGGCACACGCCATCATTAATTGCTGTAATTGTTCTCTTTCTTGTATTATTGATAGCCTTACATTCACTGCTCTAGTACTAATAACACTTAAATTACACCACTCCGGGTCACGGGTACACCTGCTAAAACTAATGCTTTAGGTCAAAGATTAGAAGCTAAATGGGGACCCTTAGATCTTGCTGTCAGTTTTAAAATTTGAAAGTGGAATCTATCATCTTACAAGAAGGTAATTTCCAACACTAAAATAACTTTTTTTCTTCTTAGTCTCTTAAGAGTAAGAATGAGTCATTTTCCCCATTTTAATACTATTGATTGTTTTCTTTATAGCCTCCTCTGGCTGGTCATTTCCAATTCATTTCCTCCAGTGAAGGCTGCAAACGTTTTTCTTCATTTTCTATAATTAAGTTTTCATTAACGCACACACATTTACACAAAATGTTTTTCAGTTTCCCTCCATGAAGACACAAACGGCTCTCTTGATTTGCTGCAACACCCATTAGTTGATGATGACAAAGCTGCAGATAGCACATGGTGTTATGTGCTGTCTGTATTCAGTCACAACTTCCAAACTCCTACACTCACCAGCAGCTTCAAATAGTAAGTGCTCCCTCAGAAGCCCCCTGCTCACCCTCTCTGCACCTCCCGGGCAGGGGAGCTCTTTAACTACCTTAAAGAGCAAAACAAACAAACAAAAAAATCCTAAAGGAAAGACTGTCTTCCAGTGATTTTTAAGCCTATGTTTTTTAAGCCTATGTTTTTTAAGCCTATGTTTAAGCCTCAGATCCCTTTACAAGTAGTCTTTGCATAAATCACAGGCTTAAAATAACTGAAACGAATGGGAAAAAATCCAAAAACCAAAAAAGCAATCTAAATATGGAAAGACTAGAATTTCTAATAAAATTTCTTTAAAAAAACCCAGCAAAACAGTCTCTCTGTAAATGAAACAGCTTTTTGTATAAACCAAGACCATCCAAAAAAGGCAACTGATTCTCTGAAAACTAAGGAGATGGAATTCATCTCCAAATGTGCAGGTTTTGAGCTCCCTATACTTACAGTATGCTGAGATGCAGACTCCTCTTTGTTCTTTATCAAAGACCAGGCATCACCTCAGGAATCCCATGCCTATGCTGCCGGAGCTGCCTTCCTGGTCAGTTTAGATAACAGTTTTAATCACCTTGCCTCTGTAGGTAATAACAACAGTCTGCCTTCCAGGGTTAGTCAATGAAAATTGCAGAACCTAAACCTGCTCTTTTGGTTTAAGTATGAATTCAATTATTTTAATTCTGAGGAACTCTGCTCAGAACATTTTTGCAGATTAAGAATATGCCAAAGGCTCTAAACTCTTTCTGCAGATGCTCTCCCTCTTTCTGCATGTTTCGTAAAGGTATGTGCTGCACTTTGAATACATTGCTGACAATGTACATATGCATTCTTGCAGCCTCACGCATGCCAATGACAGTAAGATGTTGTTATGTTTTTGCTTTCTTAACAGGTAACTCTGACTTTGTAAATCGTCCTCTGTGTATTTGGTAGCTCAAACAAATCAGGATCATGAGACTAAATCACCTTTTAGCACATGTGCCTTTTTTCCTGCAGAAAATACACAGGGAAAGAGGTCCAGAAAAATCTGAAGATTCCCAGTGCTTGTAGTCATCGCTGCCAAAAACCAGCACATCATTCTGTTATGTGAAGTGATGATTCAAAAATACATTCCACACACATTCCAGCATTGCTGCCCACTAAGCCATTGGAACTGCCTTTCAAAGCAGCTTCTTACCATCGCACAAAAATAGCAAGCATTAAATCTTGCTCGACTCCAGAGGGTTTAGGAAATGTTTTTTTATAGACAGATTGGTTTCTGTTACATCTAGATTGGATTACAGTAATACTTTGTTTGCAGATTTGCCAGCATCCTGTTTACAGACACTGCAATAGGGCCAAAACACAGCAAGGAGGGATCAACGCCTCACTTGGGGGAGCAGGCCTTTTTAACCTCTTGCTCTAGCTACATTGTCTCATAGTTTTATCCTGCAATTTGAAAATTTCTTTTGGTGCTGTTCACTGAAGGATCTGATGTACCCGGGTCTGATATGTTATACAATTTTATAATTCCTATTATTTCAAAGACTCATCAAATATTGTTCACTGTGAAAACAGAAGGTATTAGAGAAAAAACATTCATTTAAACTTACTCCACTGCTATAGAAATTCCTTCTTAAATATCACCTACAATCTCTCCCTAAATATTTCAGAAGAATTCAACAAATGAAAATCCAGTATGAGTTGTTGGAAACTGTATAAAGTATAATAGTAATACATCAGAAAGCATAGAGGCAAAAACTCTAACTTATTGGCTTTAGAGGAAAAACCCACTTCAGACAAATCTGATTTTGCAGGTAATTAGAACCCCAATGTCTGTTTAAAAACAAATCTCCAGCTTAAGTCTATGAATTGGGACAATATTGCATTTTATTTTAAATCTTACATGTTGGTTTTAAATTTCTCCACACTATTGTTTCTGCCTTTACAAAAAGCTTGCAAGCCATTTCTATCCTGATTTACTTGCATTTTATACATACTTTGTGTTCATATAAGTGACTGTAGACGATGCAAAGGAAAGAAGAATGCAGTGCCCAGGGTCTTCCTCTCACTCCTATTGACTCCAGAGCTGTAAGAAACTCGCAGATACAATAAGAGTCAAGGTTTCAGAAAGGATTATGTAAATCCTAATGAATGCAACAACACTTCCATCAGAAAGATTATTTTCTTTATCTTTCAGTAGCATTGAATTACATAAGACATTTTGAAGACAGTCTTACTATTCTGTATGCTTAAGTCCTTCACTGCAACTTGTTCTCCTAAATCAATTGGACATATCTGTAAGTGATGCCCTAACAGATTATCTCTCAGCTACTGCAGAAATTGTTTATATATAGACTGAGATTGTGTTTAGGTTTTCTTTTAATTAAATGATTACTGAATTGCTAAATCATCTGATTAAGCAACTATCTAGGTAAAGCTCTTCTAAAATGATTTACTTGGAAACATAAGTGCATTATATGAAAAACAAATCATTTAAATTGGATTTCTCGCTTAATTGAAAAATCTTTGTCTTTACTGTGATATAATAGAGCAGAATGTCAGGAATTTCTACACTCTTTGCATGAATCGCTACCTTAGATGATCAACGGAAGTATTTTAACAGAAACTTTGTGCAACATTTTGCAGAAGTCAGTACATACTTCAATGACTAGGAAGATAAATTGACTAAAGAGCAAAACTATAATTGCAGTTCTCTTTGAGACATTCTGTTAAATTAATAGATTTTTTAAATACCCTTATCAAGAGCATTTCACTAGAAAAATGTTCTGATAACAGTTTCATTGTCAAAAAAGCAGTTTTTGTAGGATTTATTAGAATATTAATATAACCCAGGGACCACTACATTTTATAGTTGCAAAAAAGTCCACTCGCAAGTCAACCCTGCATGGCAGTAACAAAGATAACCTAAAATACTAACATAATGCTCAAGGGAAGTGTTTCCAGTAGACACAGCTCACTGCAGAGCTGGACAGCAATAATTTCAAAGTCTCACGGAATTCAGATTAGAGATAGCTTTCTAGATGCCTCCTGTGCATACAAGTATCTTCCCTTCTGTGCCATCAGCTACTCTATATTAGCCATAGACAATCTCTAAGGTACATTCCTACCAGTTTTTACACGGTCTGTCTGTAACATATTTAGAACACAAATATATCTGAAATTACATACAGTAATAGCCACACTAATAGTCACTTATGTATTCTGTGACACTATGCTTTTAAATGAGGTTAATTATTAGCTACTTCTTTTTTCCTCTTTTTACTCTGGTCAATTTTCATAGCTTTAAAAATAAAATAGTTCATGCAAATATGATGCTTATGTGATTTATTTTTAAGGCTTATCTGTGTAGATGTAGAAACACAAGTGAGTAACTGGAAACAGAGCTCAAAGCCACCATCTAAGGTGTACGTATATCTGTTGAAATGCGAGCCACTTTTTATTTCTAGATATATCCTCTTTAAGAAACTATCATGTACTATTTGCTTTTTAAAGTAAGTTCATTGCCTGAGCCAGGCTGAAAGCTAATCAGACAACATTTACAGCATAATTAGCAACTAATACAAAGATCTTTTCAACTCAGACTGCACAAAAGGAGGAACCTACAGATGAAATTGATTTGAAGCACCTTCTTTTCTAAAAACATTTTTTCTTGACCTGTCTTCCACCTAAGTTAGCACTTACAGAAATAACATATCCATGGTAACTGTTCTTTTGCTTCATTTTTAGAGATGCTGAAGAACCTCAGCTGCCACTGGTACCAAAGAAATCTGCGTATGCTTCACACCCCTGAAATTCATGTTGCATATATTTTCCAGTAAATGTGCTCATTTTTCATTTTCTGGCTTGTCCTCTTTAAATTCAGTGAATATTTCTCACTGAAAAGTATCTGTGTCAGATTATTAAAAGCCAATGTATGCCTAAAGGTTTGGAAAGGTGGTAAATAAAATAACAAAAATATGCCCAACTCAGTCAATGGCAGTTAGATGCCTATGAGCTTAGGAACATGGTACTGGGAATGCATTTCCATGCTCAAAGATTAACTACTGAAGAAATCTGGCCTTATATTTTAAAACAAAGATAGGTCCTATCAGCGTAGCTCTGTGCTCAGCTGACCATACCAATCTCTATATGTATAAAATCTGGCCCTAAATACACTAGTTTTACAATTAGCAACATTAGTTTTGTGATCATGGAATTCCACTGAGGTGTAATGGATCTCGGTTCAATTTCTGATATGATAAACCCAGGTGGTTTTAGACAAGGGCCTTACGCTTTATAAGAGAAGAATTAAGTTCCAAAATTACCAAAATGCTTCTGAAGCAAGTGACATAGCACTTGGCGTTGCTGCAAAAGAAAAGCAAGACAACACACAAACAATGCACAGAGAACCTCTGAGCCTTAAGTTTCCTCACCTGCAAAAAGGGCATAATTATTTTCTTTACAATATTTTTAGTAGGAAACATGAATGCGCGTGAGTTTCGTTGATTCAGGCATACGTTTTTACCCCTACAAAGAAAGTAGTGCAACATTTCTATGAAAAAATGTTACAAGTCCTGAAATACAATTGACGGCTTTAGATTTTTATTTTGCTACATTTGTCCTTGAAGGATTCACAAGAGGGGCTTACTCTGGTTTTATATTCTCTTCAGAACATTTTAAATTCATTTTTCACCATAACCCCTAAGTTATTATTTTACTACATTATAACATTTCCCTGGTGGTTCACAGGGAAATGTGGTAGAGCTTAATTTCCATATCATTCCAAAAGATAATCTTTTTCTTGTGGTTTTTGGATGTTTCAAACACCATGAAAAGCATTTTACAAAGCAAAAGAAAATGATTATGGATGAAAAGTCAATGACACCTTAGAAATTATATCAAAAACAATGGTTCCCCTTGCGTTGCTTAATTCATTGTCATAAACATCCTGTTTAATATTATGTCCCAGTGTATAATGTATAAAATGAACATTACCACTCAAATTGAGACTGACTAGTGAAACCACTAGGTACGGTAGACGGGAATTACCTTACAGTATTTCACTCAGAATATAGCTCAGAACACACCAAGTGGCTATTATCCCCTGTTTATAACAATATCTTACTTTGAAAAGTGATTATGGACTGTAGCAATGGCATTAATTTTGTTTTCAAGACATAACAAAATGCATGTCTAAAATGACAGGTGAAATATGTAGTCAAACGTGAATTAAAACTGTAGGTGACTTGCATGGCAGTTCCAGTACATATTAGAAACCCCAAATGCTTATAACTTTAGGGAATTAGCTTGTCTCTTAGTGGACTGAGTGTAGATTAGTTTTTTCTCTTTGAAAAATGGGGAATGAGAACTTGATGTTATAATGTATTCAATTTTATATGGAAGCTTTGGGCAAGTCTTTTGTTATTTCCAGTTATCAAAAAAGGAACTGGTAGCCTTCCTCCAAAATCCAAAACAGTGTAATTCAGTGAGTATTTTATGGTATTTAGTACAAAATCACTCCTCCTTCCCCATTTTTGGGTTGAGAGAAAGTAAAGGGGGAGCAATGATCAGCAACTGATCACTGTCACTCTCGGGACAGCATGCAGCATTCCACATGAAGTCAGTGAATGAGCTGATATCCCTCTTGCATTCTTTGCGTATGAAACTCCCTGGCTAAAAAATATATTAGCAGCAGTTTTGAAGAAACTGAATAAGCTAAATGAGTGAGATCAGGTTCATCTCTTTTTTAATTTTTAAGCATATTTTTACAAAGACATTTTCCCTTTGTTTTCATTGTTTTACTAATGCACTCCAATGGTAAGTGAATGTTGGATACCTAAGCAAGATGTTAAAGATCCAGATTTTGGTGCAATAACCACCATCCACTTGTGAGTTTCAAACAATATTACTTTATTTATATATCTAATCAAATTACCTGTTTAAGACCAATTTGGTAATAAGCTGGTCACATGAAGTTTTACATGATTTACAGTTAGATTAGAATCAGTCCCTGCTTCAGTTTTCACAAAAAAGCTGATTTTTATTCAATTAAAAAGTTTTACTAATTTCCTCAATGTACGAGTACAAAATCACATTATTCTTAGGTCACTGTGCCTTTTTTTTCCTCATAAGCAGCAAAAAAGGCCCTGTTGCTAGGCCAAAGCTTGTTGTTTAATGTTATATTACATCCCCTAAGGTTGGCACAGCAGTGCGGTGTTGACTTTAATGGCAATGCAGTGCTTTTTCTGGTATTTTTTCCTGCTGTGGGATGACTGATTCATCCCAGGCTGAAGACTTTGTGCAATTGTTCTCCCATTACTTTACCATTTCCTCATCCTCATCCCAAGTCCTCCCTCACTTTGTCTATTTTTGCTTGACTCAGTTTGATTCATTCTCTCCCTCAGCTCTCCTTCCCCCACCCCTTCTGCCTTTCATCTCCACCCCAGTGATCACCAACCTCTGCTTTGGTCTCTGTGCAGAAATGCCTGTTGCAAGGGCAGGCTGAGGTGGACCACAGTCCTAACCGACAGTAGCCAGGATCTAGATTACAACAAACAGCAGCTAGGGTACAAAAATAAATAAACAAATGTCAAGTTTGCCCAATCTAGCTCCCAGCCTCCTTCTCCTCCTAGCTTTAGCATCTGTCTCCTGGACTCTTCTGCCCACTCAGCTCTCCACCCTTGATTTCTCCCTAATGTAGCTTTATAATGTCACCAGATAATATTTATATAAGAAAAAAAAATCATACTACCATTTAAAATAGCTCTTAACATAGTCATTTTAAATAACTGGGATAGAGAGCAATCAGAAAAATAAGCTGACAGAACTAGAAGGTAGGGGGGATAGATGCAGCAGACTGACTCCATAGCTTGTAGAAGGAATTTCCCTACCTGAATTCTCAGCAGCCAGATGGAGAGAATAGTTTACAGGATTGTGCAGCATTTTATATTAGTAAGACATGGCTATGCACATTCTGTTAAAAAGAAGCCTGCGTAGCAGTGATTATTCTGAAGGCCCGACAACAAAAACCAGCGCAGTGATGCCACGCAATACAAGAGAATAAAGGCACATAATAAAGGCACATACACACTAAAATCATGTGCCTCCCCTTCCTGATTCAGTAAGGAACAGCACAGTAACAGAACTCTGAGAAGAGGAAAAGCATAGCAAGCAATATCGGACACAAGGCAACTCAGGCACCAAAGCAATGCCCTTGTCCAGTTAATAGAAACAAGAATATACATGTTCTGCTAGATGCTTTAAAAGTCCTTTTCTGAACACTGTTGCCTAGGAGTGAGAATTACATTTGCCAAGTTTATCCTAAAATATGTTAGATGTAAATTATATTTATTGTGCTATTTGATTACAATGTTCAGCAGTCTGCCTCTGCAACTTGTACCTCTTACCACACTCATATCCAAGCAGGAAGCTGCAAAGGTTTGATGAATTCCCATACAGTATTCAATCTAGTTTGCCTTACCAAAAGAAAAAAAGACTACTGTCTATCTGCATTCCAAATAATAGTCGCATCTAGCAGGTGTGTGCAAATGTATGTATCTTGATTTCATACACAGAAACAGCTTGTGTTACCATTCTTAAGGTTGAAACATACTTAATAACCATGAGGATGTCTTCCATTTTAATCTCACAATAAAATCATGAGACCATGAAACAACATAAAAGAGGAGATTTTCCTAAGAGAAAAATATACTTCAAAAGATCAAATGATACTATACTACTTCTTTATGCAGCAGTCCATAAGGACACAGTAAATCCTATGATTGTATGGAGAAACGCATTCCCAAAATTACTGCTGACAGTAACCACTTTTCTCAAATTTCTGATGTTGTCCCTGTTCCCAAAAGTGTGTGTACATGTAGGTCAGACAACTCAGAACAATAATACTAAATACCTTAAAAAAAGAAAGAAAAAAAAAACCTCACAGAGGATAGCATTCACAACTCCATTAACACTTTTATCTTCAAGAAAATTTGTTTGCTATCCTCTAAACCTTGAAAATTCAGTCTTTGAAAACCACATATATAAGATGGTTTAAAAAGAGCTGGAACACATACTTTGAAGGGAGCAGACAGCCAAAGTTAGCCGTTTCAATACCTTTTATATTGCCAATAGGACATAAAATCGGCTAAGGTAGGACATTTCCATACTGGATTAATTAAACAAATTTTCCCCATAGAATACAAATCTTTCCAGTTAAGTAGTTTTCTAGCATTTTAAGCCCAATTTTTAAAGCAAGGAACAAAAACCTTTACCCTTCTGCTGAGTCTTCCAGCAAGCCTGCTAATTATGATGAGGTTTTAATACTATACTCTTTCATTGTAACTGAGACTTGCAATCTCACTCAAATAGGCCATGAGAAATCAGAGGATTATGATTTTGTCTCGTAATTCCCAGGTGGTAACAAATCTCTCCAAGTGCTCGCATAGCTTCTACACCAGATTATCCCTGCCCAGCCCCCTTCCAGATTTTAATGAATGTAACCTCCAAATGCCTTTGTAATAGCAGGAAGAGCCTGTTCTTCTCAACCTGAGAAGACAGCTATGCATACAGACTCACTCAGTCTGGTACCCAGCTCCATCAGGTTATCAGCGTTAGAAACCTTCTGCTCTTTTGGCTGTGCTCGGAACATATTAGCATAGAAAGACTTTTTGATGGTTTAAGTATTCCAGCTATTTGTGACCACACTACAGTTTCACTAGTACAGGAAAATCAGTGGAAACTGCATTTTTCACATCCAAGCCACCATAACTATGAGGAAGACAGTAACCCTATTCCTTTCTCATTCTTCTTAGCCACATTGTTTAACTTCGGTTCTTGCTTTCACTCTTTTTCATCATACTCATGCAACTGTTCAGCTCGGGAAAACTCTGATCTGAGAGCTAGATGCTGTACAAAATTCTAATTATGCAAATCTCACTCATGCTGACACTGTGTTGAATTTTTCATTGTGCCACTCTCCCTCCTTTTGGAAGTAATTTAGTCTGGTTTAAAACAGTATAGCAATGCTTTGGATGCACTTTGAAACATGGAAAGCAAGTACGAATTGGGCCTACGACGTAAGCATTGTGGGCTCTGTAACATTTAAGTCTACGGGTTTGGTCCCATACATGGAGCTTGGTGTTGCCTTTTATTCCTGTATTCACACCTACATATGTATAGTATAGCAGATCATATGTGCACTATACAACCTTCTGCACTTTTCCTTGTTTTCTTTCCACTTCAGTGTGAAGTCTGCTTCCATCTGTTCCTGTAGCTGTCAGCCTGCAGACATTCTAATTTTGTGATCACCTGTTCTTGTGCAATCCTCATTTCTTTCAGCACCGCTTCTTCCTTTCTCAGAAAATCTATGTGCTTCTGACATCTGTTCCCCGCCATTATCTTTTATGAACTCCAAGGCAAAAACTCATTCTGAGGCATTGTCAGTGTCAAGCTGCTGTGTCAATATATTACACTTGGCACATCTGACATGCTGCAAAGTGCTGACCTTCATTATGCCAATGACCTTGAGCAATATCTTTCTATTTATTTCACAGTTCCTGTATGCACTGACTTTAGCTTTCTTAAACAACAAAATCACTAACACAATCCAATAACCATTACTGAGTTGACTGTCCTTCACATCAAGTAGGAAATACCACAGTCTGAATTCAGTAGATGAAGAATATAGTTAAATACAACCATAAGTACTGAAACCAAAATACACCTGAACTTCTTTTGATAGAGACTGAAATATCCCTTGACAAGATCACAGCATATGATCGTGTGTGGGATGTCAGATGGGACATGCACATTTCAAATTCCGACACCATGCCCTAGACATGGTGTCAGAACTTACTCTTTTGCTCTGTTAAGATGCAAACTGTAAGTTTTCACTCCTGAAAGGAACAAAGCTACTTCATTTATCAGGAAAATAACTTGGAAGTGAGCACATTCACAATTTTCCAGGAATAGGACTATATTTACCTTGCACAAAACAAAGAAAAAAGTCAAATAAATACAGACTAGTGCAGAAAACTTAATTCCTTGCAGAAAGACAAGATTCAGCAACTTGTGTTATTATTTGCAAGCCTGTTGCAGAAACGACATTTCCCAAAGTTCCAAGAATACAGGGCACAGAATAAAGACCTCCCCTTTCTCCTACAGTTTGAAGCCCTGGGATTAAATGAGGCATAACCTATAAGAACTTTATTTGCAACTGTCAGGCTAATGAACAGTGAATTGCAAAAGATTTCTAACTGGCGGCCTAACTGACTCATAGTAAGTGATATTAAATGATCCCCTAGCACTTTTTATAACAATTAGCATTTTTGGGACATACATATTTTAACAGGAATTTTACCTATCTTCCCTGCAGCATCTGACCACACTGTAGCAATCTTTGCTTTATCTTAAGAATAACCACCATTCTATGACTGCCCAGCTGGAATAAACATTTTTTATATATATTATAAAATCTATGACACAGGCAGAGAAAATGTTGTAAAATGCTTACATGCATTTTAATGGAATCATAAGTCAGTCTTTGGAAGACTTGGTAGATTTTTTTTTTTTAATTAGAAAGATGTTTCCATTTTGCATTGCACAACAGCAGCACTAAGATTCTTAGAAGGCTAATGGTGAATGCTTTCTGCACATCAGACCATACTGTATGCTTCCAATGACATACGTAAAATATACCTTTCAGAATATGCTTTCAGATATTTCAACAAAAAAAAATTATAATGCTATTAGTTTAATTTTAACTACTGTAAGCAAAGAACAAAGCCTACTATTTTAATACTAATGTAGGTATATAGATACAGATATTTGTATTACTATAGATATTTTCATTATCATTTGAAACTGCTTTGCTGAAGGTCTTGTCATATATTTAAGAAAGAAACAGATTTCT
>NW_010578245.1:67278-78413 GCF_000705375.1 Tinamus guttatus
AGGGGCTGTTTAAAAAAAAAAAAAAAAAAAAAAAGGTATGGGAGAGAAGCAACCTTGGCAAATGATCAACTGCATGAAACAAGGCTGCACACTACTAGCTTTTAATTGTAATTATGCTTCGTAGAAAAACAGCATGTGCCTTGGAAATTAATATGGTGACTGCTGTATTCTATTTAAAGCACTTTTCATTTTGATTTTAATCCTTCTTATTTCTACTTGCATGTTTTTGAGGTTTATATTCAATAAAAGGAAACAGACTTTCAAGATGCATGTGACAGCAAACAAACAAACAAACAGGGAAAGACATGAGCGCTGTATACTCTCCAGCATACTCCAGTGGTAAGGTCTCACTCTGACCTGAGGGATGACCATGAACACAGAAGCAGTGGATACTTGGAAATGCATCGAAGTCCCATTTGGAAGCTTTCCTGGCTCTTAAAACTCCTATCTTTAACAGGTGTTACAGAAGAACATGTAACCTCTCTAAGCAGCTTTTTCACACCGGTAGCTTTACAGCCATGTATTTATAGTGACAGTGCATTGGAGTCCACACTCAGACTCCAGTCTGATGTGGGAGCTGATGCCTTTGAATGAACATCGCCTGCCAACCTGAATACATTCCCTGCACACAGAACAGCGCAAGCAGGGATGAGAAGCAGGGGAGCTCTGCTAACAGGCTCTTTCTCCATGTCTGATGAATCCATGCTTTTGTCCTAAACACACTACTCTCATCTGACACTGAATCCATGCTTTTGTCCTAAACACACTACTCTCATCTGACACTGACACTCAAACACTTTGGAATAGACTTCAATTTCACTGGCTACAAAATAAAAATCACCTGCCCACACTCTGCTTACAGTCTAGTAAACTGCCCTGATCATGCTAAGACCAGGAAGTCCTGGAAAAGAACAGAGAAAAAAAAAATGAATCAGAGAAAGTTAACCATGGGCATGAAAAAATAGTCATGTTGGTTTCCTTAATAAGAGAAAGGGAGTTTTGTAAACAAGAGCAGAAGAGTTGCTTCATTTTGGTAGTTACAGGGGTTGCACATGACAAACATACACATCTCTGTACACAAATTAAGCACTGTTTCTGACAGCATAACCACGAACCACTCCGCAGAATATAACACCGGTAATTGGAAATACCCTGAGGAAGAAACGGTCATTTTACTGAAGAAGTAAGACTTCAAAGTATATAGTAATTCAAGCTCTGACTGAAAATTAAGTCTTCAAAATTTTTAAGGCAGTATTAAAACATTGCCTGTAAATAAATTGTTAATATCTACTCTGATACTAAGAATTAATACACTTCAAAATGTGAAATCAAAATGTTCCATTTTAAGTTGTCGGAGCTTTTGGTTTTCATCCTAAACAGAATGTCAACAAGCACTCTTACTTTTTGGTATTACTTATGAAATATGTCCCTGTCTGAGTTTCAGCAAAAAGAAGTTCTGCTGCAACGCTGGAAGTCAAGACCTCAAATTAAGTGAAATGATGTTTTTACATAGTATTGTCTTTTAATGGCTTTCAGCAAAAGGAAGAAGGGCAAAATTGCGAAAGGGCAATTGATTATTGTAAGCGTGGAAAAAAAAGTGACTGGTTCTAAATAATTCTGAAAAAAAAAGAGAAATAACAAATTAGGTCCCTGGATGTAATTCATGAAGATTAAGAAACAATAAAACTGGACATAAAGCACATTTCTTCACCAAACCTGGGGACCTAATTTTTAGATCACCTTCTGAGCTATTCAAATTATGCTAGAAATAGTCACCTGCCAGTTTGAAATCACATAAAGGTCCTGTGCTCTGGTCACCAGCCTGTTCCTAGGCAGCAATCTCTTTTCCTACTTGTGCACACCCCTATTAACTATTCTCTTATTACTAGCAAGCAGGAACAAAAAAAATCCAAGAGGAAAAGTGAAACAGACTTCAAATCTTGAATATATAAACTCTGTCATTATCACAGCCTTTTGGGCCAACATGGTCCTTGACTACATTAGAAGATATAAACAATACACTTATAACCTACATTGCTAAAGTCAATAAAAGTTAGATGGATAGAAAAATATAATTAGCTTAAAAATTAATATAGTCTAAAAGTCATCACTAGTCTTGATTTGACTCCCAGTATAGCAATAAATGAATTGTTTCCTAAAAGGCTACTTAAACATCTGCTTAGCCCACAAATTATACTATAACTTTGGGTGTCCTAAGATTGCCAAATCACAAAACATGATAACACACCTACTCTAAGTTGCTTCTTTAAAAAAATACAAAGATATCACATTAAAAAAGCATTACTTTTACAGAATAAAAGTAAGAAGATAGGAAACACCAACCTTAATTTGAGCAACCCTCCAGAATGGTGACAGAAATGCTTTGTAACAGAGGGAGATGGAGGCATCACTGTTTATTTTCCTTAATATGTCTATCCCTGTGCCGTGTCAAACAGCTTTAGCAGACATTCACTATGTTATTGGCTATTTTCTCCACCACTTCGCTTAGGGTCCCCTCTGTTGAAGCCATCTGTGTTTCCTTCACTGTCATCTCATGTCCTGGCTCATCATATACACCTGCCTTGGCCACTTACCTCCAGTACACTATACGCGTAGCTACCTAAATTATTTTTTCCAAAGATGCATGTAGTAGAAGATAAAATTCCAATTTCAATAAACTAGATTAACAGAATCCTTCCTTCTCACTTTTCTAGCCTGACTCACTTTTTTTCCTATTTAGATATTCTCAAAGGCGTACACCATCTCTTTACTAGGCTTGTGCATAAAGCTTAAAACAATTAGACTCCATGTGACTCTACTTGTATCTGAAGTCAGACAAGAAATACACAGCAATATTAGTGACTGAAAAAAATCTCAGAAGATTGCCGTTTAATGAATCAGCGAAGAAGTCATCCATCCTGCTAGAATGGATTCTTCTTTGGAAGCATAACCAACTATTGGTGTGATATACATACATACTGTTGCAGAATTCCAACACTAAAGAAAAGGAAAAAGAACTTACCTTGTTGTGACAAGGGTCAACATTCCCTCTTCTGTAAGTATTGGAGAGAGCAATTTTCTGTATTCCTGAGGAACTTCAAACTCTGTTCCACACCATAAATACATTCCTCTATTTTCTGCTGCAGAGATAAGAAAAGATCACTGTTATGGTTTGTATACATCATGACTTTGTTTTGTTCAACTTTTTCACATGAATTTGGAGCTTGTGTCTTCACAGACACAATTTTTCAGTCTTCCCCTGAAACAGTGCAAATGACTTGCATGAAGCCCATGAGAGCTGGTGTAATATTTTCTAGTTGTAAGACTGTCATGAGTGTTGAATGTGCGCAGCCTTATTGTAAATGTGAGAAGTTTGTTGAGTCCGACAAACTACTGGCACTGCAAATACCTAAATGCTATTCCAGGTAACACCTTAAAGGTCTAAAAATAACATAAATATAATGCAAAAATAGAGTCTTTGTTCATTCTTACCAGTTTCTAAATGACCATCTTTGTATATCTTGGCAGCTAGTGAATGATCAGACTTGCCAGATTCAACTGGGCAAACCTTTATATGAACTCCTAACTGTCCAAAAGAATATCAACTAGCTTAAAAAAAATCAGCTGCTGATAGGGACATTTTTCATGCCCATGATACTTAAACTTACAGGAATACTTTCAAACCAGAAAGAACCAGAAATCCCTAAACTCCATCCATTGCAGCCACTCATATAAGTAACACATGATAAATTTTACAGTTCCATACTAAATATTTACCCATTACTAAAAACAATTCCAGAAAAATGTAAGTATCTTTAATACTATTATTTGCCTAAGAAAAATAAGGTAAAGAATAGCTCAGGATCATGACAGTGGGGCCTGTCACTAATTCTACAAGAGATTTATTGAATCTCTCTAAGGAAAATCTATTCTTGCTTAACTACAGTCTCCTGTGAACTAATTTAGCTTTCTTGATTTCAGTTTCCCCACCACTGAGAAAGACACAGTAATACCTGATTACCTGCAGCACAAAAGTAGATACTCCTTAGCTGCCCTCTTTAATCCAAAACTGCCAATCAGTTTGCTGGCTCCCACATTTGGTGACTGAGTTGATTAATTAGTTCACAGAACTTGTTAAAAGTAGTCAGGAGAGAAGAGTGATGTGAATAAATTGCTAATACCTATCTTTCGAAAAGATGGAGGGCTCTGATTCATGAACATTGATGGCTGCTGTTGTGACGGCAGTCATGAAATCCCTGCTTCAGCTTGCTACTGCAGATCCACTGGGAAAAATCAGCTACTTGGTGGCAGCTACTGAATGACCACAAATTGCAGCTTCATATATTATAGAAAACCAAAGGACAGTTTTGGTTTACCTCAATACACCATGCTCTGAAACCAGGGTGTTTCAAGTTCTGCTTCCTGAGCAGCTGCTTTAACCATAAGCATTGTGCAGGTTTCTGAGAGGGAGGGCAAACAGTGGGGAGGGCACAGTCACCAGATATCCTGCAGGATGTGCCTTGCTTCTGTAATAACCATGTAAATGTCTTAAATTTCCAAATATATGTAGTTCTATTTTTTAAAGCTGCAATATTTAAAATGAATCATTACATAAGGCAAAAAAATAATAAAAAAGACTTAAAATGCTAATTTTTAAGAACTTAACTATAATATGGATTTTACCAGAGTAAAATGCTACCAAAACATAGTATTTGTCTCTGCAACACAAGATCTCTCCAAGACTCCATACCCTGTTATTTCATGACTACGATGCATAAGAAAAACTACTACTAATAATAATAATAAATGCTCGTTTATTCAGCATCAACCTCTAACTTTGTCTTATGCAGACCTCTATTTTTATATGCCTAACATAGATCTAACATTTCCTGAGACAGATAAATACTTGCAGTACAACTGCATGCTACATTTAACAGAGGCTAATAAAACCATGCATTTTGAAAGGTGAAAACACTTTCCTAGCTGCCAAGTTGTCAGTTACAAGTGTGTCTCATACTGCATCTTCTCACACTGTTCTCATGAAATTAAAATGGTAATTACTATTAGAATTCTCCCACACACTGGCAGAACCTGCTTCTGAATACTACAATTACAATACAAAATATCACATCTCTAGATGATGGAACAAGCATCACCTATGATTTGAAGTCCTAATTATAACAGATTTGGTAAGCCCAGCGTGTTCTTAATGAACTGTATCTCACATTGCTGAAACTTTCACACAGTTGGCAGAGGCAACGGCCAGAACATCATACAGTTGTCATTCATGCCTACGTCCTTTAAACAAAGCAGAGAGAGAGGCCTGGAAACCCACATATGGTACGTGCTAATTACTCAGTATCTCAGCTACTAGTAGGAACTCGTTTACTTTGACACCATGTGCACAGAAGAGCTTTCTGGAGGCAGTGTTTCCTAGATCAGTATAGTATTAATAGAACAGATATTGTGAAGCTGGAATACTTCTGAAATGATGGCATAGATAAAAATGATAAGGTATAGAATAGATCCATTTAATAACACCTACAAATCACCATCCATAGGTATTTATTCTCACATCTCCGCAATGCAGTTTTTCTCAGAGGAAAACATTTCAATTTGCCCAATTTCAGAAATGTATCAATGGTAGGCCTAATTAATATGCAACACTCTTAGTCAAACCTACTCAAGCAAGTTCTGACAATAAGGGCTAGGATTTTCTTCCCACTGGCACATATTCAGTCAGAGAGAATTCTAAATTCTAATTTAAGCGCTATTTTTCTGCCTTCTTTTTGAAAGCTGATACTGTTGGGCTTGACCAAGAGCAGACCAGAGACAGCATGATATTGCTAAGAGAGGAATTTTGCAGTATTACCCCCTGGAAACAGAACTGGAAGTACTACGTGATGGGCTTTTTTTTTTTTTTTTTTTTTGACATAGGAAATGACAAACCCTTGTGAGATTTACAGAACTATTCTGCAGATCCAAGAGGCCCAACTACTTAGTATTCAGGTAGTGTGTGATTTTTGATGATATCTAAAAGTGACCACAGTGAATCTGAAATATCCCTGGTCCTAATTCTAAACCACTCGATATATCACAGTTTAGGTCGTAACTCAGAATTTTGTATTGTGTACTATGCATCTGAAAACTAAACATCTTCCCGTATCTTTAGAGAAGAATTGGGTAAGAAAATTGTATCTTCAGGCACTACGTTAAAATATCTTAAGGTAAGAATTAAGGTAAGAAGTTTGAATTAAAAGAGTTCTGGACTGATTATGATTAGCTTTGCAAAGCAGAGTAATCTTTGGCAGGAAGTTGGAAGGAAGAAAATTAACATCACACTGGTATCTTACAGATAATATCAGAGTTACTCAATAAATACAGGTTTGAAATTGTATAAATAACACAGGACGAGGTAAGTCTATTTTCAATTCAGCATCTATCACTTTGGCATGGTATATTTCAGGGAAGAAACAACAGATTCTACTGTGGTCACTCCATATTATCTATTACTGACTCAGTATCTCCACTATAAAGATGACAGTAATTGACTTAAATCTAATCTGTCAAGATCTGTTAATGACTTTCCCGTTGACAGAGAATGAAAAGAAATAGGAAACCTTTCTCACTTTCTGTTAGATACAGAATGATTGCAGAAATGAAGGGCAATGTGATACCAAGCAGCACCCTGAACAATACACAAGATTACCATCTAACTGTAGGAGCACACTTACTATATTTCATTACCCTTGCACATATATGATGTTAACTTAGTGTTCTAGACTCCCTTCCCCCCTGCTAATGCCAGTTAAACAGGACTTTTACAAAGTTACTGAAGATAGTATACTGTTTTCACACAACCCGGAGGACGGCAATACACACAAAGGAAATACTGTTAATGACTCAAGGTGTTATTCACCCCATGACATTGCATTTGGCAGATGATCTATGGCTACAGGGATCCTTTGCCTCTACTTATAGCTCGTTCTGACTTCCCCTTTTCTTCCTACTCTGCAAATGAAGCACTGCAGCGTGTTGCTTCATTATCCTGACACCTTCCACCAGCTCACTGCATTGTCAGCCACAGCTCGCAATATCTGAAATACAGCTGCATCTGCTGCCTTAGCACTCTAGCGATACACGTGAAAGTAAAAGGAAAGGAAGGAACAGGATTTTGTCGCAAATAGATAATATATTGATTATTTAAACATAAGTGTCATTAATGAAAACAATGCTTTCATTATCACACTTCTTTTTCCAAAGCATATAGACAAACACTTCAGTATTTTTTCTGAGCTGAAGCTCATTACGGTTTGAGAATAAAATCCATAGTAGCCTGAGAATATCCACTGTGCACCAGTCTCATGACAGCTACAAATATCTAGTCAGAAATTATTTATAATAGCCTTCATCCTCCACATAAACATTTCCCTCTCACATTATGCATTTCTCATACAATTTAGCTGTTTAAGAAAATCTGGTTTAGTTTGGGAAAACAAATAATAAATTGCTTTAATCACAGTGGGACTTTAAATTGTCTTTAAATTCTGTTTTAAAGGAACTTGGAAAAAATGACTTTTTGTTCTCCGAGAAAGCTTTTCAATCACTTTCCAATATACCTCACTTTTGCTTTCAGAAAATGTAAGATTCTTATACATGTTTCATTCATCATGCATCTCCAGTTATCCCCAAGATCTCCTAATCACACAGTCATTACACTATGAGGCTTATTTCCAAGTGAAAGTTTCAGCTTGCAACAGCATTATTCCATTACTCTATTGGATTAACAGTAAAAAATCCTGGAGAACCTATTACTGAGGTTTGTCTTTTGTTCAAGGTCCCACTTTACATTTTTCTCTCATTTTAGCACTGTATTATGCTCATATTAAGATTAGAGATGTGTTATCTTTTTCCTACAGATTTCCTGTCAATTGACATCAGAAAAACAAGCAGTCTTTTATAAGGTGACCACATATATGTAAAATTAATCATCCACCTTGGTTACACTGAAGGAGACTCACTCCTCCACATATATAGTATATACAGGTATCAAGTAGCAAAAAAGCAAGAAAGATTTGCATATATAGCTCATAATGAGCCCAAAATGAAGGACTTGTCTTATCAATGTTTACCAGTACCCTTAACACTGAAAACCAAACGTCATATTACAGATGTATGAAGGAAGACCCAAGATCTCGCAGAGAAGCTACTACTTCCCTTTGAGAAGTCACTGTGGATAAAGCAACTTCCTTACTCCCACCCCAACGCTACGGGCAAATCACTTTGTAGTTTATAGAGTATGTTTAAAACACACTCACTACTAAAAGGAAAAATAAATATGGAACACTTAATTAAAAGCATCTTTGAATTACCTGTGTTTTTTTAAGCTTTCCACAAGGCTATAGTGACAACCTCTTTAAATGCTAGCACATTTTATTCCACACAACTTTGCAAAATATTAATGTAATATATACTCAGTTTTAGAGAATCTTTAGTAGTACATATGAAAATAACTGTCAGACTTCTTGGAAGTGTTCAAAATTTGCCACTACCAAGCCCACTTATTCATTGATCAGGTAAGCTAAATTAAAGGCACTAATTTTCTCTTGCAGGAGGAGGATTTCTCCAGTAAACCCTAATGAAAATGTGACTACAGAAATCTTTGTGATTATCTTTCTTTACAATGTTATGATCTTCATTAAACAGAGACAGCTCCACCAAAGCCAGCAAACTGTTATTTTAATCTGTGTTGTTTCTAAGAAAAGTAATGCAGAAAGGTACAACTCCATATGAATAAGCAGGCAACATAGACCAGGCTGCAAACCACCCATCCTTCCTTGTACTTAATGGCAGCTCTAATCCACTGCTGATGGATAAGAAAGTTGACAAGATGAAGACTGAAGGAACAATAGTGGAAATCAAAGAACTCAAATTAGTATCTACTGCCAGTTCTCTTGAGAAGCAGTCATTAACTATGATGTTTATTTCAAACTCTCAAACTCTTCTGAGACAACAAGATTTTCGCACAATATCTGAGACGATGCATCAACTTACCTGAGATGATGTAGCAACTGCCATCTCCTGCCACATTCTTTGAGAATAAATTTGCACTCAGCTTAATGTAAATTTGGTAGCCAAGGTTAGTTATTATTTTGTGGCTCTGGAGACTGACTTCAACGGTCTGTTTTGTTTATCCTGTTCTGCTTCCTTAGCTTTCTGGAGCTGGTGTGACTTGTGAAGTTGCTAAAACTCTTCCCACTGTGACCTAAGTAATGTGCATCATTTCACAACTAAATTGAATTAATTAGTTAGTGTTCATTAAGCATCTAGTATCTTGGAGGAGCAATTCACTACTTATCACTGAGTGGGATCTTTACTTTCTCCTCTGCCCCTCCTATGGGAACTGATACAACAGGGAACTATATTGTGCTTTCCTTTCTAATTAGATTGCAATTTATGTTTTATTATTTACATTTTCCTGCCAAAGTTGGAAGAAGAAAAAAATCACTGCCATGGTTAACAACTGTCATTGCATGGTAACAATTCATGCCTCCTGTTGGTTACAGGGGTATTTTTTATATCATGGTAATATCCTTCACTGGTTCTCAGTTTGTTCTGTGGCTTTTGTGGTACTGCACACAACAGACACTAAAAGCAGCTTTTGGGTCTCAAATTGTAAGGTGGCAATTGTCACAGCATTCATTTCTAATTTATCTGTCTAGAACAAGGAATGTAACTGTGGCTGAGAAACAAAGGAAAGGTTTTAAGAACAGATCATCACTAAAGAACTCTAATTGAAGCATTCAAGCAAAGTATTCAAATTCCAAAAATCAATAATTACTATTAATATCCTATGAAGAGTATCCTTCAGTGAATATACATTTTTAAACATTTTGAGGCCATTTTAACATGGACTCAAGAAAATTGTTTTCCTTGCAATCACCTGCTGTGCAGTACAGATGCCATAAGCTCTGCACTCAAGTTTAGCCCCTGTTGGAATTTTTCTTTGAGGCATTTTGCTGCACGCTGCTTTTTGCTCTTTGAAATTGCCTCTTGCTGGTAGTGCTGAATATCTCTGATTTTCCCCAGTACTTGAGGCCTAAAGGCAGTCAGGTGGAAGTGAAACAGCTACATATTACAAACTAACTTAAGGAATTGGACATTTTATATTTCTATTCTGTCCTCTCATCATTTCTTTGCCAATATCGAGAGTGCTGTCTTCTCATCTAGCACCCCATCTCCTCTCATAGCCCATTGCCAAGACCTTTTATTTTCAGCCCTGGCAGAGAACTGAGCAATTCATAACATGATCAAATTGCAAGAAAAAGAACCAACATAGTTCAAAACCAATATTTCTGGTGGGGTTCCAGCAAAAGGTTCTATCATTCCTCTGATAGAATTCTTCCCTAAGAGCTCACTGGCATTAATGCTTAAATCTGTGCTGATTTTTTTTTTTTGTTACTTCTTTCCACAGAATAAATCTGCTATTCAGCAGAACGTATTAGGGAAAAAAAAAAAAAACCCACACAACTCATTTTCAGAAAATTCAGCATTTTCTGAAACATGCATGCACCAATGAAAGGCAGCCTAATGTCAGCACCCACTAGTCCCCTTCATCACACCACTATGGACCTGAGTTTCAAAATAGGTATATAGAGATATGAAAAATCTATACCTGTCTGTCACACTATGGCACTGTGGCAGTACAGTCACAGTAAAGAGCGGCTTTGATGTGCTTTTAACAGGCCTTTAAAATAAAGTTTGCATCCTGCAGCAGGCAAGAAAGAGAATAAAATTGGATATCTACTGTTATTTTGTTCTTTGTTAATTAGCACTGAAAGTAAATTGCAGCTTTAAAGCATGGAACAATTAGGTGGGACATTTCATAAACAATGTGGGGAAAAAAAAAGCATTCCAATAGTATTTTCTTTCTAGTTTTTTCCTATATGCTTTGTGTATTTTTTACTGTTTACCTCTAAAAATAAAAGGCAGGTTTGGCTAGAAAAGACTTTAAAAGGTGTTTTCACCCTGTATAAATAGCAAAGCTGTAAAATTTCCACAAAAAAAAATCATGAAACTGTCAGATTTTTATAGACAGAAATTGCATTAAATTTGATAGTTACACACAGCTCTGC
>NW_010578245.1:78442-106498 GCF_000705375.1 Tinamus guttatus
TTCCTGCTTACAAAATCAACAGCTGTGTAGAAGTGGACATATTTTGGAATAGGATAAAAATTAGATTATTTTATTGCTTATGAGTTTCACAGATTTGATGAAAATACCATGAAAAAAACAGTTATCCTATTAATACTTTGTCTAAGCTTGTTTTGCAGTGGCAAAGACTTTTCTTAATCTTCATCCTACGTGTAACTGCATAAATTTTGCATGCTGAAAAATTATGTCAATACATTTAATCCTTCGCCACCATTGGGAACTGCATGTCTTTTGACCCTTTTTCAGAAATTTTAAGTCATGTGATCATTTTTTTTTGGCTTCGGAGGGCCTCAAGAATACATTTCAAGTAAAACAGCAAAGGTTTGACTGGGCTGGAGTTCTGTTCATCGTTCAAAGCCTTTGGCCCCCGATTTTACAGACAGAATCCAGAACTTGCACACACCTATTCATTACAAATGTTCCTTTGGAAGTTTGTCCACTGTACGTTTCACTGATGTGATCAGTGACACAATTCATATGCAAAAGTTCAGGAGATGCCCCTTTCATTTCTATTACTGAACATCACTTTCCCTGCAAGCCTGTTTTCACTTGGGGGAGAGAGAGATTGGAAAGAAGGTATTGTTGAAAGAGTGGAAGAGAGGTTCTTTTGTTGAGGAGGTGGAAGTAGCCTTTGGTTTGATTTTTTCTTGTTGGCTCACTACGTTATTATGCTTCCATCTTAATATTGTTTCTGTCATTATTATTTGAGTGTTGCTGTAATTAATTGCTACATTGCTTATAGCTGTATAAACTTTTTTTTTTTGTGATGAAGTCCAGATGAATTAATTTCACACCAATACCGGCAGAGTGGAATTTGCTGGAAAAAATATCTTTTACATTCCATCAGCTGTTTCAAACACATTTTTTTTAATCCTTCCAGAGAAATAATTTTAAATGGGCAGACTGAAAGAGAAATAAAATAGTATGTTACTTTACGATTTTATTAATGTATTGGATCATATACTTATTTTGGTTATATACTTAGAATTTTGGTTAATTTGGCTGTGGAAGACCATCGACCAGTGGAGGTCTCGAAGTGCCCCTTTAATACATCTCATCTGCAAATGCACAGAGATCATGAAGGACACCCCTCTATCACACCGTGTAATAGCTCAAAAGGCAGGAAAACGCACAAGTACACAACTTCAACCAGAGCTTAACATGAAGACCTTTTATTTCCTTAATCACCACCACCTCTCTGCCACAATAAATTCACTGAATGTGGTCATGGACCACAGGCTATCTTAATTTTCCCACTTATACTCCATTCCACACAGATTTTTTTCTATCTCCTAAGAAACAGGACCAATCTAGATCATTGCCTACCATGCTTTCACAGACATCTAACTTGCCAGCAGGCAGCAGCACCACACCAGAGTCCCCTCCTGAAACCAGGACAAGGAAGTAGATTGTGGTGCACAGTCCTGGGTTCAGGCTGGAATACAAGCAGCAAGATGCACTTGAAGGCTTTCAGAAATAAAGTAATATAATGGCTCAGTTCTGGAAAGGACTGACTCAAGGTTATCTCCCTTGGTAACTTGTGTTGGTAAGAAGTACTTTTTTTAATCACTTCTCCAAGTACCTGGATAGGTAAGTGGACAGGAATTAACTTTGCAGAGTTCTTAAAATGGAGACTGAATCTGACATTCTTATGTACACGTGTACAGGTGTGTGTATATTTACATTGTAAAAAAATACATTAGTTACCAACACAAGATCTCTGATTGTACTGAGTACAATAGAAACCTCTCTTCCCTCATGAGCCTGAAATGGCTTCTATTCACTCATACTAAACTGATACCACAGCCTTATAAGTTGAGTTGGTTATTAGTCAAGCAATTTCAAAGCAATTCAAGGGCACTAACTTCATTTTCCCCTCCCCTACACCTCAATGCTTTTATTTCAGCACTCCATGATCACAGCCACTCACACCCACCTCTCAACTCTCCTTTATCTACTTCACACCCCCTCCTCCACATCGAATCAAGTAACAGCATGCTCCACTACCCTAGTAACCCAGGTGTACCACAGAAGCACTTCACATCAATAAAATCACACAGGCAGAAACTCCACAACGTGCTGTGAAGAAAAGCAGCCCTTATACTCCCAGATAATTTCTATTAATGAGTGAGATTCTTAACACTGAAATACGAAGTAACAATAAACCACCCACTGAACCTGTTATTTAGGAGACAATACACAACAGATGAAATAGATTAATTCAACTCCTGAGTGCGGGTATGTTGACAAGTAACCTGAAGTTAACCCCTCCTTGTCTGCTGGCCGTCAGTCCCCTGCAGCACTAGGGTCTAGTTATTAGCCTGAATTAATCACAAAGGGATATTCTGTACGAGTTTGGGGTGGGGCAGAAAGGATGCTTAAAATCCAAATAATTACCCCCCAAAATAGAAATTAACCAAGTAGAACAAACATGCCAAAAAAACAATAAAAAAAAACAACCACATAAAAAAAGAATATCTTCAACCAAATGAAAAACCTGCATCTCGGAAAGCTTCCCAAGAGTATATCCCTGCCCACTGAAATTAATGCATCTCCGAAGAAGCAGAGATGGAAGAAGCAGGAGGATCTGTACCCCAGAGACCTGTCTCATGTCAGTTGTTAGGAAAGAAAAAAAAAAAAGATAAAAACTTAAGAACATCCTTTTCAAAAACAGCACTGACAGGTTAAAGAAAACATCCTGTTTTCACTGTTCCTTCACAACTGAAGAGGTGGTCATGTAAACGCAGAGACATTAGCTAGGCAAGCAAACAAATCTTTGCCAGTTCTCTAAGCTTCTGACATATCCTGCTTCATGTCCATGGCACTGGGCACTGGCATTTTTTCCAAAAATCTCTCAAAGTCTCATTTTTTCCACTCTCTGCCATGCACATAAGCATACCACCTCTTCACTTCTTTCCCTTGTGCAATGGCTTCAAATCAATAAATATAATAATTTTTAAAAAGTCAGGTTTGAAGATGGTAGAAAAAACTTTAAAGCACTAACCGCTTTAGGGGAAAAAAGTGAAATAAAAAGAAACCTATGTCCATCATTTGTTCAAAAATATTTTGAATGTTTGCAACCAGTAAGATTTATCTAGAGGAAAAGCAGCAGCTGTGCAGATACACCATAAATATTGCTTTCTGTCACAGGCAAACAGGAAGATGACTTACTTCTCCTCAGTCCCTAAACATGGGCACGTTAGGCTGCAGTCTGGCTCCAGGGAAGTTAATAGAGCACTTTGTGTTCCTGAAACTGAAACCCAGCAAACCTGTGAGGTTCCTTCACGCTTATTTTTACATATGGTGAATTGTTTTTGCTTTCACTAGTGTTCAGGACAGTCATCTTTGTTCATGCATGAGCAGCAACTGTTTAAGTAATTTTGCTGCTTCCAATATAAATAAATATTTTCTTCTAGTGATAGTAGATGAATTAAGTGCAGGCGTTTACAACATATTTAAATGTATTTAGCACTCTCATGCAGATACTGAGTCTTTGTGTTCCTCAAAGATTAAGAAAGCCCCCAGATGATACTTTTTAATGCTATATAGGTGGACATTTATTTCTAGTGGCAGGTTATCCCATAATTGTAATGGAATTACACACAGTAATATCAAAATTGAATATCAAAAGAGTTTTCTATTACTGAAATGACTGAAGTGATTCTGTAAAAAGCAGTGGTTTAAACACTCTCAAATTTACACGTGATTTACACCAGCAAAGTGAAAGAGAGCCAGAGAACACCTGAATAGGTAAAAACACATAACCACTTCTCGAGAATTTACTAGGTGTCCTTCCATTGAGACAAGTCATTACATGAGAATCTCAGCCCTTTTTCACTCCCCTGCCCCATCCATTTTTTTTCCTCTCAGTCTGACCTGGCCCTTATTTTTGACTTTTCAATTGTCTTGACTAAATGGAAAAAATATCTAATCATAAACAGTGTTGTGTTAGGCTTCTGTCATTCAGTGAAGAGACTTGAATATTCTTGAACCCTAAATAACTGTTAAGCCACAAATCTTTATAACATTTAACCTAATGGCTCTATATGCAAATGCTACTATTACTGTATCTGAACAAGGAGGAGACATACTGCTTTCTACCAGCGGTATGACGTTCTTTTCCACACAATTAATCTATAAATAATTAACACAAGTCAGCATCCCATTAGAGCTTAGTATTGCTGAACTTGAATTCCTGCGACTCCAGCCCGAGGAAAAATAAGCCCTGAAAGCATGTCCCTTGCTGTAATAAAAAGGGTAGAAATGTTTGGAAACAGGCATTACATTGCAAAAAGAGGCTGGCAGGTGGTCAATCTGTCATGCATTAGAGTTTTGGCCACTTAGATAAATTGTAAATGGAACAGGGGAGGATTTTTAGGTGCACTGAATTACACTGAGACGTTTTAATGTTCTGTGATTAGTTAAAGGAATTATTTTGACCCTTAAGCAATTCGAGTATGGGAAAGGAATTGTGCTGTGCCAATCTACACGAAGTTACCAGACAGTGACGGAAAACCCAAAGAGTGGCTAGCAAGCAGAAGCCAGCCTTTAATAATGTCACTCCTTTTAGAGTACAAAAACTGCATGGTTTCTTTACTTCTCCTATATTGAATATCCCATAAAACTGGATCAATGACAACAAATCAAACAGAAATTGTTTGATAAGTGGACTTGCCACACATACTCAAGATAGTTAATCATTTTACTCATGTAATTGATGCTATTATTAGGCGAATAAAAAAAAACACAACAAAAATGGATTTTTTTTTGTCAGGTAGACAATTCATATGGATTCTGTTACCATGTCTCCAATGGAGAAGATCAGGTGTCACTCAACATTGTCTGTTCTGAAAATATTATTTTATATTTCGCACCTGTGCCATTAGATTAGCAGCACGGGAAAGCCTCTGAGAAGTCAACCTGAAAACTTTACATATGAATTTATATACCACAGTAAGGCTATACTTTTATCATATGAGTATGGAAGTCAGGAAATCACAAATTGGATATCATTCCATGACTCTTGCAAATTATTCTGCCATTCAGTCTAAGGAGAAGCTGAAGTGGATTATTTAAGACCTAAGGTATCTTTAAATAAAGAATGGAGGTATCTGTTTTCCCAAGAGAAACTATTATCATGCAACAACATTGCCTGCAATAAATCTTACATCACAGTTTTTATAACAATCTTGATGGTCTCTGTGGAAACATTGCTGAAAGTGATATTTTACGTTTTGTAGCCTTAGTCATTGTTAAAATTGATATAAACATAACATTCATAGGAACTTTGCTTCTAAAGTATGCACAGAATAACTGGTTTGCTTAACACAAGTGCTTAAGGAATCTTGGATGAGAGATGTTAAAGCACTGTAATATTAAATTAGGCCAAACAGTAGTTCTATTCTGAGTAAGTATCAAAGCTCATACAGTCTAGACTGCTCAGAGCAAGCCCAGGTTTAAAGGAACTCACACGGGCAAGGTTCTCGTTTCCTTGCTATGACTAGTGTTCTTGCAAAGCACTAAGTTGTACAAGGGCATATGAATCTCCACATACGGATCAATGAAAAGACACACTCAACATAGGATCAATGGAAATTTAGCAATGAACTGTAGATCCATTATTATGTAGATTTATTTTAAAATATTTGGCTCATTGACATTTAATTCGGTTTTGAATAAATATGAACTTCATATCTTGTCAGTATCTGTTATATATGCCAATTATGGCACATATACCTTTTACCGTTGTTCAACTTGGTAAGTCAGTTCAGAGAAGTAATATGAGAGATCATATGGTCTGTAAATCTGGAAAGCAAAAACTGTCAGAATACATAAGGCCTTCATCTAACAGTGCATGTCTGCTTTAAAGGGACTAAAATGGATATTAGAGTAAAAAATACCCATTCTAAAAAAGTTATTAAGTACACTGTGGTGCATCACAACACCCTTTCAGGGCTCTTTTCAGCTATTGAGTAACACCTGGCTTAAGTAACTCTAATTCCTTTGCTTGAAAGAAGTCACATGCAAATAATAGGAGTTGTTAAAAGTCCATAATTACATTTTTGCAAACCGGGTGATAATGGGCCCAAACAAGCTGCTGCAGTCTACTCTGCCAGTTCTCCTAGGTTACAAAATGGATTCTTTCATCTGTTCTTTGGAGTTTTATAATTTTCAGTATTAATAGCACAAAAATCAATGATTTCAACTTGCATTAGATTTTAAAAATGCAGAGAAATTCAGAGTCAAGAATAATAAGTAAAGTGACTTTTTCTCATAAGTTCTTTTTCTCATAATGATATGAATTAAGTGTGGATTGAGTGGACTTCTGTTTGTTTGTTTGTTTAAAGCTTGGTCTTTGACGCCATTTACCTGCAGCACAGATTATTTTCCTATAGCTTCATCTGATCAGTTATGAATAGTGCCTTTCCTCTTAACCACTGGACTCTCTCCTTCTAGGTTTCTTAAGTAATGGGTTTATTTTTCTATGAAATAATTCAGAACCCTGTCGCTGTACTTAAGCACAGCTACTTAAATGTCTATAGTCCGATAATGAAGGATTTATCCTTCTCTCCAATTAGTTATAAGATAACAGATTCAGGTAATAGCTTTTGAGTAAGAGATTTAGGCTAATATAATTTGGATAGATTTAAAAATAGGTCTCACAATTTAGTTTTCCAGTGATGTTTACTTTTGTCACTGTGGCTGATTCTCAGCATGCAAGTACTAGTCTTTTAGGACTGTCATTGAAATGTCAGCCTGTGCATCTTTGATTTATTCTAAGTAAAAGAGAATAACTTGTCACTGTATTAAAAGTTGACAAATGCGTTGCCATCTCCTTAACTTATTATGCAATTTTCTTAAAATTTAGGACAATTGAAGGCTCAATATTATTTTACCCTTTGTTGCATTATTACTTTTTTTTTTAAGTATATAAGTATATAATTCTATTCTCTATTCATTTTACAGAGTTTTCAAGTGAATGAGGTACTTTTGAAAAGTACCATGAACGATGACCATGAATGGATGCAAGGAACTCAGGGCCTCTAGACCTCGAAGATGACACTAATTTTAGCTACCATGGTGATGAGGCATTAAGAAAGAGCAAAATGGCAAGGCTGAAACTGAGAGCTGGTTGGCAGGGGAATGAGACCAAAGAGGTGAGCTTGTTGCAGTTGGTCATGGATATTGCAGCAAGTGGCAACAGTAATCAGTAGTTGCACTCAGACCGAAATCGCATTTAGCCAGGGGCAGTAGCAGCAGCAACTGAACATCATTATAAAACTATATTGCCCTGGTGAAGGAGCAGTGTCCAGAGGATGCATATTCTACAAAACTAAAAGCTCAGTAATAGCTTTTAGCAACACCACGGGCCTGATTCTTCAGGTCTGTGAATCGTCTATAGCTGCTGAAATCTGTGCCAAGAGAATACAAAATAACACACGGGGCATCAAGAAGTAGAGAATCCTCATGGGGTCATGCATCATGAACTTTTTGCCCACATGTATTACAGACTCTTTGCAAGGAACTACCCAAAGGGAAAGAAAGTGGAGACTGGGGCCTATTGCTTCACATGAAGCAAGTACAGAATGATTGTAATATTTTATTTTACTTTTCAGTCAATGCCTGATTCAACTATTTAGCTCTAGAAACTCATAGAAGACCACCTTTCTGGCCGCAGTGTGTATTTTTGGCTCACAGACCTCCAAGCAGCCCCACAGGAGATAAGGCCACTAATTCCGAAGGATCAAAGGCTGCCTGCATAATGAAAAGGCAAACAGAGTAATTTTACTGGCTGTCATTCTTGTTAGATTATCTTATGCACTGCTTGAAGCCTTGCATTACTCTGTTTAGACTGACATGCCAACTTGTGATTAGATAGTAAATTTACTGAATAGGATGAGCATCAGAAAATGCCATCAATGGCAGAGTTCCAAATTCCAATATAGCCTGGCACGCTCTGCTTCATATGAGTATCTCTGAAGTAAAAAACTGTAGTTAAGCTTTCACTTTGCATGCTGGTCTAAAATTCATAGGAAGAATAGGAAAGACATCAACGTAAATATCCCAACTATTGCTCAAAATATTACTGCTTTATTCCTAAAAACATAACATATTTTGGTGCTTCTCAGTGTTATCTCTTTCCTTCCCACCCCTCATCCTCCCTCTTTTAAAAGCACTGTCCACTTTGTAGCCTAGGAAACACGGTACAGCGGAAAAATCTCTCTGGATAGGAAGTTTGACATCTCGAAGTGAAACTAAAGCATAGTAAATAGCAACCATAAAGCACAAAACAGTCTATTAGAGCAACTACAGAGTAGTTATATTCCATAGATAGAATTTATGTAATATATTGTGCATTGCTGGTAGAAACTGGGGAAGAGAGTCATGTAAATGCAATTATTTTGTACTGTCAAAATGCTGAAGTAAATTTTTACTCTTGTTTGGGTCTGGTGTCTCTATGTTCGGACTGATAAGATCTGTCCTTCACTGACCCTTATTAGTTTAGATCCAGAGATCTTGGTTCAGTTTCCATATGAAAAAACAAGCAAGAAGTCAGCTATAAACCCCTCCAAATCACAACCTCCCAGTCTCATGACATGCACCTACAGTTATACAATAAATATATTACACAGAATACAGAAAATACAGAAATAGTGAATACAGAAAACACTGGTGTCTGCTATTCTCCCCTTTAAAAAGACAATTATACTTATTTTCCCTCTGTTCTGAGTCAGTAATCTAGTTAACAAAACATATTGAGTGCTGATATAGGAAGAGCAGAAGATGACTTCAAAATTTTAAGTTACTATTTTAGGGTTATTCAGCTTCCTGCCATTCAATTTCACTAGGCCATTCTCCCCTAAACTGCCTTTTCTATACCAAATATATTTTTTTCTTTTGAAAATCCTCATACATTACAGGGGGGAGAGAGAGCCACCTCTGCCTTTCCTGTGGATTAACTAAGCAAGATAACCTCTTTTGTCATTCTCCATAATATTCTCAAATATACCCACATACTTTTCAAGGTCATTTTTGCACTGTCAAGGATTTTTCCACATTATTTTAAAAATATGACTACTGTTCTGGAACATCACATAGAATTTCAGTTATCACTCTTACCATGACAAACAGAAATGAAACTTCCTTTCCTTCTCACCACTCTCCACTGTAAACAGTCAAGGACTCCCTTAAATTTCTTGTTATAGCTCTGTTCTGGAAGTTCATACTGTCTATCCACACTGACATCTGTTTCTTGCATAGTACCCGCTTTTTAGAGTCAATTCCCACCAAAAACAGAAAGACTTTATATGAAGTTAATATCCACCATCCACAGCAAATAAGCTAACCAAATTATTTGATCAACTGGGGACAGAACAACCCAGCATAGTTTATGCAGCTGCTGATCAAAAGAGCTAGAGTTGAGACTGCTTAGGATCTTCCAGTAATTTTTCTTCAGTACCATAAACCACTCTTAGAAGCCATATCTTCTAAAAGTCAACAAGTTAATAAACCAGGGAGAGAGGAAGGGAGAGAATAACGACAAAGGTGCTAATAAAGGGCTCTATTACACGCCTGCCAAGAAAAGCTTTCCTTCTTAGATCTCAGCTTAGGCAATTTTCATAGACTCTGATGAAAACAGAATTCAGTGCATTTTTATAAAGATAAATGAGGACTTCGTTATACTGGGCAGAAAAGATATGCCAGTACAGAGGAAGACTCAGAGGTATAAGGAGAACAGCTTGGGTAACGTTTCCTGTAGAATAAGAAATAAATGAGTACTGTATTTTAACAGCAACTGTATTTGCTTGCTACCTCTTTTTGAGAGGATCCAAGCTATCTTCATTAAAAGAGACCAGGGCAAGAATTAATAGCTTTCACAGATAGTAGCTTACTTAAGAGACCACACTGGCTTGATGTAGCTTGCTGGAATCACCCATGAAATTAGTCTATGGAATAAGACATTAAACATTGTCAGACATCTTTTTATACGCATTTCTCCTATTCTGTATTATTTCAGCAAATTTAGAATAGCAAGGAGGCTTCAGTATTCCTTTACTTGCCTCCAAAGGGTCACCTGGGTCCCTAAAATCCATTACCTTTCTCAATTATCTTCTAGATAAAAGACCACAGACTGGCTCCATTTCATAACTTGCCACTTGTTGATGTTAAGCTTCAGGAGTTTAGGCATTAATTTGAGCTCAGGGTGGAATCATTTAATGTTTAAGCAGATCTCAGTAGTTAACTATTATGAAGCAGAGAACTATGAGGGAAATACGAAATGCATCGTGCTGTTAAGTTGCTGTGGTAACAGCTAAAAATGACTGAAGGATGAGATCAACTTGAGAAATATTTTGATTTCCTCTTTTTTAAGGGTACTTATTTTAAGTACGAGTCCTATCCAGTAATAATAATTATATTGCTGCAGCTAATTGCCCATATTTGCTACACGTCCTACATGCTTCAGTAACATGGAAATTCTATGCTGAAGGTAACATACCTCTGTGTCACTTCCATATGATCCTGACTGCTCTGTTTTGCCATCAGATGGTTTGGCAGCTGCAATGCTGAGCTCAACAGAACCATTCTTACTGGAGCTATTGAATACATAAATAGTGTCATATTTGAACCTATCAGCTTTTTAGCCACTAACTTCTTCAGATGCAGTGATTCAATAAATAGGATCTGCAGTGGACTCAACATCTTACATTTGAAGAGCTATATCATCATGAAAAAATAAATAGCAAATGATACTAACAGACGAGCATAAAATATTCATCTTATTGACAAAGCATGGATGATGAAACAGGATAGCCTTTTTATCATCAAGACAAAAAGCAAGTTCAAAAGGAAAGTAAAATAATTTCCTGTACCAAAGATTTTGAAAAAGGAACAGCTACATGTGGAATAGAAATTGTGTTCTACTGTGTTACTGATGGTCAAGGAAGAGAGGGTCTTTGCCACCTTAAATCCTTTTGTTCCCAAGCAGTTCCCAAGCAGGATTTTTTTTTCCCCCAGGCAGTTAAAATAGCACTCCTGTGGCATGCAGGCAGAGATTTCAAATTCCTTTTGAAAAAAGGTCTCAATTTAAAACTTCAAAGCATATAACACTCATTAGCTGTGTCATCCTGACATCTGCTCTTGGCAATATGTTAATCCCATTTTACAGTTAGAGAAACTGAGGCACAAATACTCTGCTCTTGATTATAGTAGTGTAAAGGTAGATTGACTATGCTAAGTCCAGATTGTACCAGAAAGCTATAACTTCAACTGCTGTCTAAGACGAGGTTTTGAAATCTGTCAAAGGAGAAAGTTCTTTCAGAACCAATCTGCCTGGTATTATGTAGAATCATAGAAATTTGGTCTGGAAGGCACTCCTGGTGATCATCTTGTCAGGACTTTTTCTAATACCAGAACAAGTCAGTTGTGGTTTTGTTAGCCAGGTCTTGAAAAACCTCCAAACTGGAAGTTTCCCAGACTCTCCGGTCACCTGTTCCAGTGCTGCGCCCTCTTAGTAACAGTGTTTTTCTTTGGTATACACGTGCTGATCTACATCTTGCTAGTGTACTCAGAGAATCCAGAATGCCATGAAGGGGTACTTGGCCTAGGCAGAGAAAAAATCTGTTCTGTGCAGACAGCTGTATTTTGGTCCTCCCACCTTGGAGGAAGAAATTTGAGAGAGCTATTTCTGCTTTGGTCACTGAAAAGGGTACACAAAGACTCTCAGTTGCTTTAGCTTATACAGTTCTTTTATTCGACCAGCCAGGAGGTGATCCTGCCCTCAGTCCTGGTGAGGCCGCATCTGGAGTATTGTGCCCAGTTCTGGGCTCCACAGTACAAGAGGGATGTGGAGCTGCTGGAGAGAGTCCAGCGCAGGGCTACAAGGATGATCAGGGGCCTGGAACATCTGCCCTATGAGGAGAGGCTGAGGGAGCTGGGCCTGTTCAGCCTGGAGAAGAGACGGCTGAGAGGGGACCTGATCAGTGTCTATAAGTACCTCAAGGGAGACAGGGAGGAGGATGGTGCTGGCCTCTTTTCAGTGGTGGCACCAACAGAACTAGAGGTAATGGCCACAAACTGAAGCACCAAAAGTTCCGCATGACCTTAAGGAAAAATTTCTTACCAGTGAGGGTGACAGAGCCCTGGAACAGGCTGCCCAGAGAGGTTGTGGAGTCTCCTTCGCTGGAGATCTTCCAAACCCGCTTGGACGCAGTCCTGTGCCACGTGCTCTAGGTGACCCTGTGTGCAGGGGGGTTGGACTAGATGACCTCTGGAGGTCCCTTCCAACCTTAAGCATTCTATGATTCTATGATAACAGCTTATCTCAGAATATCTATGCAACCTGCCTGAGGTGTGTATTGCACAAAAAGGACCTAATACATTTAAAGACTGTTCTTCATTAACAGTAAATAGACTTGGCCAAAAAAGAAAAAGGTGGAGAGTGGTAGGAAGGAGAGGCAAAATCAGCTGCCCTCTAAAGGGAAAACAAAGGCTTTGGATAAAATTATTTGTTTGGAATTCTCTTTTATTTCTACTCATTGCAGTCAGTTGCTAATTTACGGGCAGCCAATGTAAAGAAGACATAAGAGGTGTAATCTACTCATGATTGTTCAAAACCAGTCAGCAAATATGCCTCTGAGCTCTGAACAAGCATAAACAGAGCAGCTACTCTCCTGGAAGTCTGTGTGAAGGGGAATTGCAATGCATCAAGCACTGTGCTTACGGGGAGGATGCCTTGCAGTTGCAAGGTCAGCCTTGGATAGAAAAGCACAGGATGACCAAGACATACAACCTGAGACTACACACTACATCCAGCAAACCACACTTTCCATAGAACAGATGGGAGTTACCAGACCCAAACATGACTTCTTTGCAACACATGACAGATCAAACTAGAAAAGGACTGCTGCAATGGTAGCAAAATGCAATGGGTGAACTGCTACCCTCTTTGCATACCTAGAGCACAACTGTTTGCACCATGCTGTTCCTGTGTCCTTAAAACACTGCACTGTAAGATTGTCCAGGCAGGGAACATGTGTTTATGTACATGTTGAGCAAGACACTCTGACTGACCTTCCCTTGGCAGCAAGGCTAATGTTTTCATGAAGCTAAGAACAAAATAATTTGTATGCCTACAGATGGCAATGTCATGTAAGCAATTCTCCAGAGCACAGATTAAACTCCATAGGGTAAAAGATGCACAGCTGTGCATTACAAGAGTACTGATGTTATTCTTTGCTGTGTTAGGAAACAATTTTGTCTAGAGGCTTCACATGTCCTTTGAACAACAAAGATTTGGAGATAGCTCCTTGAAAGATGTCATGTTTCATATCTCTAGGCACTTTCTCTGCAGTTTGAGTATTTCTTCCTGTCCCTAAGAAGGAGTAAGTCCTGATGTACCTTCAGCATTTCTTAGTTGCTCAAGGAATTACCCACGATTGGTCATATCATATGCTGCGAAACATCAGCTCCAAAGTATCTAGATCTTCTGAATCTCCAATTAAAAGAAAATAACTCACAATCTCAAAGAACTGTCCCAAAAAGCTGCTGGTCTTTCAGAAGTGAGGAATAAACAAACACTTTTTCATGAACTGAAAAACCTAGGCAGTGACTAGTAAATAGTTCAGCATCGAGAGGTTTCTGAATGAAATACCAAGATCCTTGTTAAAAACAAGCACGATTATTCCAGCTGTCCATACTACATTTTTAGTATATCATGGCCCTATCAGTGTTTCCAAGCAGCTTGGGATGGACCATAGTCATAACCACAAGCAGTTCACTGCTTATTAACCTTTAACTTACTTATTTATTCGAAGTCCAGCACAACTGAACACATAACACTGAATGTATTCTTGTTTCAGGTTATTACGTATAGGAATGTAGCACACATTTAAAGAAAAAAAAAGTTAAAAATAAGCAAATCCATGCATAGCTGCAACTTAGACACATCTGCATGACATCGTGTCAGGAGCACAGTTTACCCTAGAGTGCCTGTAGTCTACAAAAAACCCTACTGCAAACATTGAACACAGGCACATTTAAATTCACTGAGAAGCCTACATTTTATTTATGTAAAGCTATGCACATAAATGAAGATGCAAGAAAGGTATTATTGTTTACACCTGATAAGAATACTAACATTCCAGTTGTGGGCATTTTCAAGAAACTGTCTTTATTCTTTCTTTTTCCTCTTGCATCTAAATGTAGACCCTCTCCTACAGATTACACTGACGAACTGTTTGCAGTTATTCTTATTGGTTATTCTTAGTCAGAATAAGTATTCTATCCATTATCTGCCTTTGTCCCTGCTCTTTTCAAATAAGCTAATTCAGATAGTATCCACATAGCAATAAATTAAGAAAAGTTAACCCTCATCTTATATATTAATAGTAACCAAAATGGTCCCAATCCCAAAGTATTTCACACATTAATATTATTTTCACAAAAATCTTGTCAATAGACTGCTCAGGAGGCATCTACCTACAAGGTTTGGACTGACACTTGTGAAGCGAATATTGTTCCCCTTTGTAGGATGCATCTCACATCTAGAGTGCAGGGTAACGTGCTACCATGTCTTTAGCCACTCCAGTCATAGCTTTGTTCATTGTGCCATTATGTGCTGTATTTATATGCATGAAATTTCTTTCAAATAAGCAATAGCATTAGTCATTAAAAGTATAATAAAAACAAGTTCCACTGAAAATCAGTAAGGTTTTTATTCTGGTAGTAGAGAGAAAAAGACTTCCTTTTCCTGTACAGTGCTTCTGCTGCCCTCAGTTCTTAAAGTGGTAGAGCAGCACCCCGTAATGACTTGCAGTCTGAGACCCATGCAGAATGCATCACTGCGATACTAAAATAAAATAATTTTAAAAGGAAAAGCAGAAGGGGGAAGACATGTAGCAGGGAAACAGCTCTGCCAAGATGACAAGCTCAATTGTGCCACCTGCTGAGCAAAACCTCAGGCCGTTTGTTCCTCCAATGAAAGTCAAGCAGCTCATTCATACAGCACATTTCTTTTCCCACTGCTTGCAGCGCTCGTCATCGGATCTTTACACAGTCTTGCTTTGCATAGCGCACCACACTAAGGCCTCCGCCCCCGGCCAGGTTTCATCCTGTTTTCGAGGTACAAGGCAGCAAACACAAACTAGGCCAGCATCTGTCTGGGAGTTGCCTAGAAATCAGTTGCAGCTGAGGTACTGAAGAGCTGTGAATTTAGAAGATGGTGAATCATCCATCTGTTTCTTCCTCACTTTACAGCAGCAGGCTTAAATGATCTATGTATCTTCAAATCACTCCTTATTTATTTTAAGTATGGTCTCTTTTCTTAGTTTAATCAGATTTCTGTCACTCTGTATTAGTAAATGCTAGTACAAGTAGCAGGTTCTCCCTTCTTTTGCTACAGCTAACAGCTGCAATTTCAGGAAGAGATGCAACCAGAATGTACAAAGGCAGGGAGGGGAGGGAAGCAGACACAAAGCAGTTTTCACTGTCAAGCTCATAAAACTGAAGAGACTACAGTACATACTGAATAAAAGATCTTTTCCAGTAGGCGAATATTTCTGTTTTCATATCAAAAGATCTCAACCTTCAAAATACCACTCAGCTTCCAGGTCAGTTAACACAGTCTTCTGTTAATCCTCAGGACAAAATTCTTACATTCAAGGTCATACATTGGCAAAGAGCAAATGCTGAGTTGAAGACCTAAATCCTATTTTGTTTGGATAAGTGGAGAGAAAAGGCTAAAGCAACTTTTCCCTCTCCTCTTCTATGCCCACACAGAAACAGGAGGGGATGGTTTCTAGCACCAGAAAGGAATCCATCTATCTAAAGTGTTACCTATCTCCAGAAAATGTGGACTACTAGCAGTCAGGATGCAAGTGGTAAAGCCCTCTGCTACAAGCAAATTGCTCTAAAGGAAAGAAAGACCCTATTGTATCACATCTTTTTTTTTTTTTTTTTTTTTTTTTTTAAACACATGCAAGCAAATATTATTATGGAAAAAGATGAGGCTATTTGTCTAATGAATACACTTAATCCCCAGCTATGTTCCAATCTGAACTAATCCTAATTTGTAAGCATTCTGTTGAAATATCATTTTCCTTTAGTGCCATAGAGAGGTGAAATTATTATCACTCTGTCAATTTATTTCAGCCTTGCAACACGCAAATGGGCATATGCACATGAATAAGGAATACACGCACTGAACTGACCAGCCAGGCATGTAACCACTGATTTCTATACACTAATTTCTATGAGATGTTACCTGAAAGAATAAACCAACAAACCTATTCAGTTCCACGTCAGAAGCAGGTAGAGCAAAACAGTGAACTCAATAGCCTAAAACATTGCTGATGGAGTGCTGAAAGTAGAATCCAGGGAGCCCCATTGCCTCAAGACTTGAGTGAATTGGCATGCACAAATGTAACCTGAAGTCTTTTGATCAACAAGACCACACAACTTCCCCAGACGACTAAAATCAAATCACCAAAAAGGAAAAAACAAAACAAAAAACAAACAAAAACCCCACACAAATACATAAAAACACCTCAAATTCTGGCTCAACTTCAAGTCAGTGTTAATTTTCTTGAGGCTACTTAGACTTCCTTTACAAGACGGCTGCATACCCAGGACAACAATAGAGCAGCCTCATCAGTTTACCTCAGCTTGCTTTTCTTCTGCACTCAACAAGATTTTCAGAGTTGCATGGTACAATTCAGCAAGAAACAGAGGACAGAACTAAGGCAATTGCATATAGAACAATAAGAGTAGACAGAATCATCTTGTACAAATAATCATAGAAAATAATTCCCCAATCGCCTCCTTTATCCACTCCTTTTTTCTTCTTTACACTTCTAAATCAAATAATATGATTTGTTTCAAGTTCAACTTTCTTGATTCATTAAATAGCAAAACAGTGGCAGAGTGAATGTTTTAGGCTTTTGCCTTCTGGAAAGAATTTTCTGCTGATAGTATGCATGACATCAGCAAAGAAAAATCTCACTCATTTTTCAAGATAACGTTTTTGCCTCTGGATGGTGCTGGCAGAAGGATTAAAATGCTTCTCCCTAAGGGATTTCAGCTCTGTGTGCTGGTGAGGCATGTGAGCAGCGTGATGAACAGAGTCATGGAAGTGTCTGTTCTTATTAACAGCTTTAACTTATTTAGACTTCCAAGAGAAAATGAAAAACATACACAAGGGAGACCAATGTTATTTATATAACAAACTGCCATGGAATGCAGACAGATGTTCTAATGCAGAATAGCAGTACTGACCATGTAAATAGGCAAAACGGCTATGCATAGGTGGCTGTCCACAGACATTTCAGTATTGGCATCTTGTCTTGTCATAGCACATGCTATCCATGCTATTTCCACACTACAAATAGGACCGATGCATAGAACATAGGTGATTTGGCACGGGGAATCAAACCTTTGCCTATCACTTAAGCAAAGCCTGAGATTACTAAATTAGACTCCAGTTAGATTTCATCATCTACATCTCATGTGTTTCAGCTGCATCTGGGCAAAGATGCCTCTCAAGAAAATTCTGTTCCTACTTTAAGGAAAATTGCCCCCAATACCCACCAGGGGATGACTGATGGCTCGTTATGTTACTTGCACAATGCAATTATTAGGTGATGTGTCCCCAAAAGATAATTTCAGCCTGTAGTCACTTAGTATCATAAATCAAGTAAAGATGATACAAACTATGGTTGCACTAATTCTCCAGTCCAAATCTTTTTTTTTTTAATGCACCAATAACACTTTCCTTTGAACCACCTGACAGCTTTGAATGCCTGCTTCTGATCAGATAGTAATTTCATGATCATTAACAAAAAAAAAAAAAAAAGAAAAAGAAACTGTATTTGAATGCTGGAGACTGAAGAAACCAAGAATCTTGAAGGTTCTAAGAAAAAGAAGCAAATCAATCCTGTTCTTCTAAAAACGTAAAGATAGATGTTGATTACAAGAAATCTAGATCCAATCCCAAACTCTTTACAGAAGAACTCATTATTGTGTGCAGTTCTGGACTCCTAAGGACAAGAGGGACGTGGCACTTCTAGAAAGGGGCCACCCAGAGAGCAACAAAGATGATTAAGGGACTGGAACATGAGGAAAGACTAAGTGAGCTGGACCTGTTCAGCCTGGAGAAGAGCAGACTGAGAGGGGATCTTAGCAATACGTACAAATACCTGAGGGGAGAATGTAAAGAGGATGGGGCCAAACTCTTCTCAGTAATGGCCAATGACAGGACAAAGCACAGTGGGTATAAATTAAAAAAAAAAAATCATCGCCATATGAGGAAGAACTTCTTTACTCTGCGGGTGACAGAGCCCTGGAACAGGTTGCCCAGAAAGGTTGTGGAATCTTCCTCTTTGAAGATCTTCCAAACCTGCCTGAATGCGACCCTGTACAAGATGCTGTAGGGGTTGGACTAGATTATCTCTAGAGATCCCTTCCAACCTCTACCACGCTGTGATCCTGTGATCTATTTTGTGTCCTATTCCAGGTTGAAAAACACAGACACAACAAAGAGCCATCAATCAGCACAGCCAGCTTGTGAAAAAAGTGAACAAACCTTTCGAGACAGCAAGAATGTTCATTTTCTTTGACAGTTAGAATTTTTCTAAATATGATGTTTCCTAGAAATCAAGAGATAAAACAATTCTATCTAAATGTTGTTTGACCTGTCCTCTGGATTTTATTCAAAACATTTTTTCTTGTTATAAAATTTTATATAATTTTTAAAAATCCTAATAAATTTTGTTTAAGACCACAAGCATGTTGGCCTTATTGCAGACTTAGAGAGCTTGCCACTGGCTTCAGTGAGGTCAGGCTTTTTTTTTTTTTTTTAACATTTATCACTAATTCCTTTATAAAATGGTTTATTCCATCAAAATGAACACTGCCAGACTCCTTTATATTAAAACATTCTGAATAATATTGGACTAGAATACAGATTTCAAAACTGTGCTGAGTAGGTGAAATGAACGTTTGATGGGAAGGAGCCAGATGTTCTCATACCATCACCACCATGAAGAATGGGTGTCCATGCTAGGATGTTCTGCATGCTAGGAAAGGGATATAAGCAGTAAAGGTTATTAAATACGGGGATCAAATGAGCCAAGATAAGAGCAGTGTGATCTGTAGTCACGAGGACTCAGTACTTCTGCTCACATATTCATGTTAAAATAGCAGAACAACAATTGTTTTCCTAGTTTACAGGTTCTTCTAGATCAGAAACTCCTTAGGAACCTTATTTGGTACACCTATTCCCTAGAAATTTTATACACAGCCAAAAAGACAAGTCAATGTACTTCTTTTATAATTTAATAATTAGCTGTCAACAGTGCTACCGTTGTTTCTGTGGCCTTATAATCCACTGTTTAGACAGACCGATCATCTGCCTAAATGCGGAAATGGGAGTCACTACTAAACAATCCCCCTAGTCTCATTGCATTGGTACTGTGTAAGACAGCAGCAATATCTTGGGGACATATTATATATTCCAAAGTTTCATCCTTCGAGATATTACTGACTCTGCATTTGAGATTTCTGGCTTGATTTGGGTTTCTCCATTCCTAATATCACATACTTTCTCAAATCTCACTGAGGTTTGATGTTCTGGTTTTTGTTTGTTTGTTTGTTTTTCTCCCCTCCAAACTCTGAGGAATCAAACTACCATGAAGACTTTTCCTGCATCAGTACTGACCTATATTAATTGTTTGCTATGGTTTGTTTATTTTTTTTTCATTATTGTAAGTTTGTTTTTGTTGAGCTGCTAAAATAAAAGATCTAACTGACCTTCAGGCTGTTTCTTCTGTGTGCCTGCACAAAGAAGACTGAATTGACTGAACTACAACACAGATTAACTAAAACGCACAATATTCTTCCTGATTTACTCTCAAAACTGTTAATCTCGTTTTGCTATGTAACAACTTGATGGCAACTTCAGTAAAACAGATATTCCAAGAATTCTCTATGAGAAGGTTCATGTCAGCTTGAAATCAGTTATACAACATTTCTAGAGATTTGATTAAGGGCCTTGGCCTTTAACCATAGTATTAGAGCTGGATGAAATAGAGGAAAACACTCAAATTCCAGTCCCAGTAGAAGCAGCAAAGCCATCTCTCTCTATAGTCATACACCTTCAAAATTTTTGTTTTCAGGCATGCTCCAAGAATATGTAAATAAAAAATACCCAGATTCCAATTCACCTATTTCAAGTACTAACATGTGCATAGTGCTCGGAGCAACCCGTAGATAGTTACCATTTGCAATGACTTTATAAGAAAAATATGCTGAACTCCTAATAAGATCACTTTCTAAGTAACACACAATTTCATTTCTATGCTTTAGCAATCAGCTGAGCCCAGCAGAACTTACTCATCTTTAGTATTTTCATGATACATCTCTAATTTCCCAACTCACTAACCACAAAATTAGCCCAAAATCTTTTGAATGTTATCAGTATATAGGTATCATTCTGAATGAGTACTGATTTGATTCACAGTGAGTGAATACTTAGCAAGGTGTAAGGAAGAAAAAGTCTGAAACTTGACTGATCTGAAGCACTGCTGTTTTTATATTAATACTAGGACTGTTGTACACGGACCATTTCTTTTCTGTATTAAGCAGTAACACTGTTCTCTAGGTTGAACATTTTCCTCTAGTTAATTTTATGAATAAGGGAAACGAATTTCATTTTGAGGCTTAGGTAATATAGACTTCGTATAGACTAATAGAGACTCCAGACTGAGACAGAACAAAATGACTAGTTTCACCTGCAGGTCTCTGACATATGTCACAGTTGCCACAGCAGATTTTATACACGTACATATACACACACAATGTGTAGTGGAAAGTAAGGATGGCATATTCTAAGTGACGACAACACAGAAAATTTTCGTGTTCCAACGAATCACTTGGGATTAGAAAGGCTTTTGATTTACCTAAATACTATGCTGTATCCCAAGTCAGTCCTCTCTTGCTATAATACTGTTCCTTTCTAAACTACTATTTGTAGTCCAAAACCAATCCAAAACCACAGGAGAAAAAGGTACTTCATGGCCATGGAAAGATCCTATACATTTTTATTTAAAGATGAAAAGTTTTAAATAGCTTTTTTTGAAACCTTTTTCTCTTTCCTTCATCCCACATGCTTTACAAAGTCAACAGCAAGTTCTCACTTTGTTGAAAGCATCAAATTAGCTATTGTAGGACATGGTAATAATACCAGAGATAGTTAGATAAAAATACTAGATAATAATAATGCTAAGGATAGTTAGATTCAAAGTTCAAAAAAACATGCCAATTAGAAAAGTTAAAAAGTCTTGATAGTAACAGCTATTATAACAATAATATGAAGACTTTTTTTAAGGCCTTTTACAAAGTTAATTGCAATAATCAAGCCACATGATTCTTGCAGGAGCTTATTAAGGGTGTATGTTCTCACCACTCCAACATCACAACGTTAACCGGCCTTATACACATATATCCAGCACATGTAGAAAGCCTCCTACATTCAACTGGTCTTTGAGTTAGCCTGTGTTAGCAGGAAAAATCAGAAACAGTGTTTTGAGATGGCAATCCTGGCTGAATGGTGTCAATCTGCTTTACTGCTTACTTGAGGTCATCTTATGCAACGCCTTTATTTGATCTTGTTCTAGTATGGAATTCAGATATACGCTTCTTGTGTCAAATTTGCGTTTAGTAATTACTCCTGAGGACTTAGGAACGCTCTGAGTCATTTTCACCAAATAATTGCAGTGTACAGGACTAAAATATATTAGCCATTTTCTTCTGCCCTCTGTCACTTTATTTGTCCGCACAGACCCAGTAACAGGGGCCGGACTCTAACAGTTTAGACATTCTTGTTTTAATTGAGTAAATACTAGCAAATAACCCATGCAGCAATGCTGATGCTTTGTTAATTTAATAGCACAAAATACAGATCAGAATTAACTTTTGCAATCTTCTTAAGCCATGATTATTTTAATGTTATCTTCCATCAGCTTAATGAACTAAATTATCACCTATAGGTAGAACATACTAAGTGCATGGTATCAGATAAAAATGCAGGAAAAAAAATACAGAACAGGTATATAGTTGGTTGATTGTTGAGACAATTTTGTTTGTACTCTTCTGATGGTTTATACAAACTATACAAAGTGTTTCGGTTATGCGTAATAGCAAAAATCCTTCTATTACTGTAATTATCTAATTCAGGCAGGCATGATGATTTTCCTATGCTAACAGCTTTCAATATTTTCTACGCACACTTATCCTGAGAAGGAGCTCTCAGTATGAGGTAATCACAGCTATCACCTACATTTTTTTCTTCTGTATCTTTCATATTCACCTACAGCCATGTATGCTGTATCAATACTTATCAAGTATTGCACCTATTTCATTTCCATCTCTAATTAAATTCTCTTCTCATAGGCTGTATTCCCCTTTTTTTAAAAAAAAAAAAAAAGTCAGTTCTCTTGTATTATCATTTCTATAGATATGTGCATGCATATCTACCTAGCAACAGTTAGATGAGAAATGCAATGTGTCTGCCTGGTAAGTAGAACTGCAACTGCAAGGAGTTCCCCCAAAATGGGTCTATATACTTGTGCCACAAGATTAAGAGCTGAACTTGAATTGTAAAGAATATAACTGAGGTTGAGAAAGCAGAATTGACACCTATTTTGAAAAGGGTAAAGGAGTACCTGGAAAATCACCAACCAGTCAGTCTTATCCAACATCTAAGACATTGAAAAGTTACTAAGCGTTCTGGGAACAGTGATAAACGGGAAAAAATACATAAATAAAATTAAGTTTTCTACGAAGTCTGCCTCAAAGACATCTTGCCAGAGCCAAAGAAATTCTTCCTAGCAGGTTTAGGAACAAGGTTAAGCAAAATATGGTCCACTCTTTGGCTTCGGTAAGGTACTTGATACCGTGGCGCTATGATAAACTAAGGTCTAGAAATATTTGCAAAACTGCAAGCAAAATAATAATCTTAAAAACTATTTATGATTTGTTATCAAACTAAGATTTTAAATGAATTCCTTTAGAGATCTGTCCTGTGACTGGTTTTCAACTTTCTTCTATGTTTTAAACACAGCTTTCAATCTACTGAACTTCTCTGACTATTCAGTAACAGAAGGGGGGGAAAAAAAAAAAAAGAGAGATTGGTGGAAGAACTATAAAACATCATCCGGAACTACAGGTCTGACTTTGAAGAAAAGATACAGGTGAAGTCCATTCCCTAGTGGAGTGCACGGGAGGTCTACAAAGTCTTGTTGCAAGCATGTTAGGAATAAAAGAGAGGGACTTTTTCATTTCACACTGCACAGACATTGGAGACCACACTGCTGTAATAATAACACATACTGACAACAATAGGTAGTCTTCTGTTTTGTAAATCAAAAATAAGTATGTTTTAGTCTGTATTGTAAAAATATATTTAAAACCCATAACTACCCATAACTCATAACTGTCATTTATGAATCTGACTTTAAAATGGTTTGGCATTTGAATTTGACATTACACTTGTGGCAGTTTGTTCTACTGAAATTTCTTACTGTTTCTTCCTCTGGATCATTTCTAGAAGTAAATTTATGAATAAAACTTCGCTAAAGTTGAAGACTTTCTCCACTCAAAAATATCAACATTTTAAAGCCTGGTACTTCTGTATGTTACTGAAAGAATGTTTTCTCATAAGAGCTACATTTAAGGTGTAGCAGATGTATTTTATAAGATCATTTTTATTATTATTCTTTTGGCGAGAATTTTACAGATCCATTTATCTCCTGGTAACCTTTTTTTTTTTTTTATGAGTTTCAAGACCTCTCATAATACTTCACATGTTACTGTTTGGCTAGCAGCTGGCAACCAGGTACATAGGCTTGTCCTTTTAAGTCATCTATTCAAGGACAGCTCAGCTCAGTGTGATGTCTTAAGGAAGCTAATGTAAGATGAGCTGCCTTACATTAACAGGATTCCCAGTACACAGCTGTCTAAACCCTAGACAAAAAAGGCTCAGCAGAGAAGCCCATAGTGTTGAATTCACCCTCAGTCTTAAAAAAAAAAAAAAAAACAGAACCTGTAGGTGAGCTATGTGGCAAAATAGTGCTGAAAAGTCCAGCATCTTGTGCTCTTAGACTGACACCAATGCCTACTGCTACACCCAAATTTTGTCTTGACTATCCATGTACATTCGTTGTGAACATAAAATAATCACTGTGTTTTTTCTCCATTGACTTGCTTTCTCTCCCTGCTTATGGTATGGATCTAACTCCTCTATAAGCCAAATCAGTGGGAATTTTACAGTTGATTCACATGGAAAGAATCCTGCACTGGGCCCAGTGAGTTACAACTTCCACACAAATAACATTAGAATGCTGTTGCTTTTAGTGCAATAGCACTATACAGCATTTAGATGCAATTCTTTAAAGGATCATATATAACTAAGGCAACTAAACACTGAAGAAGTAACTAATGAATGTCTTCTAGTATTCTAAGTATTCTAAGAAAGGGAACAGTTTCAGAAACAATAATGCACTCATTCATAAAATGAAAGGTTTTTGAACACATACCAAAAAAAATCTTAATATTTTTATGATGATGAAAGATAGCAGATTAAAAAGATCCTCAAAAGGTTTCATTCCAAACACTATTAAAAATCAAACTCCATCGCCCAACAGGAGTTTCTAAAGCCTTTAACTCAAATTCATTACACATGCCAAAAAAAAAAAAAATCCCTCTTGCATTAAAATGTATTTTGCCTGGTGCCGATGGGATTGCTACAAGCTAAAAGGTTTGTGAGGATATGGATTTGAAAGTATTACAAATGCCTTTTTACTATATTTGAGTGCCATTTTATTGATAATGAGGGATTTGCTGACTATTTACCACTGACATTTTGAGAAGTTGTTCTATAATCCAAAATGATCTCCTAGTGTACAGCATTCATTTTTAAGCTATGATCCTGAGGGAAAAAAAGTCGGCTTTCAGCACAAAGTGACATTTTGATATATTCCAAAGAGTCATTAAAGGACTTACCATCCAAAGTAGCAGGGTAGATTAAAAAATATGTAAGTACATTTTCATTAGAGCCTAGCTGTTCTCAAGAAGTTCAAAAGTTTATATATGTAGAAAACAAGAGTTTCAGACACTCATCTAAGACTTTTTAAAGGAATTTAGGTCTTTTGGAAAGATCAGATTTATTCACAGAAAAAAAAATCTTCTTTTGAGATTTCCCATTCTTCATATATCTTCTTGTATCAGACATTTAACAAGGAAAGTTGAAAAATGAAGATAAAAGCATATTTCCATAGATATATATACATTTTTGGATCAGGCAGGCAGTACTAGGCAATTCTTTTAGCACTCTCAGTTTAAAATTAAATAAAAGACAGGAACATATAAGAGTCTAAGGAGAGACTGAAAAGGAAGGCACTGAGCTTTTCTTAAGCTTCAAAAGAGTCAGGTATAATTAAAGACACAAAATTCTTTAAATTCCTTTTCCTTTGTTTAACTAAATTTTTTACTGGGGAGTTTTTCTTGCCTATTTTTCCACAGTTAACAAGTAGTATCCAAAACTGTGTGTTTAGTGTTGCATGGAAAAAGGTGCTGGTAACCACACTTACATTTACAATTTCAGAGGCTCAGCACCTTCCATAGAAGGCTCAATAACCTTTTTTTTTTTTTTTTTAATATCCTTGATAATAAATATTTGATTTCCCATCACTGAATAATGGCCAAGAGAACATGCTGGATGCTTTCTTTCCTTAGATTCCTTCTAGGTTAGAGTTGAACCTGGACTTTCCCATCCTAAACACTGGTCAGTATCTTTCCTTACGTTGCCAAGCTTAGGGAGCTAAACCAAATATCAACAACAACTCAAAACAGACCTTACCTAGCATTCTTCACTAGACGACTCTTACTGAAGAAGGACAGCACTTCTCCCAGTTGTTTGGTGGTGGGTGGGGAGAGTGGCAACATAGCATTTTTCTTACAGCTCTTTGCACTTCTACTGCCCAGCCAAAACAGGCAGAGTGGAGTTAGCCCTCTTCAGCAAAGAATCCTTAGAGTGCAGTAGCGAATCACCACAAGTTCCCTACTGCCACTTGAATTCTATGAAACGGTGAGTTATGTGGGACCTTCAGCACGAGAGGAATCACCAGGAATTTGCAGCAGATAAATCACGGAGAAGTTTCACTAAGCCTGTACTTGAGCCCAGGTTCAGATACAGCCAGTAAACAGGGGCCCTCCTGGAGACGGCAAAGGCTACCGGGGCTTCATCCAGCAAAGCGACACCGCTGGGAAGGGCCATGAACCCCTTTCCGCACCCTCTTCCCTGCATGTTTGTCCAGAGTGGCTAAAGAACGTGCCCGGTAGCAAACGCCAACCCCAGCAGTCTCGCGTGGCCAATACTGAAACACAGCAGCACTTTCTAAAGCCTCCTGCCCTCACTGCTGCAGCCAGAGCCCGAGGCAGCGCCGCGAACGTCGAGGGGACCGTTAGAATGACCGTTAGGAGGGGCGCGCGGCGCACCTGTTGAGAGGCGACCGTTAGGAGGGGCGTGGCCGCTCGAGGAGGCCGTTTGAAGAGGCACGCGGGGCGTTAAGGGCCTAGAGCACCCCCCCCCCAGGCGCTCTGATCAGAGGTGTTTAAAGTAAATGTTTGGACTAGAAACGACCTCCGGAGATAGAGCTGTTCCCCCAGAGCCCAAAGCATGGCTCTGTGATTCTGCCCAGCGTGCAGAGAGTTTTGATCTCCCCAAAATGCTGCTTTCGACTTCATCAGTTGCCAGGAAAAATAAACTCATGAAATAAACAAGGAAATAAACAATACAGGAATAAATCATTTCTTATCAAGTCCCATATGGCTTATGAATAATTTTAATTAAAGGTTTTATATTTTCCCATTCACTTTAGAACTCGAATGTGATCATAATAAAACAGTATATTTATTGCTTTGCTATAATAGAAGGATCACCAGGACTTTGTTAAATTAGTTTTGTCATCTCCAAGAGCCTATTAGTTGCAGGAATGTCACCGATAAATTTAAATCTTTGTTCACAAAATGACTGTGGAAAAAAAAAAGGGGGGGCATGGGGGAAGGAGAAGATTGAAGTAGTTTGAAAAAGTCTGAGGCGAGCATCATTCTGGCTCCCACAGAAAATACAGAGAAGTTGCCTAAATCTCTGGGTTTGGAAACTAGATTTCTAATGTGAATTCCTTGGGCTGAAGAATGTCTACTAATTTCTAAGACTAGAATTCTAGAATCTAGTACAATTCATTGTTTTATCCAAACGTAATCACATAATAACACAGAAATTTGAAATTCTTGATTTCATGAATAACTTAGAGAAGAAGGAAGATGGAGACAGAGGGATTTTGATAATTATAAGTAGCTGATACAATCAGAAACTACATAGAGGCTTATTGATTTAGCTGTCACTGACAGCTTGCTGACACAAGCATTGTACAATAACAGCAGGAAAACACAGATCACAATGTTCGTTTTGGGCTGATCGTAACACAGCAAAAGAGTTGTGCTAGACACAAAGCAGGTGTCCAAGGCAGCGTGATCAAAACATCATTTGCAGGTTTTCAGACCTGAAGACAGGTAGTCTTTGATCAACACCAAGCTTCAGACAAAGAGGGAAGGTTAATTTCACTGACAGTAGGTGAGAAGGAAATAGAGAACCTAAGACTATATAAGCAAAATTTACAGCAGAAAAATATAGCAGAGTGCAACCAGTTAGATGTAGATAGATGTAGACCAGATAGAATGTATCTTGATTATAGACTTTTTTTTTCCCTCAGAAAGTTAAAAACTTTAACAGTCTCTCAGGTAAGGGATTTTTAAGATTTCCCTTTTCAAACATTTGTGTGTTAATAAGAATTCCTGGTAACTAGCATGCATGTACACATTTCAATTTTTGATCTACATTTTTTACGTTCACAGAGTTTTCCCAGACTGTAAGCCTGTGTCTGATGTTGTGACTCACTGTCTTCT
>NW_010578245.1:106521-121808 GCF_000705375.1 Tinamus guttatus
CGCACCTCATAAAAAAAGACACAAACAGCCTCAGCTCCAGCTATGCATGAGAGCTACTCGAAACACAAGCCTTGAGCAAAATTGTCAGAAGGCCTCTATTTCTTCCTTGTCTATTTAAGTTAGCGCAGAAACAAATCCCCTTTGCCCTATGATTTTTAGCCACTTATAGTAGTGAAAAATAACATGAAATACTGCTGAAATTAGTCCATATGACTTACAAGACAATGGAGAAATTCTTTCTCTGAGGGAGTAAAATAGTTTCATTACTCTGCTGAACAGCTGACTTGAAGACAATGTGAAAAGTTGGATGTTGGATCCTTAAAGCTCCTCATCTTCTGCTGAGCAGAGAGGATGGCAGGGTTTATGCACTGAAGGCGCCAGGGCTCGCTCTGGCCTGTGTTCACAGGGGGGGCTCAATATTTCACAGGCCTTGGATGCTCTGGTTGATACTATTCCTGTAGTGCCGTGGGATTACGCTGATTACACTGCACGTTCCTGCTGTAGCCTTAAAGAGGGGAATTCAGTTCATAACCTTGTGGGATTTCCTGTGCATGCAAAATTATTGCCTTGCTCTGGAGATTTTTAAACCAATTAAGACTTTCTCCTTCCCTGACTCCCCATCTAGTATTCTAGCAGTTAATGTGTTCTCTGTAACATCTCTGTGACATTTACCTTCTACTTGATCATGGATCCAGCTGTGGGCTCCAAACTGTGCTTTCTTTCCCATTGCACATTGCTACTGTTAAACTAAATTTATTAATGCATTTAATTTTTATTACAGCTGATCACAAGGATGCCACCATTGTGCAGAAACAAAGCTATCAAACAAACAAATCGGAAGACCTATTACGCTTCTGGACTTTGAAAACTTCACTTGTTATGGAAAAAGGTAAAGCAACGTTAATTCAGTCTGAAGTAAAGCACTCTGATCCATTAAAATTTCATTGATTTGCTGCTGATATAAAATGAACCACAAAAGACATTGATAAAAAAGCTTTATAAAGGGATATGGCAAGTGATCATCAATTACTAAAGTGTAGCCTGAAATGAATTTCAGCACCATGGGCAGGTGCAGACACAGTATTACAAACAGAATATTAGCCAGCAGGCACGTTTTTCCTTGATTGTTGTGAATTTGGTTCATTATTAGTAGTTCTGGGAGAGAAGGAGGATGGGGACAGAAAAGCCCTGATGCCTCTTAGTTTATCTGCAGATTGGGGCCCAAAGTAAAAGGATCCAAGCCTTTTAAATTCACCTTGACTGTCTCCTTGGCAGACAGAATATTTTTAGTCCATTGGATTTTGAACAACTTCCGAGAACAGATGGATTAGCCCTTCAAGAGTGTATGTGTGGTGCTGCAGAAAAGAATTAAAAAAAAAAAAAAAAACAGCTGGGACATCCTTGATCCCAATTTACTTCCTATCGACTCCAACAAACTCTGCAAATATCTGCTTACCAGTAGGAGAAAGATGGCTGCATCGGTTTCATACAGTCTTCTTTATGTTTCCTCTGCAAACTGACTCTCCTTTAGCCAGTCACGAGGGGATTTTTTTTTCTATCATGACTTTTGGTGAAAAACTGGAGCCCAAGCTATTCATTTGTTTTTATACACACCGATGGCTATACTATGGGTTGTATATCTGTATACAATGTATGTAAATACACACACACGCATATTAAAAAAATACATGCAAAATCTCATTTAAGAATTATTAACATATCCTGGATATAAAAAAGTGCTTGTGGTTTGTTTTTAATATTTCATTTGCATGCAATTAGTTCATTACAAGTGTTTCAATTTAGTATGTGAGCATTTAGTCAAAGCTTTGCTTTTCTTGTGACCCTCATTCAGGAGGAGATTTCTGTTGTGATTATTCACAATGAAAACCTTGAAAATTAGACTTTGGCCTGAAAAAGTTAATGACCCAGCTTAGCCTTTTACATTAGCATAGAGTAGTTAGAAATAGCAGCCCTTTGCAGATTAATTGGAATAGGAAACTTTCTTCAAATATATATTTTTATTATTCCCTCTAATTTTCAGCACTCAAACTTTTTTGTAGCATATAAATGGAAATCAGACTGAGAAGATTCAAATATGCACCCTATATCCATACTCAAAATCATGATCAATATTAATCAGTTCTTTTTCTTTGAACTTCACCTTACTACCTTAATTTTTTGTTTGTTTGTTTGCTTTCTCCAGAGAAAATATTATCCAGGATTGTATTTCAACTTCATAAATTTATTTCAGCTTGACACTTTGAATAACTATTCCTGGATATTTACATTCTTCCTTAAACACCAAATAGCATTAATGGAGAGATACGTGATGAAACATCAAAAATACACAAAAGCTTTTAAGGCTGACTTAAAAGCAGTAGTTTTGTGATAAATTTCTGTGTATTTTTTTTCCTGCCTCCTGTTAGATTTAAAGAAACTAATTTAGTTCTAAAAATTGAAACCTTTTAAAGGAATCTTGTATTTTGAAAAGAGGACATTTCTTCCTTTAAAAAGTCAATGGAAGATTTTTAAGAACAGCTCAATTCCCTTTTGATAGACAGGAAAAGTGATTTCAAATGATAGTGTTTATAAATAAATCTCACATTTATCAACCAAGGACTAGTTTTTAGTGACATACTAACTTCAGTCAATGTTGCGGGGCCTAAGCATGAGAATTGGGTGCACATTTTGAACCATAGAAAAGCCTATTCACAGCTTTTCATTAGTGTGCTGTTTAAAAACAAAGGTGTCTTCCAGCATAGAGTACACTGAAATTTAAAAAGGATTCACCAGTTACTACAGCGCCAAAGAGGTAACAAAATATTATCTAGCAGTCAGACCAGATTTAGTCATTACTACTCCTACTTTTCTTTCTTCTTTTTTTTTTTTTTTCCCCGTGCAATTCTCTGAAAGAAACACAGGAAATTCCATTTGAACATAAGGAAACACTTCTTCACTTTGAGGGTGGTAAATATTAGGTTGCCTAGAGAGGCTGTAAAGCCTCCATCCTTGGGGGGATTCAAAACCTGATGGGACACGGTCCTCAGCAGTCTGCTCCAGGTGATCTTGCTTGTGCAGGGGACTTGGACCAGGTATCTTCCAAGGTCTCTTCCAAACCCTGTCATTCTATGAGAGCATTCATGGCAAAAATCACAATGATTCTCATACATGTTATTAACTCTTCCATAAAGTACAAGCTGAATTATTGTTTTTACTGAAAGCATACTTCTTAGTGCCGGGCTATCATAAGCAACAGTAATTTGAGAGCAAAAAGAAACACGAGGCTAAGAGGTTATCTTACTAAGTGGAATGCACAGACTGCTCTGAAATGATTTTCTATAATTAAGTCCATTATTATGTTTCAACTTTTAGGTGAGGAGACATTTGCTTGTTTATACTACTGACAACACTTCCTCCAAGAGGATGAACTCTGCTTTCCACATAAAGCATGGTTAACTTTGCAACATAATTTTTATAGCACATAAGAATCAACAAACAGTAGAGCTACCCAGTTATGTTGAAAAGTTAATCATGTTTTGTATGGCAAGTAGTGTTCATTCTCTACATTCTTGAAATCACAACAGCAATTTATAATGCATTCAAAAAAATCTTTTATCCCATATATCTTGCAAGAATGCATAACAACTTGTCCAAGACTAGTATTTCTGTTTTTCTTTTCAGGAGATTCAGGTTCACAGGAGAGGGATTGATGCTCAGTCTTTTTTTTTTTTTTTCTCCCCCCATGTGCTACTTTTATACTGTTCTTTTCCTGGGGCACTGTAATGTTAATGACTGAACTCCATTTGGGCCCTCTTCACACACATTATGAATATTTTTTTACCTTTTGCTGTTGTGGTAAGGGAAAAATAACAGTAGGTTTTAGCCTAGACTGTTTGAATGTTAAGCAGAAGCAATGTCTCAGGAAATAATTAATTCAAAATTTTGTCATTTGTTACATGTAAACTTCTACAAAATAAAGACACTTCTCACTTTCCTCTTCATTGCTTGTGAGTGCATGACCTTCTCATTAAAACTGATGAACAGGGCAGAAATGGTAGCTAAACTTTAAAAGCAAAATTAACATGCTAAGCTCAGTGTTTTCGTTGCACACAGATCAAAGTGACAACGGAACTATTTTTTTCTCTTCAAAAAAATCACATATGAATGTTTAATAAACATACCATAAAGTGATAGAACTTTAATTTAAAACTACCAGAAGAAAATCCAGTAAAGAAGAAATCAAACTCACCAAAGACTCCAGCCTAGTAGAAAATATGCATTAGCTATGGGCCATAATGTAAATGTACAAGCTACAGGACTAATCACTATCAGTAAACAAATATTTTAAGAGAAAGTTTCACACAGCACTTGCGTGGCAAGAAATTAGCTATAAAAATCAATTATGCATCATTATCATCAGACAGTATGTAACCTCATCTCAGGAAATACAATTCAAACCTCTGTTCAAGTGAAGACACCTCATTCAGCAACTGAAAGCTTGGCCAGAGACACATTATTACTTCACAGAGGCTACTAACCCCATCCTGCTGGGGAGGCAAAAAGGAATCTTAAAGCAAAAGCATAATAAGAGAAAGTCAGTCCTTGGCAATCTGAAAATCAGACTCCAGAGTGTAAGTGATGCAAATGTACTTATCCTTACAAAGAAACAGAAGTATATATTCCATAGTGAATGGCTATATTTCACCCTGGAAGCAAGCTCTGCTATGATATTAATTACGTAAAGAGAATAATTTAAACTTCAGTGAAATGTGGTGCAGCACAGCTCTATTTATGCTATACACAGGTTTATGAGGAAGAAAGCGAGGAGTGTCAGATCCTTTATTCCTACAAACTTAGTAGTTTTAGCATAGTATATAAACTCTGATTTACCCTGGCAGAGAGGAAGGTTTAATGAACTTGATTCAAAGTCATTGGAAATTAGTGGAAATTCTTACTCTGAATTTCACGGTCTTTGGAAGCAATTTCTATGCAGGAAGTCTGAAAACTGTAATCTTTGCTGTAATTAACATTTTTAAGTAGACACTTCTTTCTTGAGGCAGAAACTATCTTTTGTTTAGCGTTCAATACTATAGAGATTTAGTACTTAACAGTTGACTTAGATTATGGCTTTATATGTCTAACAATATACAAATATTCCCACTACAAATTATTTAATTACAATAATTAGATGATAAACTGGCAGCTATACACTTCCAGTAAGCTTGAAAATCTATCCATTATTGCTGTCAGTTTCTTTGCTTGGTTTTTGCTCTCTTATAGAGAAGACAGCACTATTAAATTGGAGAGATATGTATACATATAACAGATTAAAACAAAATCAGAACTGACGCATCTGTAGATCCAAGAAGCACCAAGAATAAATCCACAAGAGCTGCTTTTCCAAAGATGCATACAAACAAACTTAGAAACTTGTATACCATATTTTATTGCTCTGAAATAGATGCAAACAAAGGTTCAATTCAGTTAAGAATTTCGAAGTTCCTGTTGCTGTAACTTGCTTCCCTATGAAATGGAATTACTATAATAGGTCTCACTCTATTCACGGTGGTCTTATTGACAAGATATATTCTCAGGAAATCTTATAATGAAAATCTATAACCTGCACTTCTTCTGACTCAACAATAGCTACTACTAGAAAAATAGATCAGGAAGCAAGATTTGAAGGTCACTGTATAATAGAGGAATAAAAAAGCTGACCATTTCGAACAATGTAACAGCAGCACCAGAAAGAATATATAGAGAGATAACAGCTTCAGACAGCACTAAACATTAGAGGCAGACAGGGTTGGAACAGATCCAGCATTCAGGGCTGAAATATGGACCAACCCAACTGTTGTGTGTGTGAAACCTAGCGCCAAGCTAGAAAGCTGAAGCACATTTTACAGCTGAAATTTCCAAGCAGTGTCAAGTCTGTCTCCCAGGGCAGCAAAAGTCGAGCAAAATGCTTTTAAAATGAAGGAATAAGCACATTTTCCCTTTTTCATTTTCTCCATTTTCCATTTTTACTCCCTCTCCCCTTTCCCTTTCTTCCCCTTACTAAATGGTTATCTTTTCATAGTCCATTTATTTTCTGGAAGGAATCAAGAAGTATTTGTTCACTCAGAAGATACCGCCTCCACACTTGTACTTTCCCCACTGCCCTCCAGTGTATTGGCAGCAGCTGCACATCTCTGCCAAGGAAAATTTCTGTTCTTAATTTCTGCTCGCTATGATCTCCTTTTGTTTCCCTTGAAATTTATCTTCAGCTAAGCTGCACTGTTTTTTTTATTGCCACTGCTTCTGGTTATATATTGTTGAGTTTTTCTTTGCTGGTACTCTATGAATTAGGTGGATGTTTTTCATTATTTCTCTGTGAGGAAAAAAAAAAGCTATTCTTTTATTTGAGAATCCTGACATTTATTAGCATAGTAAAGCTCTCAAGATAAAATTGCGGTTTTCCAGACAGTAATTTCATTTGCAAGGGAACTTACAATGAATTTATTCTAAAGTCAAGTAAAATCTAAAGTGAGAAATGAATGGAATACCAACAGAAAAAAATAGAAAATTAATAGAATTATATGTTTAAGAAAAGAAAATGATGCTGTTGCCTTATACATGTTAATTAAATTGAAGCAGGACACACTAGCTGAAGAGCTAGCTTTCCAAGCCTTCTTACCCATGAAGCAAAATGTAGACAGTTGCTGAGATTATATCACTAGATATAAAAAGCTGCATTATTATCACTGTCTTTGTGAATTCCTTATAGAATTCTATATTCTGTCTAAAAACATTCCCAAAATTGTGTACAGTAACTTAAGTAATATTCCAAAGAGGAGAATGTGTTTTGCCTTTTTTAAACTTCATAAACACAAAATACTGGTCTGCAAAGATGTCTAGGTGTGTAAATACCACCTTAAGTACCCAGTAGTCTTTAGACCCTGAGTCCCCATTCACCTCCATGCTCAGCTGCTGCTGTATGGCCCTAGAGAGAAATCTATGGATACTTAAACAATTTTTAAGGTTAAGAAGTGAAGTACTTAAAGTAGCTAAAGGTCCATTTCTTCTGTGACAAAACAGATGCTGCTGTGAATCCCAGTAAGAGGTTGAGCTGGTTCTTAGATTCCTGTGGAGCAGGAGCAAGCACAGAGCTATCTTCTTGGAGGAAGATACTGGGGCTCCCTGGAGGGAGGCAGCTAGCACTTAGCAAATCTTCTATTAGAAAAAGCAATTTTCTCATTCACTGTGATGGATTTTTCAGATTCCAAGTCTGAAAAGCATGGTGCTCTGCACCATTCTGGTAGGTGGATTCAAGTGTCTGCATATACCTATACTATGTATATTGCAATCCCAGGTCAGACCTATCTCTTTAGGTTTCTCTTTACAAAGGACTCTGTGTGTTTAACAGAGGCTATAGATATTACTAGCGATCTAAATATGTGTTACTATATTCAGAATTACAGAGGTGTATTTCGTTTTAAAGATCCAGCCCCAGGTAATCTCCAGAAAAACACACTTCGACAAAATTCCAACTCAACTCTTATATCTTGATCCTGCTGGGTCTGGGCCCAGCTGCAGGATCACTTTACTTCTCAAGCTATCAGACATAGCTGAAAAATGTCCTATTTCTGTAAATAAATCTAATCAGTATGAAAAGATCAATTGTATTCATCTCTGAGCATTACACACGAGGAACCCCAGCTAATAAACATTGCTAATTCGCTGTGTCCTGACTTCCTTTATTATAAGCTGTTATCCTTTAAACATCTTGAACCAGGCCCGTAAAAGATCCAGAAAATGTCCATCTGAAAATAGTACCAAGAAAGTGCCTACCAGAGGCATGACTATGAGCCTAGCCAGTGGGCACACAGCTATTTCCCTCATGTCACACTGCACTCTTGGAATGAATCAGTTACGCACAAACTGACACAACATAGCTTTTGGAAATACTGCTCTGCATGCTAGATGTTTGGAGCTGAGATGTTTGGAGCATTTCTATGTGGACACTCATGGGAATAGAGCAAGATGCACAGAAAGGCAGTAGTATCTGTTCTGCAACTATTTCACTACTTATATTTTATAAATTGGCTATCTCAGTAGCATCCAGCTGACCAAGGAAACAATGCAGGATTACATCTATACAACTCACTGAGCTCTGGGCTGTCAGGTCACACACTTCAGGAGGCCAAATTAACTGTTGTGATGAGTTTGCTTGTAGTCCAAACACTAAGCAACTACTTTATATACATTACAGCCTTCAGATCTAGTCTCATGCTTTTTAGTTTGTAGAGATATCACAAATGCATCAAGAACATATTACATTTTTGAAAGGATAAAATAGCATCAAAGTGATGTTATTACTTTTATCTTTTCTAGGGATGCACATTCCACCCCGTCCTTTACTGGTAGCTCATCTAGAAAAAATATTTGGAACTACGGCCAAAGAAAACCAGGACTCTTGAGCATGTATCTGGCATGGCAAAAAGCTCAGAACAAAACAAGGTCAGTGGGAATTGTGATGGTTGGTACAAATCAAACCAGAATGAACTGCACATCCTTAATGCACTGCTTTAAACTTCAAATTTACTCCCATTCAGGAAAACTGTATTTCCCCCACTGAGTGATTTGTAAACTTTATGTTCTTCTTAGTAACTGCTTCTGTTAGGCTAACTACTTCAGAATAAAGTAACTTCCTCTAGAGGAATAAAATTATTCCAAGACATCTGGGCTGCATGAGACCTTAAACAAACCTTATTCTGACTACTTGTACTACAGTGAACTTCGCAGAGCTGAGATCCAAAGCAGAATAACAAGTTTCTAGCTATACCTAATCATTTTAAAGCAATCATAAACTACCAAGTGACATTTTATGACTGTGTTACCATAAGTGTATCACTGTGATGAGACTATCATTGGAAACTGAGAAACCCTGCATCGGGAAAAAATACTGTTCAATGATATTGATACTTCATACAATACTCTATGAATATTTTCCATACTTGTTGCTGTTAGAAGTATGTAATTTTGTATTTTCAATATTAGACATTAGGTGAAAATTAAGATAGTACCTTCGCTTTCAATGCAACTGTCTCCAAGCCCTGAAAACATTTCTGGGAATACTTCCCATTTGTTGTAATCTGCCAGGAATTTATCACTTTCAGATATGAAATAGAAATATCTTGGATGTTCTAATTAGGATAGTTTTGGCCACAAGACAAGTGGCTTTGAAAGTTCTTTTCCTTTTGTAATTTGCATTTATTTTTGTACCTACACATTTTTGTAGCTACCCCAAATTTATTCCTATTAGTCCTAGATCAGTTATTCAAATAAAGGGCTGTAGTCTGGTGGGCTCTTCTGCTGCCCACATGGCTCCAACAGTAACTCCCCACCTGAAGATGTGATGATTTCCTCCTAGAAAGACAAAAACAATTAAAATAAGACTTACAGATGTCTAAATACATGCTTGTCGTCTAAAAAAGCAACTGATAGGAATGAAAACCATAATTCAACTGTAACAGGTAACCAATTACGAATAAATGCTTGATAAAACATACAGAGCAGTAAAAGGGTCCTATTGACTATACATTTCTTCTTGATTTATTTTGTACTTGTGCCATTGAAAATTTGTGCTAATATTAATTAGTGGATTCAAATACATTAACACATTAAAAATACATTAATACATTAATGTGCAAAAAAATCTGTGATTTGAACTACCTGTAGGTTGTTATGCAAAGGGAAAGAAAAATTTTATAGGTAACTAAAAGAGAAAAGCAATATTAAAACATGAAAAAGATGGAGAAGGAGATATAAGAAGATAAAAACAACCTACAGTATCAGAAAGAGTGCTGCCTTTTAGTGACAGTCTGGCAATATGAAACAGGAGTCAGAGGTAAGTAATTCAGACCCATCGAAATTCACTGAAAACTCATAGTAAATGATTCCCCTAAGACAGCTGTAAATAATAAGGAATGACTCTTTGCACAGTTTTTAAAAGAACCCTTCCATATTCTCTTTTTTTACTATTGTGCCCCAATGCTTTTGTCTTATGTTTTTGCATGTTATGGCCCTCAAAGGCTGAAAAATGCTGAAATATCATTAAAAGTTCTTTCTTATGATATTTCTAGTCCTATTTTGCAGAGAGAAGAGGCTCAAAAAGTTTTAGCTCTGTCAGCTCTCAGGCCATTTTTTAAAGCAGGCATCGCGTGTAAGGATGTGGCACAAAGGTTACACAAATACATGCTCAAAGCCTGAAAGAACATGAGAAGCTTCCTGATTCACGGCAGAAAAAAAAAAAGGCAAAAAACAAACAAACAAACAACAAAAATAAAACCCCAAACAAACACAAGCTCTAAGTGTTACACCTAGGCCTATTGTAGAAACATATTTATATATCTAAACAGACGCACATATTTTTTCCCCACTATGCTTACTTCTACTTTCCAGCTTGGTTTCCGATTACATGGTTCCTCTTTAAATTATTAATTCACTCCAGTCATCTATTGATCTCTGCCAGCAAGCATTACCTTGTGAAAATCAATAAGATCTGTGAGGGTTGCGTGTCGGTTTGGATCTACCCCCAAGAAGCTGTAGAAATCCCCCGAGGCGTCAACCAGAAAGTGTTTGAACCCACTTTGTTGGCGGTAAGACAACGCGTAGCCCCAGATCTTCTCACTGACTCGCACCAGGAACGATCCCTCTGACTTATTCATTAACAGCTCTTCTGCCTCCTGGCGGCTGATAATACCTGCAAGAAAAATAACCCTACAGTCATGCGGATGGCAGCTTTGGCAGACCTTAGCAACAAATGAAGTAACACAGAGCAGTGGTGAGACTAAAATTGTATTAGCTTCTCAAATGCGCTGGTTTTAGGAGAGGTTACAGCTACAGAGATCACTGTATTTTACTATATTGTAATTACTACCCAGTTTTGAAAAAAATCTGTAAGAGTTTTGACGGAGAGCTGATGAGGAAAAATTACTTTTTAGAAAAGTGCATAAACACAACTAAGCCACCAAACAAGTGACTTCTGTACAAGTGATCGTTTAGCTGTACTAACATGGTTTGGTGTTACAATTTCAATTTGTAATACCTGGCTGATAATTGTAATTATATTGCAGTACTTCTGACTGAGTTCTTAGTGTTGTTTTACAGCTGTTTTACACATCATAAGAAAGGAATATAAAGTGCCAGGAATTTGTTTTTGTACATACATATATCCACATGCACACAGAAAGAGATACATGTAGACACATTGAAGCACAAAAATCTTGTAATTAATAGAGCTGCTAACAGAGATGGATATGGTAGATTATCTGTTCAATTTCTTACATTTATAGGGAATATTGTTACAGAGTAAAACAAGAAACAAGATCACAGTCCTTTTGGGATCTTCCAGATTGCATCTCAGAGTAATAACCCCTGTAGTTAAAATCTCTGTAGCCGTGGAGTAACAAAGTGCTAACAAAAAGAAAAAAAAAGGATTGGATATTGTATTTGCTGACCAGACATGAGCTCATCTTTACAGTTCATGATGAGTTATGCACTTTGCTCCAGGACAAGAGAAGCCAAGAGTCACTTGAGGCTTCTTGTACATAGCTGTAATCCTGTGATCCGATGATATCCTACAAGCTAAGCCCTCTGAACAACAGATCAGGGAACAAACTCCTTCCCCATGCCCTAATCGCCAAGTGGTTGTTTGATAGATGAATTCATTTCTTTGCTGTGTGGCAAATACATTTTTCAGGTCAAAAGAAACATCACAATTGCAGATGTGCAGAGCAAGCAAGGGATAAAGTTTAACAGAAGGGAGCTTTCAGATTTCCCAGTTTAGTCATCTCTGTTGGAAAGATCATCTCTCTTTTTTTCTTTTCTTCCCTTCTTTCCTTTCTGATTCTAGGGCATAATATTGGACCTGCCATAGGGACTTCTGCTTGCAAACAGCATATAACATAAATTCTGAAGTACCAAGGAAAAGGTGTGATAAGAATTGCACTCAGCACTGAGCTATGTTTTGCCATCCACCTAGAGTGCTTGGTTCCAATTTGTCTGGCTGGGGTAGAGGACAATAACCTTATGCCTCATAATTACCTGCAAAATACTAGATGCTCACTTTAATCAGGAACAGATGTTGAATTCGTGAGGCCATCCTGGATGTGTACATGGAACATGTGTCAATAGTATACGTATATGTACCAAAGTTCCTCCCTATGAAGCTAAATTTCTCAAAATAACCCATGTAATATTTAATGGAACTGTTTATCATTGAAGAACCTACATGCATCCTAGCGAACATTCCATGGAGTTCAAGTCCTGAAAGCCATGTTGGTTTTAGTTTAATGATAACCATATCCCAAGGATTACCAAATAGTACAAAGAAAGGTCTACCTAAAAGACAAAATTGTGGGATGCTCTAAGTCGGTATGGAAAATTGTGCCTCTAGGAGACATTCTAAGGGACTAAGGGGATCCAGATCCTAAAAGCAGGGACTGTGTCATGTGAGAAAAGCACAGTACTATTTTCTGGAGGGTATTATATCATTTCTGTTCCAGACATGCAAAACAGGTAGCAGACATATGCATATGCAAACATGCATATGTTCAGAAACAGCATGCAGCTATCAGATGACAAGGTCAGTTACTGCAATTTGCAAACTGAAAACAAATTTACTTGTTGAACAACAAATCGATGAAAATAAATCTTGTTCAAATGAAAGACCATACTAGTATGATATTATGGGAAGCAGCATCATTAAATGCCAAAATCAGGTGTCATGTGCCCAAAAGAACTAAACATTGTTTAAGAAATCAAATCCAGTCTTCTCTCAAATTGCCTTCATTTGAATAAACAAGAAAAGGACTTAGCAGTGATGTGATGATTGCTTGCTGACAAATCTCTGCTAGAAATAAACTTAGACGAGGTAGTTGCAACAAACTCATGGCAAACAACAATCTGAGAAAGGATAAATACATAGTTCCGTCATCAGCAAACACTGCATTAATTCCAATCATCAGTATTTATACTGCAACTGTAGATTAAAAAGTGCTGATAATTTGGTGGCTTGATGTTACAGGTACCTATTCTCTGAGTGAGGTGAGATGTGCTCTGCAATCCTAGAGAACCAAGTGGCCTAGACTATTTGACAACTGTCAAAACAGAGTGTTTGTAAGAAAACAAAGTTTATATTATATGGAGAACGCCATACTTAGGATTTTTCCAGGGTTTGGAAGACCACCACTATCAGGCATGAAATACCAAATAGATTTAGCATTAATTAGTTTAATGCAAAACAATCTGTTCACCTCCTCTCAACTCCCGCCAGTGGAGCTAACACACTGCAGGCTTCAAAATGACGTTTCTTTCTTTGCCAGAGCTTATTTTTGTTCCTAGACACTTTATATCATTGAGTAGGTGGGAGGTGCTACATTGCTCGTGGCCAAGTTCTTTTCGTTTTAATTCTCTTTCCTCCTAAAGATAGTGTAATAATTTATCAACCAACTGCTTTCTTCCCTTTTTCTCTCCTGATACTGTTTGCAGTTCATGAGAACCATCCCCTTTTCCCCCTCCCCCTCGTTCACTCACTCGCTCTACCACCCTATTTTATTTTGTTTTTCTCTGGTTCAGTTCTTCAGCTGGTGGAGATTGCTGTAATGAAAGCCGCCTCTCATCCTTTCAAAACATGATACTATTCTCAAAGCAACTAGAAAAAGAGTGGCACTGCTCACTCCCAAGACAGCTGTGAAGAAATAAACAACATCTGTGAAATCCCTACATGGACATTTTAAATTGTTTGAATTGAAGTCAAGAAACTTTGGTTTCCCAAGGCTCTCGGGTAAGAGGTTTAGAATCACCAATTGTCTTATTTGTGCTAGTTAGGATATTAATTAGAAATATTATCTGGAAAAGAAACCTCTGATGCTTTGAAAGCAGTTTTTCCCCTCTCTCACTCTTACTAATCTCTTAAAACAAACAAACAACAACGACAAAAAACAAAATATCATCAGTTGCTGCAAATTTGCCCTGCTCTACTGAGTTCGGGTTATTGCAAATTTATTTGTGCCAGCTCAGGGTCTGCACACAGAATCAAAAGCAGCAGCTAATTCAGGGAAGAGCAACTTTTGAAAAAAAAATAAAATAAAAAATCAGGTAAATACATACTTCATTATTCAATCTACCAGTATGATCATTTGAGCTCCTCACATGACCAAGTGCATAACAGTGCATTTGTTTTTTTTTTTTTTTCCTACCCCACTGAAACTTGCATAAGCATCTACTTGCATCTTCTACCTGCCATGCAAAATAAATTGCCACAGAGAAAACACACTATTGTTGTCTAAAATGAACTAGAACCTGTTAAAGTCCAGGTTTTGCTTGGGATAGAAGCAAAGGTGTAACTAACTTCCCTTGAAAGCACAGAAGCACTATCATTAGGGCTTAAGTGCTTGATTTTTATATCTCCCCAAATTCCATGTGTGCATCTGTCCCATTACATACTCTATGAGTCATAATTATCTACATATCCACTTTAAACATTCTGGTGTTGCAATACTTAGAAATGTAAATGTATTATAGTATAGGCAATAACAACAAATGTATTATTAGGAATATAAACAGATATAAATGGATATTTTGGTTTCTTGGGCAGAAAATAATTTTTTTTTTACTTTAAAGACAATTATTTCAAATCATTGGAAAGGTAGTTAATAATCATCTGATCTGTTCATAATTGAGGGCTTTTCAAATACCGGATCATATGGCAACTACAGGGTCCACTGTGAATTTAATGGACATAGCTGAACAGCTGAAAAATCTTGATGCTACCTTGAAGTTTACAGCAGTCTGAGGACTAAGAGGATACTGTTTTGAAATACTATGCAGTTTGGTAGCCTTCTCTTAGCATTATACTACATACATCCTTGGCTAAAACTCAGGAGATGAAATATATAAATATTTATTAAGATAATGCTATAAACAAGCATAAATCCAAACTAGAAAATCTGATAAAGTTTGCCAAAAAGGCAAAAGAATGTACTAGAATTCTAAGATTATTTAATTATACAAGTAAAGTTAGACCATGTCCTTACATTGTACAAATCAATATATAAAAACTTGTTGTTACATGCTTTTTAGCAATCACTTATCCCTCCATCATAGAACGTAGCTATTTGCTTACCTGATGCTTTCTCTCACATTTCTCTCTCATTTCTTCTTCCTATTTTTCAGTTTGACCCCAAAAGCTGTAGTGTGTGAGGTTTCACTCACGGAACAAGTCTCACAGTTATTGGCATGAG
>NW_010578245.1:121862-169517 GCF_000705375.1 Tinamus guttatus
ACTTCATGCAAAATTGAACAATTATGAATGTTCACAGGTAATCAATGAATAGGAAGAAAGACTCATCCTGTTTATGTATCTTAGGATGTGTGTGTGTGATCTAACTAGGGAAAGGTGTGATTTAGGAGAGCAATCAAAATTAGGGGCAAGGTCCAAAAAATACAGGAAAACAATTGTAAATTTTCTGTTGTTTTAAAAGGGACTCGATCAAGGCCCACATGCGTATAAAAATAATCTTGGTAGCCATTACATGAACAATTCACAGGCTAAACTTTGTAGAAACACATTATGTTTGCAGCAAGTGTAAACAGTAAGTAAATGAGTAAACACGAGGAATTATGAGGAGTTAGCAGGTAACTCCAGATAAGGAGTGTGTTTGTCCAGCTCTACAGCCAGCTCTAAACTGTAATTTGAATGATAGTAATAAAATGGTCTAAGGATTAGAAGGACCAATGTCCTCAGCACTTCCCATCTTCTTTTTTTTTGAACTGAAAAACTAAGCTGGAGAGATATACTAGAAATATACCAGTTGAAATGTAATGTTTTCCAAAGGGAAATAAACAAAAAGACTAATGCAGGCTTTTCCAGAAAATTCCAAATCCATTCCATTTGAGGTTTAATTTGAGATTCAAAGGCTGGATCACCCCTCACCTCATATAACAACTGAAACAACTTGCGATTAAACACTATAAAAAACAAATTTGTACGAAACAGATTGAGGTTACTAGGATGTTTTTCATCAAAATAAAAAGTTCTGATTTAAGGGGAGGAAAATACCTCATAGACTTTTCTGCCTACATTGTTTTTATTATGTCGCACTTGTGATATGTTCATGGAACAAGGAAAGTGTGCAAGTAAAAATTCCCTCTAGCAAGGAAGAAACTACAAAAGCTAATAAGAAATGGGAAATCTGTCCTATATTGCTTTTCTAGGAAAGAATAACCTCATCCCATTCATGCAACTAAAAATAATTGGCAAATACTTTAAAAATATGTAGATTGGATAATATCATAAAAATCACTGTTGTGCTTTAAATGTAATAGTAAAATGGAAATAGCCAGTACTTGAGCCTACAGTAGCCATTAAAAGAGAGTATGAAATCATAAAGCAAACTGTGATTGCACCAAGCTTAAGTACTAAAATCTATTACTAGACTAAAAAGCAGCAACGACAGAGCACAGCAGCAAGAGGAGAAAGTTTAAGGATTAAAAAAATAAAGATTTAATAAAACCCTTAGCAGTATAACCCTCTAGGCATGGGAAATGGTCAGTATGTGTTCTCTATATACACTCAGGGGCACAGAAGAAACCCAAAGTATTCCAAAAATAAACTGTTACAGCTACTTTGTCTATTTTTTCTTAACTTGGATGCAACGTTAGCACAGGGCCTTGGCTCTCCTGAAGAATCCCCTGCTCTCTCTACAAAATGGTTCAGGCTGGGTAAAGTTGTTTGTCAGCCTGCATTAGTATCCTGAGCTGGCATGTATACCAGTTGCTGGAAGTACAAGAACACTAGGTTGCAAGTCTAGTTGCAAATATTGCAAATCAGAATATGAATCTAATGGAGGGAGTCAGATTTCTGAGCCACACTAAAGGAACATATATGTGAGGAACAAACAGTAGCTAATGTAACAACCAAAGACGGGGAACAAAGGTCGAGAATAAATCCTACCTTTTTAGGTTCTATATTAAGGTGAGGGAGTAAAGGTTTGAAACTAGTGTTAAAATGCACAACATCAACACCCAAATCTGACCTAGGAAAAGGAGAAAAATCCAGCTCCTTCAACCAAGCAAAAGTATCAAAAGCCTAAAAAGAGGGAAGATGAAGTGACTGCTTCTCTGCAGTGTGAGAACCCCAGCACCTATCATTTATGCTCTCGAGAAGAGCAGTCTCTACATCTCCAGAAGTAATAGCTTCATCAGCTTGACTTTTCCAGCTCTCTCCCACAGGGAGAAGTCTATATTTGAACTCTCAAGCTGACTGAACAAAGCTATGGGTGTTCACTGAGGAGATCACAAATCATCTATGAAAACTATGTCTAGAATGAAATCTTTATGTTATCACCGAGACCATCAGCATCACACACAGTTTAAATGATTTTGTTATCAGCTAAAGTGGTTTATAGGCCAATCTGCAACTGAAGTAACAAAAGGATGATATACTAAACCCAGGTTACACTTTGTAATCTCCCCAGGATTACACTTTGAGTAGGATGCAAAATTAAATACACGCTCAAGTATTTGCAGCAATAGGATATTAACAGTGTCACTCTATTAAAAACATTTCATCCTTTCCCTCTCCTTCCCTTTAAGGTCACAATGCTTTTTGCAGATGGTGCAAAAAAACAGTAGTGAAAGAAGAGATCAACAGTATTGTGTGAGAAAATATTGTGCGAGAACAACAATGGCCAAGAGATAACAATAGCTCTGCCTCAGCTATTTCAGACTAGAGCAATAAAGACTGAAAAGCGAGGCAAGGGAGTAAATCAAAGACGGCTGGTAATAGAAACAAAGCTGTTGAAACTACTCACCATCTGCTCTTAATGCAGGATAAACTCACATGGGACTAGATCTTCAAAGAGCTCTGTTCCCATTTAGGCAGCAAAATAAATGACTTTTTTAAAAAAACAACAACCACCACCACCGCACAATCCCAGCATATTGAGTCTTTTCAGAATCTGGCCACGAATGTCACAAAAGCCAAAGGGTCCTCCTATGAGCTCCTATGAAGGGCTCTTCCTACTTATAGCTGGAGAGAATGCCAGCATTTCATGCTGGGCGGCATGTTGGTAATCTGATATAAGTTGTTAGCAAATAGCAAGCTGTCCACAACCCTTATTGAAGAAGCTATTGCTAATAGACAATCTCTGTGCTGATAATGGAGAAAAGAGGTGCAATAGATTACAAAAATACAAGCCTAAAATGCAGTTAAAGAAACCAAAACCTTCCTGTTTGTGTAGAACTGCAATGAGAGGGATGCATAAAAAGCTGGGATGGATAAAGAAATCAAGCAGTAGCCTGGATATCTGAGGTAGAGTGGCCATTTCACAGACAGGTTATGCAAGTACTCAGGGATATGTAAGGGGCTGCCTCCTTCTTTGAGCTATACTGGCAAAGAGAAAACATGGTGGTTCATGAACCTCTGGGGAAACCTCTTCTGTGTTACAGGTACACACCGTGTTTGTGCACAAGCTGAGCAGCAATGCACGGAGCAAACGGCTGGCGCAGAGATAAATCTGTGCTGTGTAAAGGTGAGCAGAACTCCCATGCCCATTCTTCATCATTCCTCTCCTTCACAGCCATCCTCATAGATTTAAGATATACACAGAACAACACATCTGTGAATCTCAGCTACTTCCCCAGTGGGCCTAGCTCAGCATGGAAATTATGCTCTAGGCTAAATACAGCTATGTATAGAAAATCAAGGCCCAGAGGAGTAATGTTTTTCTGATGGCAAGGGATCCCTTCAGGCAAGGATGAGACACATTGATAACGCAGCATGCCCTAAATAAGCTCTTCTTGAAGACTTATATTGTGCACAGCACTATCCTGAGCATGAGAGAAATTCGCCAAAGAAAGGAATCAGGTAAAAATATAATGTATAATATAGATTCATCTCTCTGTTCAGCCCAGATAGATCAGCCTTAGAATAAAGAAAAGTCAGACCTCAGAAGGTTTATTTATTCTTGGTTCCCTAAGGCTGCGATTCCTTAAAGCAATTAAAAGCCTATTGAAATTCAGTAGGAGAAAGGTGCCTTACTCCCCAAGGGATCTTTGAAAACCCTGAGTAATGCAGTTAGAAGAGGCATCTTCCTTCAGGTTTACAAGCAATCAGATGTGTTACATCCCTTGCTGCCAGTATGGCTCACAGTTAATTCCCTATGCACCCTGCCGACACATACCCCTTAATTGTTTCCTTGAAATTCATTCTATATCCTAACTATCAAATACTGCAAACCCCCCTTGTACTCACAGTCAAAATATTTACACCATATTCACTAGCAAGCACAGCAGCACATAAAAGACTTGCATTACTTGTCTGAATACACCACTGGTATAATAGAGCTATAAATTTGTCTACTAATGTCTCCTCAAAGCAGAGTGTTGGTTTCTTTCATTCCTTCCTTCCAGATCAGCTTATAGAATGCATTAACCAGGAGAAAAAAAAAAAAGATTTCAAACCAGCTCTTCTGGTTTTTGTGTGATACTCCCTGTTGCCTATTGGAGATACAAGAGGTAACGAAGGAGATCTTTTACCTCTTGTGCCTCCCAGTTTCTCACATATTTAATGTCTTGCATTTTTCTTTAGAAATGGGCTCTTCTGAACTGAATTTCTCCTATTATACCTCTGCTAAATTCCATTAATTTTTGTTTTCTCACATCTTATCTGAGCAGCTCAACACTCGCTAATTTTGAAATACAGAACCATTAGCCATTCCATTTTCAGTAGTTTCTACAAACCAGACTTTGTAGGTTACTGTCTATGATTTGTTATTACTAAAATTTCAGAGACCATCATGTTGCCTTGTTTGCACTGACCCAAGTTAGAATCTTACGTTCTTGTAAAGTCATTTGAACATCAACAACAGGAAGGTTCCAAGCACCTACATAGAATGCCTAGCATAAACAGTGCACATATTCTTGATCATTATGTTTTCCTCTATACTGCTTAGATGACTGAAAAAAGTGGAAAGTTAAAAAACAAGCAAATAAAAAGATAAATCAATAATACTTGTGGGTCTGTATAAGCATCCTAGATGCTGTTTCGGATAGCTGACATTCCTGCAAATAGTATAGAAAAACATACTAATGGATGTGTCCTTAAACTCAAAGACAGATAAAACAGGCTTGCAGAGGAAACATCTGTGCACTAATCCTAATAAGGAACTTTGTACAAATACTGTTCCTGTAGGATATGTTCACCTCCTCATGATAAATATGCAACTGAACTTTTATTTCTATTTTGTATGAGAAAGCTAACTGTATAGGCTATTTATAAACTTTTGTGATATATTAATGATGTAACATACATAAAGCAGATACTAAGATTTTACAGTATCTTCTGAAACACTACAATATGCTTAAGGAGTGAAGCCCATAGAAATACCTCACTACAGCAGCCTGACAAGGCTAGAAACAGAACAGTGCAGTAATACAAAAACGCTGCAGAGCGGAGCAGCTGATTTAAGCTCAGATCCTAGCCCAGCAATCAAGAAATAAATCTGTTCTGGTACAGTAGTTTCTGATATTGTGTTTTGTGCAAAATTGAAAAGCTTGGTAGTTTTTTAGTTAGCAGCCAATATTCACCAACCTTTCTCCAGGCAGACAAACCTTGCATTATGACAAGTCTTGCAGGCTGCAGAGGAAAAGGGGGAATTATCGCTCGTGGGTATCATGTGGAAGCCCCCTCTCTTAATCTTGTCACTCATTTATATTACCCAAATGTAGCACTTACATTACTTAAAGCAATTGACAAAATAAAAAAAAAATCACAGTGAGATTTTGTTCACTTCAGATTTCTGTAAAAGGCTGAAGCAGAATTCAGTGTTGAAGTTCTTTGTAGCCCCTTCCTGCCATCATTTCAGCCCATTCTGAAGCATCACTGCCAGACTAGACTTCAGCAGGTCCATGTGGACCTGGGAGAGGAAAAGAGAGTGGACTAGCATTGCTCAACAGCCCGGGCTGGGCTGTCATTCCTGCAGAGTCGACATTCCCACAAGCTGCTAACGGCTAATGCGGCAGCACTGAGGGAGGTGCAGTTCTGAGCACACAACATTTAGAAACGTGTTGAGAACTGGCGGGTATTCTTTCTGGAATCAAAGGTTCCTTTAAAACAAGATTTTAAATAATTGTAAGTAATTTAAAGTATTTTTTATATAAAAGTAGAAATGTTTTGCGATTTAAATTATCAGTCATTGAAGACATTTTTAAATATTGAGGTATATGTAGTGTTGCATACAACTATGATTTGACATGCAAAATGCATTTAGAAAAAGTGTAAACACCTACTCACTTGCTTAGTGTGTATAAATGCTACCATTTCCCACTTTCCTTAAGTGGAAGACAATACGCATGAAAAATCACAGCTGTTTAAACTGTATTGTCAGTCTTAGAGGATTATTTTGAAATAAATGTCTCATTATTGAATTAGTGAAGAAGTGTCTACATGACATGTTTATAAAAGCCAGGTATTTAAATGCTTCCTTTAGAATGTGACTTCAAGTATTACAGTTGCCCAAACTGGAAGAAAAAAAATATTGTTTTTATCCCAAGGGAAAAAAAAAATCAAATAAAATGTTAGTCTTAAAAAAAAAAAAAAAGATTGATGATCCAAAAAAATTTTGGGCTTAGTCACTGAAAACATTTCATAATATTCTTAAAATATTTTTGCTCCAGCCTTTTTATTTTAAACCATTTTTAATTATAAGTTAAATGAAATTTCAAAGCAAAAAATTGCCATTCAAAAAGAAATGTTTTCATTTAAAAACTGACAAAAGGTTTTGGGTTTTTTTTTTTTATTCATCACAAAAAAAACCCGCAAACAATTTGTGATAAACGGTCTGAATTTCGATTAAAATTTTCAAAATAAAAGTGTTTCACCAGAAAATCTGTAGAGAAATCTAACAATCATCTAAAGAAGAAAAAAGACTTGTTCCTTTGGACATACAGGAACTTCTGTCTCATAAGTATGTAGATAACCTTCTAACTAGGAGGACAGATAGATCAAAAGGAGAGAGGTTACTCAGTCCTTTAAAAATAGTACTTATATGACTAGCTCTGAAATAAGCATTACTGACTGGAGTGTGGAATACTTTACAAAACACACACAATTCCATAAACACTAGTTGAAAAATAAATGCTGAGATTTTAATAATGATGCATTTCTTCAATTCTATTTTATTCTATTTCTATTCTTTTCTATTTAGCCCCTCTGTTCTACACATTTTAACATATTACTTAGGGAGCACTTTTTCCCCGAGCAAGTACCCTCAAATTATTTTGACATAAGAAAAAGGCAATATGCTAAAATCAATTGTATATGGTTTCACTAACAGGTGTAAAGTAAAATCAAAATCATTTGATTTTGATATCCTTTTCTTAAACTTCTGAATTGTGAATACATGGGCGCTTGGAGAAACCATCATTTAAGTTTGCAAATGCAGACTGCAGATTCAGTCTCTTCCCTAACCAACCCTTCTTCTAATGACGTGACCGCGTTTAAGGCTGTAAAGAAGGAGGAGCAATAATGCGTGCTCCTTAAGAAAAGCCCACTGTGGTTACCCCAGCACTTATATGCTCTATCATGTACATACCACAGCTAGAAGAAAACGGGATTTAATTCGCTTGGCCTGAGGTCTAAGCTGTGACATTATACTGAATAAATGACTTAATAAATCAGTGTAAGCTCTGGCAGAGTAGTCTGATTTGCTTTTGCCTCTTGTCTTGTGCAGTCATTTATTCCGGGGCAGTTTTGCGATACATTCTACCCATTTTTCTATCATGTAATTGACTACAGAAAAGAGAGCGATGAAGAAACAGGCCCTTGTCCACACAGGCTGGACTGAGACAACCAGTCTGATTTCATGTAGGCTATAAAAAAAAGCTTCCAATAAAAATAATGAACTACTGAGAGTTGGAACGTAACATGATTTTACATCAAAAGGAACTGATAAGACTAACATGAAGCACAAGTGCATTTTTTCTGTGCCACTATTTCCATAGCTGTAAATACCTACAAACATGTCCACCAGATTTACTAAATGACAAGAAAGAACAAGTTATGTAGATAATAGGAAACTGGTAAACTTCATAAAGTCAACTGAGAAGTAGCAAAATGAGCAGTAAAAAGAAACTGTAATCATGAGTTGATTAAACTGGAGGCTGCAAGATGCAGAGGCTGACTACAAAAACACAAACAAAAATGAAGCAGAACTACCTGTATTTTATGGGGCACTCCCATAAAATCAGAGCATCACCAAACCACAAACCACACAAGAAACCCAGGAGGAAGAACTGCCCATTCAGCCGTGTGCTAAATTATTAGAAGCCTGCAATTTTTAAGGCTTAGAACTTTGAGAAACAAAACCAGCAGGTGCCACTTTCTTTCTGTGCAGATCCATACGTAGCTACTATTATGCAAATGTCAAAAATTCTGTGAACAAACATCTTGAATAGTGAAATACAGCACACCTTAGCAAAACAAAGAAGTTGTGTAGGAAAGGTTTTGTAATTCTACTAATTAACTATAAATGGATGATAGGGAGGCTAATCATATTTTTGAGAATTAGGACTGTTCAGAATCTTCCGGAGAAGTCTTCCTGGTTTACTGCTAATTTAGCTTCCTTTATGTTATTCTAGTATTTACTTGTCATTCAACACCCTGGAAATGTATTATGAATATAATATCATTAATTCAGTGGTTTCACTGCAGGGACATTTGCCCTATGAATGGGCACTGAAACATCCACAAGTTAACTGAGTGGCATGGTAGTAAACAAAATATTGAATTACAGCCTCTGACAAGTTGCTAATTTGTTGGAGTTAGTGTTTTCCCCAAGCCCTTTTATATTCACATGCCCATGCTTTTTTTTAATTTGCTTTTCATGGGAGGATATTAAAGTTAGATTTTGATTCTTCATGCCCCCAACCAAGACCCAATAAGCCTCTTGTTCAGCCTCTAGTGCCACAAGGAACAAATTTGTCCTATTAGACTATTGTTATAGATTTGGTCCACAGAACTTATCCAATCTGATGCACGACTGTGAATATACCGAGTCAGATCAGCAGAGCACTGCAATCACATAACTCAGCTGGCTTTTCAACCACCACAAGTACTTGTGAGCATAATGTACATAGGCCTTCTCATCAAACTTTAATGAGAACATTTTTGGTTGTAAAACAGCCATAGAAAGAACAAGAGTAGCTGAATGCATTCTCGATTTGTTTTAAAACAATAAAGAAATTTTAATTTTTACAAAAATATCTCCTACACTCCAATATAACCAGCTAATCCCTCTTGTTTTCATAAACAAACAGATCCAAAATGAAAGAATTTACATATATACACAGATATATTTGCATGCCCATGATGGTCTTAAAAAAGCATGCATCTTACAGCTTACACAGAACATTATACCTCACAGATGCTGAAGAAACTATCAAGATATATTTTCTTTCTGTAAAACTCAATGATAACCTCTATCATAGTAAACTATAGTGACAGAAGAGCTCATTCAAAAAAAAAGAGCCCTGAAATTCAAATTTTACAACTAGACTTAGAACAGGTAACTGGCCAGAAAATATACTGTGCTCTTTAACTTCCATATGTCTTTGTCATGGATGAAAGAAAATACTTTTGCGTTGGTCAAATATATTCCATTTATATATGGTTTAAGAACTGATATATTTTCCAGGTACGATATCAATCTAATCTGAAATCTACTGACAGTTGTAGAAATCTTTCAGATAACTTCACTGGACTTTGGAGAAATTTTTCCACGCTGGGATTTTTTATTGCTAAAAAGGATTCAAATTTAAATCATGCTGTATTTTGAGTATTTTCCCATATACAAACTAAAACAGCAGCTCCACAAAGATTTCTACAGAGAAGTTTGACTGAGTTATCTGTATTCAATTAAGAAACTATACTTTTCTTTCCAGCTCAAGGAAGAATAACTCAGGCGTAATATGGGTAACTGATTTTTTTTTTCCCCACACACTTGCCTAGATTTGAGAACTTCAAGCTACCTTTGTTAGTTACTGTGCATTCTATCTGCTTGCTGCATTCTTGCATATTGATTTAGTGCAGTGTTCCTGAGGGAAAAAAAGTTAGCTTTAATCACTCAATAAGGTGAACCAGACACTAAGGCACTGCTGAAAGTCAAATGAGAATAATATTAAGGGATGGTAAAGCCTTCACACTGAATGAGAGGCAGTATAATAACCAAGTGCAGCTCATATGATGATCCAGATTGGGTTTCCTCTGGAGTTTGATCCAGTTCTCAACTAAGCCAGCACAAATGCTCACTAAATGGCTGTATTTCCTACAAACACTTAAAATAAAATAAATGAGCTAGCAACAAGACTCAAACTGAGAGCAAGATGATCTGAAAAAGCTACAGAGAGAAGAAAACAGAAAAATATTATTCAATTTCTAATATAAAGTCTAGCATAAAAAATCCTTCATTTATCCTAAATCTCATCAATAGGACTATTCCAGTTTTCAAGAGAAGAAGATCTGGACACAGACTGCAAGCACACAGAATTGTTTGGTGCTACTTCCACACTAGGCTCTCCTAAAGCCCCCACCCTGCCAACAGTAGCAAGGTTGAGGGAGAAAATAGGACAGAGCTGTTGTGTGGCTGATGAATTGTTATGTTTTTTATTACCTTGGTTTGAAATACCTGTAAATGTTCACATCTTACTTCAAACCCAAAGAATTCTTCAAAGGACCCATGCACAGTTGCAACTGTTCCATTTGTAATCATTTCACAGAAGCCACCTTCATTCAAATTTCCTGCTGCATTTAGTTGTAAGAAATAGTGGTAATATCAGTAGGAGTGTGTTTCGTGAAACTATATATGATTTAAATCCGTCTCCTCTATCTCATTGATTAAGGCTAATTGCAGGTGCTAACCTGGGATGCAAACATAGGCTGTAATCCACGCAGAACCAATGCTACTTGGTGTGTTAAATTGCATAGTTCTTTTGGAGTCATCTTCTTAAAAATTGGACATTTATGAGTTTGTGATATGACAGTCCCATTCACTGAGCAGCTTGCAGAAAGATCAGCTGATCTTTCTGAAGTCCAAGAAGAAAGGAAGGGAGCTGCCACTCCTTTTAATTTTGGCAAACGAAGGGAAAATTTATTTTATAAATTTGCACAGTCATGTCCTTTTCCCCACTACATAACCACACACCACAGCTGCGGGAACCCTCTGGAGAGGGCACGGAAAGCTCCTTGTTTCAAAGGAGCTGGCAGACTCATAACTTGTCAGCTTTTGTCTGGAGGCTGGATCAATAGTGCCTTGGTTTCAATACTTTGCATAGCAAGATAACAGGATCAGTGTGATGGCATCTGCTGGAAGATCTGCAAAATTTCCTGACCTTGAATCTATGCAAGCTTTTGCTGTGCTTTAAACAGAAACTACTGCAGGCAACTTAGCCTGGTGCAAGCTGAGAAAAGATCTGGAAGCCAGGAAAATGTGAAGTCTACTAGTGTAACTGTGCACCCAAAGTAACAAGAGCTGGAGGCATGGCGGGTAAATAGCTAAATATGGGCTCAAAGCAAGCAGAATGCCTGCAGGTCATCCAAGAGCAACAAGGTTCTCTACAGGACACCTGCAGTATGCTACAGAGAGGCATGTGCAGATTGGGCAACATCCCATAGAGTATTTTAAAAAATGTGCATCAGCTGACCATCTTGTACTGCTAATAACTTAAGTGCAATTGGGGCATAGATAAACTAACTAAAACATACACGACAGAAATCAAAAAAAGAAACCATGATCCACTGTCTTAGCCACGGACTGCAACACATATAAAGGGGATGCACAGCTCAGATTCAAGCTGTTGGATGGAAACCACTCTGCCTTCTCTTCGGTCACCATAAACAATCACAATTTCTTCTAGCCCTAGGACAACCAAGCTTTGTAGATGTTAGTTCTTTCTACTTTCAGCTGATCTGCCTTATTTTCTCTAAAATGTATGCATTTTAAGTCTTTCTAGATGATTTCTTCTAAATATCTCGTGTTCTTATATCACTTGTTTTTAAACAAGTGATATAGCATTTACAAACATGAACAGCAGTGCTTTCAGCTCAGAAGTATCTCTTTTCACTTTATGCAATGTGAAAAAAGTCTGAAAGAGCTGCAACAATAATTTGTCACCTACATTCTAGTTCAATAGGGGAACAGATCATGGGAACATGAAACAGTAATGTAAATTTACAGGTAAATAGACTAAGCCACCACTATGCCTATTAAATGAAATCATAATTGCTTACTATTTCTTGCTTTATAGGAGCACAAAAAAAAGGAAAAAAAAAATCATTAAAAGTGTTTTGGATAAAGGAAGCAAGGAGTTACCAGAATGCAAACCAATTTTAGTTTTAACAGCAAAATATTTTCTCTTATGAGATTAGTGAGTTCCCCTAGAAGTAATCTTTATGAAAAAGTTGATACATATTTTTCACAAATAAGTAGAAAACTCTAGCACAACTTGAAAGGACACAAATTCTTTCTCATCTAGGAGAACTTAGAGGGTTGTTTTTAGTGGTTTTTTTTTTTTTTTTTTTTTAATCTAACAGTGCAATATATAGACCCTGCATCTGACCCGTTTGAATCCTTGGAACTGCCAACATTTTGTCAAACTTATTTCCACTACTGTGGTCACACACTCTTTATAGTCTCTCTTTTTTATGCTTTATAAGATCTGTTTAGAAAAAAGCATATTTATCTCATCTACATCTTCAGAATATAGCCTCCAGTTAAGGAGCAGACAAGAAGGACAATGTATTGTAAAAGAATAAGAAGCTCATTTCACATTAGTAATTAGCCTTTTTACATTAATTATTCAATTGCCTCATTCTACAGTTTCCCTGCTGTTCTTTTGTGCTTCCTTTCTCCTTGCTACGTGCTGCAGCTCACATTACCTCACTTTGATACTCCGTTCCCTTCCAAGGAAAGGCATGAGTCTAAAACATTTATTTTGTTTGCTAATAACCTGTCTGTGTAGACACTTTGGAACTGTAATGGCACTAGAAAAACAATTCCAAAGCCTTCAAAAGAACTGACAGACTAAAACAATCCTTATGAGCTAAGCAGAGCAACCTAGTACATATGAAGGATCATCTTATTTCAAGAACACAGCAAAACCCTCTCGTTTCTTAGGGAGAAGTTGAGAACTGAATTAGAGCAGATGAAGCATTCGAGTTTTGTCTTACGTTGTCTGACTTGACTGGAGATATCCTTAATCAAATACTGGCATCGACCATAGGAGCCAAACATTTAACTCCAAATACTGTGCTTCTTTGAAAAAATACTATCAGATCTGTTTTGGTGATGTGAAATGCCGTATATCATCTCACAGTAAATAAACAACTAATAAAGTTATTTACCCGCAACTATTGGTAAATCCATCCATATAGAATATATATAACACTGCAAGCACAAACTAGTTCTTCTTCTATACTAATCCGATAAAATTATGTGTATATATATTACTACTTATAATTACTTACAAGTATAATTATAATCTGATTACTATTTCAAGGCTGCAGTGCAAAAACACTGAGCCTGTTACCTGTCCTTCAAGTGCTGGACACTTGGATTTTCCAGCCTGATTTGTCTCCTTCAGTGAACAGTAACCACTCGGTAGTGCAGAGGGCTCATATTCATCCCATGCAGCTGCTGTGATAGGAACACTGTTCACCCCTGTGCCTGAATCCAGCCATGACAAAAAGCAGAGGACCGGCCACCCTGCAAACTGATGTGCTCTGCGTCACCGCGGAACAGGGGGAGCGGCGCGTGCTTCCCCACTCAGGCGTAGCAGGACGCCTCCAATCCATTTGCTAACACAACACTAGCTGACAAGAGCACAATTTGGCATCCAGACTTGTTCCGTATCTGTTCTTACTGCTAAAATTCCCAGCAAAGGTAACATTTTTTTTTTGAGAAATCCGTATGGAACAGGAGTGATAACTAAAACTGAGGATAACCTATTTGTTACTGGTTACCTTCATGATTTTGTATAGCACAAAAGCTGTCAACCTGTGTTGATGTGGGTCTATCCCACCAGTAGTCACAAGCCATCAAGTCTATGAATATTCTGAACTGTTGCCAGGACTGCACCAGCTCTTTCTCTCTGAAGACAGAGCAGACAGTAGACATTGTTCTGATAGCAAAAAACTAACAGGTACATTGCAAATGAGGACTTTTTATTTTAACTGCTCTTATTGCATTTAGGTGTTCTCCAACTCCTCTCCAGATGCTTCTGGAGCTCAAGATACTTTGGATACCAAGCTTTGCACAAAGCTATTAATTAGATGCCTCTTTCAATGCCTGTGGAAGAAAGTAGAAAAGCTCTCACAGAATTTAGAGGATTTTTTTTTTTTTTTACAAGATCATGTATCTTTTTCCCCATAAAGTACCTCTCAACAACAGTTCTGGAAGGGAGAAAAAATCCCAGACCCCCTGGGGCTCAATTTACACAGGCAGAGAATTATCTGTGCACTTTCTCAAACACAAGTAAAAGCTACATAATGATGAAGTAATGAATTGGAAAATAGATCATTAATATCAGAAAGGTTGTATTTCTGCTGGACAACACTTGCTTCATGTCTTCCTAAAATCCGTTTATTCAGTGATTGAGAGCTTTTTCTTCACGGGCAGCAGAAGAAAAAATGTCCTTTTCTATTCAAAGTAGCAAAGTATTGACTTTTAGATATTTTTCAAACCAAACCATTGCCATACTTGCTTCCCTCAGCAAACACTACATACAAGCTATATTTTACAAGCTGTGTCTCCAATAGTTCAGCTATAGCCACATACCCTGCGTTGTTGCTGTTGGCAAACTCGAGAGAAGACTCAAATGCTCAAAAATAGAAGACTTTTAGCAATATTTAGCCTTAAATCTTGTCACTTGACAATATCTGATTTGTAAAACCATTCTTACTATTTAAGCCTGCCAGAGTTTCTTCCTAGAGAAAAAAAAAAAAAAAAGCAGTTTCTTCTCGAAAACAATATTAGCCTTTGGAAATTAAACCTTGATCTCCTGACACCGACAACACGATATTGCTGAGCTGCAAATGGTCTTTTCTGGCTCCTCTGGCCTCAGACTCACTCAGCTTCTGCTTCTCAGCATTTTTCAGTCCATCCTTCAATTTGCCCTGACCAGCTCCCTCACAGTGTGGCACTCCTCAGCCAGGAGCTGCACTGCCACTTGACTTTTCCTAATTAAATACTTCTCAAGGAATCACACTACTGCAATTATATTTTAAAGGTACAACCTCCAGGGCAACTTCTTCATGTTTCTGCATCTGTGATGTCAGCCTCTGGACTCTCAATCTTAAAGCAAGTAGAGATCTGATAACATTACAGCAAATGCTTAGCAAATATCCATAGACTCACCACGCAGACAGAGTATATATAAATTCCTCATTTTGCCATATCGTATTGCAGTTGTTATGTATCTGAGAGATTCCAACAATATAATGTGGATAAACAACATCAACAATCATAAAATTTTGGTCTTAACTAAGCCTGGGAAAATATTTACAGTTCAGGTCTCCTGGGAAAACATTGACACTCTCCTACATTCTCAGTAGAAAATAAATAAAAGCAGAACATGATTACATGAGTGGAAATCTTACATACCTGAAGTTTCTTTCAAAGGAACAGCTTACACACCAGTGGGAATGGAAAAGAACTATCACATGCTAAAGGAGATTTCAAGCAAAAGAGAAAGGTTACAGGACAAAGGAAAACAGAGCAAACAAACAGAAATATTATCACCTGTTTCAGTCTCCAGAATCCTTTTTTTATAGCACAGAAAAAAAAAAAACTTATAGAAAGACAAAGTCTGTATTTTCATTGCCAAAAGGAATCCCACTGCCAATGACATATGTCTGCAGGAATCTGAACACTATGGTTGCCTGCTGATGTCTATGACAGAATTTGGCAAAATTCTTCAAAACATGGGGGAGACAGATAACTTTCTGTTTATTTGGCATGGCTTGAATAGAGTTTTGAAAGGAAAACTCCAGTTCAAAGAAAAGCTCTTCACCCTATATTAGTCATATTCTTCCTGCCTGACTTCTTATTTTACAGCAAGCAAATTTTTGGTTAAAATATTCCTGTAAAACCTTGGTGATATAAGTCACAAAATATGCTACTTAATCAGAATTAGGAAAATCATATGCTAATAATAAAAATGATGCAAAATTGTTGCTTTATGAGGCACCAGTAGACATTCCTTTCTTTGAGGAAAGACAGTAAAATTAACATTCTGAAAGTCTCCCCTCAGCTCTACTACATGAGAAATTCGAGAGCAGCATTACCGTGAAACCACGTAGCAACCCTATTGGAGTTCCTCTCAAAGCCAGCACGTCGAGGAAGCTGCTCTTCTTTGAACCAGTGAATAATGACCTCTCGGGAAAAGGGCCTAGAAGGACGCTCCCAAATTTTACTGTATTAAAAAGAAAATAATTACAAAATACAGTCATTTAAAGAACTAGCAGTGTGCGAAATCAAGGGACAATCTAAAAATAAATCTATATTATATAGTTTTATTTACAGTTACAAAACTTACAGTTACAAAATAAAGAATATTCATTGTAACATCTGTTTGGTATAGTTCTTTGAACAATTGTAACCTTAAAATATTTTCTAACATTCTTTAGAATTAAAAACAGAATATTCTGCTTTTCCATTTGCAATGGAACATTAAATATTTTCTGAAGCAGAGAATTATAATTGAAAAAGAATTTACCACAAAATATGCAATGGACATTTCAGTCAGGTTTCCTATTCCACCTCATTTTTATTGCAATTTACTAACTGACAAAGTGTGTTTTTCCTTAGGGCATACTCCTTTGCACTAGCAAGAAGTCCTGAACTGGAAGCAGCTATGTGCACCAAAACCACGAACGTGATAGAGGGTTTTGTTTGAACTGTCTTATACTGTTTGTGCATTCTCCATTTGTGAGTCTTCTTTATGGCTTCTACTACTTTATATTCATTGTAATTTATTTAGCTAGTAGCAAGCAAAATAGGCAGAAATGCACTTGGCTACCTCGGCTAAGAGTGAGTTTTGGTTACACAAGTTCATTTTACTGAAAACAGTAGTAAAATAGTTTTTAGAAGGGATTTGTCTATAGTTTGAAACCCCATTGGTTTCTGGGGCTTCAGGTTGTTAGTCCGAATTACCAGATTTTCACTACTGCTCTTCAGATGAATTAGACGAAGGCTTATGTGGTGTGTCCACCAGTGCTACAATTTCACTTCCATGTGATCATAGAATCATAGAATGCTTAAGGTCGGAAGGGACCTCTAGAGCTCATCTAGTCCAACCCCCTGCACATGCAGGGTCACCTAGAGCACGTGGCACAGGACTGCGTCCAAGCGGGTTTGGAAGATCTCCAGAGAAGGAGACTCCACAACCTCTCTGGGCAGCCTGTTCCAGGGCTCTGTCACCCTCACTGTTAAGAAATTTTTCCTTAAGTTCCTGTGGAACGGAAACTTAAGGAAAGTTAATGTGATGAGTCGTGCACATTCTTCACAGTGCCCAGTAGAGAAGCTGGCTACATATTTTTTGCTCCCCTACTCCACCTGCCATGGAGCTGCTGTTGCCGCACAATGTAACACAGAACTAAAACTAATATTTAAATATCAGGTCATAGGGAGCCAAATGACACTAAATTGATTTCTCAGATAATCAAGAACCCTCAAAACCCATCAATAGTCTGCGGTTAATGACAACAAGCTTTCCTTCAGAAATAAACAAAGGTAAAAAGATAGATCTTCATGGTGACATGCAAAGGCGTTCTTTCAGTTTCTGTCTTACTATAACTAAAACAGCAGTAATTCTGTTGGTATCAAGTAATGACAAGTAAGAAATCTATCTGAAAAATAAATGGCATTTTAGTTTACATCAAGAAAATAAAAAAGTGCTTAAACATTCTCATTTTAATCACAGTCAAAAACCATGACTGTGAGAATTCCAACACCTGAAGAACAACACATTGAAATGATAAGGCCTGGAGCGGGACCAATTCAGCAGAAATCTGTATTTCCAGTCACCCTTGTAATCAACAAACCTGGATGGAGCAGAAAGAGACAGCAAAGGGCTTGGACTGTCGCTCAGTTTTGCCTCCTGATCGTTATTCAGGCTCGTCCCCTTGAACAGATTGCTCAGACCAGCCACTCGTCCCTTCTGGATGGCTCGCAAGGATTGCCGCCGGTACTCGTCCCGCGCTCGGCGCGCTTGGTGCCGCCTTTCCTCATCCGCGGCCTTGGAGCGACGCACTGAGGGCAAGGAAGGGAAACGGAAGGGCAGGAAAGAAAAGGAGACTTTAGAAACACAGATGGCCGCTGGTGGAACAGTTTGTTATCTCTGTTCTCTTTATTGCTTGATATTAAGAACATTCAAACTACAGTGCACCATCGAACAGATGGAGAAGCGGATAAGCCTGTTTCTTATAGGCAGGCCTAGCTCTAGGAAAAAAACATACCAGACTCGAACCATCACCGAGCTGATCAGCACTGGCAATAACAGAGACTGGATGTAATATGGATAAGTAAACACCACTGAGCCCCTACATACTGCGATTAGATCTGACACTTGCTTTGGCCCTGTTAAGAGAGATTTTGCTTCAGGACATCTTTTCCACTGCAGGTGTCCCAGGTTTTATGTTTCAGAGGAAAATATGAACTGTTGCTTAATGTTAAACCTGGGTTTAGCAGAATTCATTGCAACTATGCATTTAACTGGAATTGCAGGAGTTATTTCATATACACATGAAATATATACAGATATCATAACATCTGTATAGCAGAAGATACTATCTTTAACCAGAAACTTTAATACGTGTGTTTTCAATCAGAAAAACTTTTTCCTAATCTCCAGTTGATCACAATGTCATTATCCAAGAAAATTCAGTTTGCAATAACTTTACTGCACCTTGCAAATATCTTGTCATGAAATTTAAATTCATTTACTAATAATGGAACCTAATCCAGAATTTCTTAACCATGAAGGTGACAGAGCCCTGGAACAGGCTGCCCAGAGAGGTTGTGGAGTCTCCTTCTCTGGAGATCTTCCAAACCCGCTTGGATGCAGTCCTGTGCCACGTGCTCTAGGTGTCCCTGCGTGTGCAGGGTGTTGGACCAGATGACCCTAGAGGTCCCTTCCAACCTTAAGCATTCTATGATTCTATAATTTCATCTGTGCTAGAGTGTCTAAAATAAAATCACAGAAGACTCCATTTTTAAAATCCCAATCTAAAAAAGGGTTGAGTAACAATAAGCAAATGAACAGCCATTAGAAAGAGCGAGCTGATGCTGTGGATGAGGTTCTAGTATATGAGATCCTCCAAAATTGGATACAGAAAAACAGAATGTGTACTGGAAGATTTAACACACACCTATCATTGGCGCTGACCATAGGTTTACGTAAGAAAAGCAAAGCTAATTTCAATAACCCCAAATAATGAGACTGCTGCCTTGGTCACAATGGATCAGGCATCTTTCACTAAAGGTTTTTCTTTTGAAAACTAATGTACTAAAATCCTGACTTCAAAATGTGATAACTTAAACACACCAGGAATAGTACTGCAAATATTTGTCATATATCAGCTCTTTTTTGGTGCCTCAAACCCTGTTTTGATGATTTTTTGAGACACAAATAACTTCAGGCAGTCAAATTATTCCAGTGCAAAACAAACCTTTAACATTCAGTGAAGCAAATATTTTAAAAAAGACAAGCTATTGCCTCCAGTAGCAATTATCAATCCTGCCATGACTATCCTGGCTCAGATCGTATCCAATTCATAATGCACACATGCTATTTCTCCCTCTACCGTGCTTGCACCTGTGAGCAGGAATACATGATATAGCACCAGACAGCGACATTTCATTAGGCTGTTTGCATGCCTGTGGTTTACTATCCTGAAGTAAAGCAATGAAAAGAAACGGATTTATCCAAATTGTTGAAAGGTTTAATGCAATAAAGAAATAAAACAAAACAAAATGCTCTAGACAAATGAGAGAATTAGGAAAAACCCTTGAGGTCTGCAGATATATAGTATTACAGGTAGTAAGGCATACAGAACTAAAAACCAACCAAGATACTGGAATAAATGCTAAATAGATGCTTCTAATGTATAGAAGTCGTAGAATTTCAGTTTCACTTACTAAACATTTACCCTTCGGTTTTAGCTTAATCCAATAACAAGTCTGTTACAGGCATGAGAAAATTGAGAAACCTTGTCCTACAGGTCGCTATTTTTAGTAGTAAGATTACCTCAGCCAAGTATGTTACTTCAGTGGGTCAAGAGTATTACTTTCAAGTTGCCCCTAATTTATCCCTTGCAAATGAGAAGCCAGACATGTAATATGCATATATGCTATTTATATGTCCATGTGTCTGTCTAAGTCTAGGAAAGCCTGCATGTCTTTGATACGCATATACATTTGTATATGAATACATTTATCTCTCATGTTATGAAGAATTCTTATTAAAGGTCAGTCACCTCAGTTAAAGAGGAATCACCTCATTGACCATAGGATGCCTAGGGTGTCTCAATCTAGTTTTCAATTGATAGAGGGCTTAGGACTCCTTATAGTTATTGCCAGAAACCCCTCTCTCCTCATGACTCGCTATCTTTAGGAGATGCCTACTTTAGCTCACACTGTCAATCAGTACTGCCACATTATCCCAATCTAACTTTCTTTCAAACCTCTCTGCTCAAGGGACTTCATATGAGGTAACAAATTGAAGTCCCTGTCATCTAAATAACCAGGTTTGGTGACTGGAAGTAGTAATGCAGATGAAGATTCATCCAGGCGTTGCTGTCAAGAATCTACAAAAGCTTTTCCACTGCACTCCAGGCAAGGTGCTGTGTGTCGTGGGGGCCATCTCCTGCACGCGTAGAGCCCACGCATTTGTATGTAGTGAGACAGCCACTCCTTCAAGTCTTGACATAAATTTAGAGATATTTCTCTAGCAGTTTTTTTGACAAAGGAATTTAGTGAATACTTACCTTTCTCTCTTTCCGTTTCTCAGTCTCTCATTTTTCTAGAAATAAAACTTGGATCAAATCTAGCACAAATATTCTAAGACCATATCTACCACTAACTCTGCACTTATTGTTATATCTCAGGATAGATTGTAGCCTTTCTCACAAAAGGAAAGCAGGAGTAGTTAGGGCTTCTAGTATTATGTGAAGTAGGAATGGATTATTATTCTTGACTAGCTGCCAGAAGATATCCTATTTTACAGGAAGTATACTTCTGCCACAATCCCTGTGCAAAGCATCAAATTTTGGTCAATACTACCAGTAGAGAGATTAGATAACTGCATATTATCCCTTTCCTTTAAATACATGAATCATCACAATAGGCCCATCTATCTAGCACCAAGAACTACTACAAATAATTTATGTTATCTTCATCTTCCTTTTGCATTAGGACAGAATATCAAGATTGTCAAGACTTGGAAATGATGAATGTGATTGATTTGAGTACTAAGCTTGTATAGGAAATTCAGAGTTCAGCCTGTTTTCATCAATCCATATCTATGACGAGTCTTTTATTCAAATATGAACTTACCAACCAGGGACACCCTTCTTCAGGTACAGTTAAGCACGTTTCTATCCAAAAGCACTGTAACTTGGGAAGAAATGCCTGGCCTAATTTAATTTATATGGATCATGTACAAGTGAGATTGTAGCTGCATTATTGCAGGCCTAAAAATGGGTTTAAAAACCTCCTGGAAAGGTGGTAAAAGCATCCAGACTGAGTCCTGGGCTGTCACAATTATACTGTCGTAATTACTAGAGAGGAATAGTTTTAAGCTAGCTTGTACATCTACAAGACCTATAATGTGAACATAGTATTAACAACTAAGAAGTTATATAATTTATGTATGTAGTTGTTCTGATCCTACATGTCTTAATTTCCTGGGCAGTTTGAGGCTCTACTATTTTTTCTATGCCTTGAGAAAGAGTGCAACTATGCCTTCTCTCTTTCCATTTAGGATGTGGAAATCTATCTGCAGTTCTAGCAGGGGTCTAATACCAAATCTTTTGACAGAGATGTGGATTAATGAATACTGTAGTGGGACTGAACTTGAGTGAGTCATATCATTTGTGGAAGATTAGGAGCTGCCATTTTCTGTAATCTATTTTGTGTTTTAGAAGTGCCGTGAGTTACAGTCAGAGCTGGGTGGATGCAGGAGAAAAGAAACACAAACATGCCCCATGAACATATGTCCTCATTTTTGAATGATTTTGCTTCAGCTTTACGCTTGTTAATAACTCTTGATCTGAAGTTTATTTATAAGCAATTGAAAATGACTAATATTACAGACATGATTAATAGACAAAATGATTAATAGACAAAATTCATGCTTCAAATTTTTTGAGTGCACATGCAAATCACATGGTGTTTTTCTGTTCTCTAAATGGAAAATAACTTCCCACAGATATTTTACAATATGACTCTAGTTCAGCAATCTTTTTATCTGAAAGCATCTGGATAATCCCATTCCTATTCAACAAGGCACTCAGACCTATTGAAGTCAATGAGCACATACTTAAGGTTAAACATTTCCTTACATAATGCATAGCTGAACTGGGGACTATTGACTTCAAATTTCAGCATTTCATCAAATGCTCCTGCCAGTAAACAAACTCACTTGAATTCCCACAGAAGACAGGTACCAAAAAAGCCCCTTAAATCCTGCAAAATTCAGATAAAAACAAATTCACAGGCACAGCTGTAGCAGAGTATAAATATAATATAAGAGAAGCTATAAGAGGTCAGCCTGGCATTCCATCTCCCAGAGACCAAGAATGGGTACTTAGGAAAACATGCAAGAATAGAGGAAGTCACTCAACTCTGCTTATATTTCTGGAACCAGGACTGTCTGGAGATGGTTTCTGAGTACTCCATTGCTTGATACAGTTTGCAGGGATTTGTGAGTGTACTAGCAGAATGCCTCTTGCAATATTCAAGCAGATGAGGTGTATTATGGTTTTTCCCATTAGGTTTTGCAAATCCCTTTTCTGTTCTCATACAAAGGAAGGAGGTCACACTTGGACACTGTGGCATTTGATGTGTTTACTGAGTACAAAAAGTGGAACAACTTGCAGAAAGGACAAAAACTAAGAAAAATACATACCCTCCTCTATCTAAATTTAGCCTTGGCTCACTTCTGAGGTTCACAAAATAACAGTTTGGAACAGCAGAATTTTTGAATCAATCTTTTCCTCTGGTCATCTTCTCATTTGCAAGCAAATATACTTGCACCATATATCAGCTCACTACTGTCCTCTATAATACCCTGTATGTATCTATTATGTGAAATCTAAGCATATAATTACTCTTCCAACCTCATTTTTTTCCTGATAGCACTGATTACTCATGTTACTCCGTGTTTGTCATTCAATATATTAAAAAGTACTAAAATTATGTATTAACACAGCAGTTCTAAGGGCTTTCATTGTTATTTGGCACAATCAGGCAAGACACAAAAGCAAGCTGAACTGAACAAAACAAACTAATATTAGCAACACTCTGCTTATTGCCTTGGCAAAAACCTGCTGAGGGAAAGCGTGATGAGGAGACGAATCCTCATCACATTTTAAATTCCATCTACTAAATAAATCAGTAGTGTCATCAATATCATTGCCACATGCGCTCTCCACAATAGCTACTCCAGCACTGCTGTTCCTCTTCAGCACTGACCCCAGCACTGTTGAATATGAAGGGCTGACTTCAAGGAGGGAAGACACAAAGAAGCCTGGCCTTGTTCTGAACATGCCATGTGGTTTTCATTGCAGTTGTGTAGAGACAAAGACATGTTAATATTACATCTGCTTGTGCCTCTCTTATGTATTCATGCATCTATCCACTGCTTGCAAAAACAAATGACAATTTGACAGCTCTGCCTATCTTCACTAAACTTCCTCTCAGTGGTCCAAAGGAATATTTGGAGACAAAATGAGAAAAGTACCATAAAAGGAGAAAAAGCAACTGCCTAGAACTGAATTCAATGTTAAAAATCTGGTGACCTAAGATGCTTGTTCATAGGAGTTTAAGATGTTCCCATTTCCAGTTATTTGTTACTTATGGTCTGTGGTAGTTCTGGCTTTTTCAGTTAACTTAGTTAACTGAAGCTGTGCACATTGCTCACGAAGTTTGATGTGAAGCCTGATGGCACAGTCTAAACCAGGGAGGAACTGGTCTGAGCTAAGGCATGAAACACTTCATCGTCATAGTAAATGTGTGTGACAATTTAAGATAACAGAAAACTACTCTCAGTCCTCAAACCAGCTGGGATAAATTGAGACATTGAGTTGAGCACCAGAGGATAAGCAATAACGTGACACACTCTACCTATTAGCCTGCATACAGTTTAATGCTAAATCAATTACTGATAACAGCATTAGCCCTGACAGCACAGAACTTGCAGCAGGCTGCAAAACCCAGCCGTGGCCCAGCCAGCTAGCAAGCGCTGCGCTCGTTTTGCCAGGGCAGCACTGTCCTGTGGCCAGGCTGGACAGCACCAGGTGACACGAGCGCCGCTCAGGCGCCCTTCCGCCGACGAGCGGACGTGTCTGCAGGGAGCGAAGCGCAGACCGCAGCGGGCAGAACACCGCACCAGAGCTCACAATTCCTTCCAAGCATATGCAGTTGTCCAAAAAACATGTGCCCAAGAAAAAATAATGGTTGTAGATGATACTTGTCAGAAGATGACGTAGCTGAAAATGTTTTGACAGACCAAGAATACCATTGCGGAAATCATGGTCAAGACCTTTCATATTTCATTGCTTTTCTGCCTCCTACCACAATGCTATTACTGCATTTTTCGTACCTGCCCTTTAAAATCACCTCTCCTTGAAAAAAATTGAGAGAATGGTTTTAAAAGCTCAGTTACATCTTCAATGTGTAAAATAAGTACAAAAAATGATAGCTATTTCTGGTATTTTTAATGATGTTTATGGAATTTCTATTACCAATTTCTGTAATGAACAGGATGGCTTTTTAATATAATGGTTACAAATGCACTCTCTTTCTTTAGTTACCTGCTGGAAAATGCTCAAGCACAACATGTGTGTGAAGTTGCCAATTGATGTTAATTTGAAAAGCCTCATTCTCTATAAGGGCTATTTTTTTCCACCAACCCACTCTAAACACCCAGACTACAGAAATCTACAGTTTTCCTTTCAGAATAAACAGATACACCTGGATTTAGGCAATTCTCCAGGGAATAATTACCTTCTCTTTACTGACAATGTAATATACAGAGGTTTTATTGATCAAAAAAGTGGATAGCCTGCTATTGGCTTGCAAAATGGCAAGTGTATTGTATTTGGATATAATTCATTTTGTACTGAATGATTCACTACTACGTCAATAGTAGGTAATAGGACTTGAATAATTAGTCTTCAGCAACTCCTGAAGTAATGACTAAAGTGATAAAATAAACTCATCACGTATCTTGAAACAACAGGAGTTTATATGAGTGATATTACTCTTGGTCACATCACCATAGAGAGGTAATTAAAATACAGATAAAGACAGATTTTACCTCTTCAGAGATGGCTAAAGACAAGCTGTTTGAGCAAGTGTGTCCAGATTTGTTATTGCTAAGCCAAAACATAACAGCTTCGGTTAGACAAAAAGTAATAAACTCAGTGACTGTCACTGCTGCTTGGAAAAATTTCTATAAAGTATCAGCATAGATTCTTACTCAGAAAAGTGGGTAAAATTGGTAAACTCATAGCAATTCCCAGTTATAAGAGTAGTTTCCTGCAAAATGATGTATCACTTTTCATTGTTTTGTGTAGACGATATCTGTGCCAACACCCCTTTCCACCCTATAGGTCATCTTTTATTTGCTTTTAGAAATATGCTAATACAGTGGAGGTGATTTTACTTACACTGTTCTTCCCACTCTTGGTCATCATCATTGTGTTGCCCGTGCTGCTGAGCTTGCTTGAGGCTCAAATACAGTTCTCTTGCTCGTATTTCCTCCTGCTGCCGTATTTGTTCTTCGCCTTTTTGTCTTTCCTCTTCCTCTCTTTTCTAAGAAAATGAAGTAAAACGGAGGTGATTAAAGTGGAAGAACAAGCCAAAAGTTAAGACATTGTTTCAGCTGTTTCCTCTCATAGAGCAGCTCTTTGACTTTGGACAAGTCACCATCTCTTCTGGCTTTGTGTTCTTTGCCTGCCCCAAATAGAAGTTCCCTATCTCTTTGGGAATTTCTGAGGAAGGTATTCCTTCCAATGTGAGATGCACAGGTACTAGAGGAATAATGGACACCTAAGTGTCTAAGGCCTGGAGTTTATAAGGAAAATGTATTCTATCTATGTGGTACCAGACCTGTAGTGGCTATTTAGCCATCACAGTCTGTAAGCAGCGCTCCTCTTTTCAGCCCAGGTGTTCCCTCCACTGGGGATGCTGCTTTCACTCCAACATCAGATGCATCTTAGTGAGCTCTGCAGCTCCTTTTGAACTGTTTTATCGTTTGAACTGCTTGGTTTAGCAACTGTCACCTATGTTTCATCATAGCCAGAGAATAATGTTTTCCATACATCAAGATCTTTGTGTTCGTTTGTCATGTCCTCAAATAAAATTATCCTAAACGACAAGCCTCATTATCTAACCTAAACTAACAAGTATCCAAAGTCCATAGTAGATGTGAGTCATTGTAAATGTTAATCCTAACACATTTCTAGGGTCAAGCAACTGACATGCAGGTGAATAAAATCAGGGGACATTGCCAGCTTAGTGGGAGATGTTCTTGTCTTCCTTAAATAGTTCCTTGCTTGTTAAAGGCCAAAGGTGGCATTTCAAAAGTTCTCTGCACTGTCGTAATGTTTCTCCTTTTAGAAGGGATTTTTATTTTTCACTGCAGAGGGACCAGCGTTAGCTCAGCACAGAGAAAAAACAACTGATTAGATTGGCAGACAATTTGCTCAAATGTACCAACATGTCCTATCAATCCACTGCACTGAGAATCATTTACTCAAATACATCAACTACAGACAGCGCACAAGTAATTTCTTTTTCTTAAGATGTGCTGTGATGTAAACCCTGAAAATTGGTTTCCGATGTGATTGCTCTTTCTTTCAAAAGGAGAATTAGAAATATTTAGTTTCCTTTTTATTGTATCATATTCATGCAACTCTGAACTTTGTGGAAAGGAATACTTTATAATTTTGAAAATAAATGTAACTTATTAGACATCTTTGTAATTTCCATGACAGCAGGATTCACAGCATTACCAAAGCAATCCACAATCTATCTTGCAATCTAGTGCTGCAAACGGTGGTTTTAAATGGTGGTTTAGTATTTTTAAAAATGCAACTGTTTTCTAGTATTTGGTATTTTCTAAAACTCAGTGAGTGGGCTCAGAAGGTCTGTAGGCTCTGGAGATCCACAACAAAACATATGGCAAAACTTGCCAAGCTTTTTGAATACCAATAACTAATCATGTAACTATTTTCAGGAACTATTTTTCATCACACTCAGATGTATCTGAGGTTCTGCTGTGCCAGGCTGGCATTCACCTGTGCAGGCAAAAATTATCTGTATCATGGAAAGAAAACCCTCAAGTCAAATTATGAAGCACCAAGGCAGACAAGAACACCACACACATTCGCCATTTGCATTCACAAAATTTCCAGAGCACTTCCATGCAAGACATAGCTTTACTATGAACTGACAGAAATCGAAGCACAATAACTGGTTACAGAGAGGGTTGCAGAATTTCCTGCTCCAGCACTGAGCTTTCCTGATACCACGGATAAACCTGCAAAAAGCAGCTCACATACACAATTCTACACAAGCAGATTCCTGTTCAGTGCTTGAAGGCACTACCTATAGGAACGCTCATGCTATGAAAGAGTATTTGTTATAACTTGGCCACCTGATCTTTGGCTGAAAAGTGCTGAATTACTCTAAACAGCATATTAATTCAGTAAAAGGAATGTATTGATTTATTAGCTGTTCTCCTTCAAGTGAATAGCTTCATTTTGTAATACATTGGAAAAGTATTCATCTGAAAGTTGTCTGTCCTATCTGAACACCTGCCTGGAGACAAATACCGAAAGCAACAACAATGTTGCAGTGTTGTTATTACAAAGGTCCAATGTAATATCACAAGTCTCCAAACAATGATTTTGTCATTTAGCATCCATTAGAGGAACTCGTATGCACATTTTCCCAGAGGAAAAACAGGTGTTTGGACGCGTGCCTGGGAAACAGAAGCAACTTGGTCTCCGCTATGGGAAAATAAAGGGCTTTTTAATTCTCTCCATCTCTGCAAAGGTTATTTGTCATTACCCTCTATCTTGCAACTAAAAAGATGACATTTTAAATTCTTTTCAGAACACGACTTTCCCCAAAACATTGCTGTACATCATTTGGGGCATGTAGTAATTCAAGGAGGGCCAGAGCTGCAGCAGCAATCGGGACAGTTTTGCTCTTCTCGTCATGGATCTCACAGTGTCATGTTTAAGGAAGAATGACAACTTTTATTAGCAGGAAAATGGAAATAACAGTTTAAATCTGAGTGGGGTAAACAAGGACAGATGCCTTGAGTTTCCTAGGGATGGTTTGCTTAGTAGCCATCAGCCAGCAGACACTACTCTATGTACTTTTGTCCACTGATATTTCAAAAAGATGGAGAAGAAGCAATTTACTAATTACAAGTAACCAGAGCGAGAAAGTGGAACAAATGCTCATCTCCACCCTATGCAAGAATTCAGCTGTTCCGTCATTTCTTTTAAGTAGCATAAATCAACATTTCTCCATTTAGCTCAGCTGAGTTCCACCAATTTACAACAGCTGAGGATCTGTCTCATTAATCAAACAAAATCAAAAGACCTGGAATATTGGATATTAATAATGATGTGCCTGTGTAGTGAATAATAGCTCCATATCACACATGATGAGCAATAAATTAGGCTGCTCTTATTATTTCTGAAAAACAAATGCGTAGCATTCTTCTTCAGTCATTTTTTTCACGTTTTAATGCCGGTATCCTTTGATTATTTCTAACATCATCCTCTCATTATCTCAAGTCCTAGAAAGATTGAGTGGACCACTCATTATATTTGAAATGTCAGTGCTTTTTGAAACCATTATTTTCAAAAACTGCAGACTTTTCATAATAATAAAAGCTTTACATTCTCTTTTTGCATATTTCATAAAGAGTTGGTAACTTGATACTTCAGTTGCTAGTAAATTACTATGTTCCAAGCAGCTTGGACAAAGAAATTAGCTATTCCTTATTCTTACAAGGAGAACATTGTCTTCTTCAGGCAATGAAGGCAAGCAGTGAAGTCAAAGGCAACTTCACTGCTTACAAATCAAATAAACCAGGGCCATCCCTTGATGGAAACAGGCAGGAATAGGGGTAATCCCCATTTATCAGAGTGTTTTCTTTCAACATAAACTTCTAGGGAAAGCTTAATATGCAAAAACAACCAAAAAACAACCAAAATACACTTTCTGACAACAGCTTCCTTGAATTACACAAGAGATGTGTCACAGGTTTGTTTTTCAAAACAGCTGTGGTTGAAGCACCTGTAGTAAAAAGACAGCAGTGTCTGAAAGCATAAATAGAACTCATGCAGAATTCTAGTTCTTAAAGGAATGCAGTAATGCCTGGGCAAATTGTCTTGTTAGTTTGTTTTGTTAGAGGGAACAAGGAACTTTAAATCAAAGACATAACTAAAAATAACTACAACTCCACACTGCTGTGATCTAAACTGAGCATTTTAATAGTGTTAACCTTTTTAAAAGAAAAAAATAAATTATATTTATTCAAATTAGTGCATGCATGTATGTACAAATACATTGGGCAACATTAAAAGCGGGAGCAAAAAAGGGGAGCTTGTACTTAAAAATGAATAATTGAATGTTCATTCAGTGAACTGAATGAAAGTTCTATATTTACTCTCCTAGAAAAATAGCAGCAACTAGCATATCTGCTTCTTCATATCAACCCAATCCTGCACATCAAAGTCAAAAGCAGAAAGCTATAGTAATTCTCAAATACCACCTTCTGTGTGACAGTTAAGAGAGATCGTACCATATGCCATGACCCTTTCAGGTCTTCCGGAATAATTTGGAAGGTGGCAATTCAGTACTTGGTTGCAAATTGCCAAGAAATACCAACCTGCTGTAACAAATTACACTGGCAGTTCAGTAGGCAGCAGTAATCCTCTCCAGCTTTAATTCCACTGGAGAATTCGAACATGCTAAATGATCTTATCTAGCCTCTGGCAGTTGAGCATTTACCACAGACTTGTTACTGTAAATGTCTCGCAATGTTTTCTAACTCTGCTATAGCCATTTCTAAATAATATTTAATCTTCACTATGGTTAGCTTCTAATGTTTCAGTCCAATACAGATGAGAGAATAGGTCAGCGCTCTGAATTTGCCAGAGATTTTAAAAAGGCAGCAGGGAAAGGCCAAAACGCATACTTCATTTTTTTCCAATAGAAAACAGAGCTTCTGGCTGCCATGGCTCCTTGGGGTCCTCTGCAGAGTCTTACAGGATGAGAGGCCACTGCTTGGGGCAAAACCTACACAACACATTTGTTACCAGACCCCTCTGAAAAGGACATCTGGATTCCCTTTACACCTCAGGCTGTCAGACATCTTGGTCTTTTGTCAGGCATTTTTGGTACCCATGAGAGATGATGCTGTGTCATATCTACTGTGAACCTCCTGAGATCCATCAGTGATCGCCTCCGAGCCAGGGTGGACATCACGCTGCGCATCAGAGCTGAGGACACAGCTCGTCTTGTGATTCAAGTCTCAGGACTCCCAGCTCTGAAAACGGGAATCTGGAAATCCCAGGGTCCTGGGCTCTCAGACAGCCTGTCCTTAGCAAGGCTCACACAGCAGGACAGACCTCAGTGATCAGCTTCGCCGCAAACCCATTTGACAGTTTCCAATAGAACTATGAGTGTGAAAATCCACAGAAATACTTCCAAGACCATTCCACCCCTTAAATACACACCTTTAAGCCCACCCTCACTCATCATCTCCCAGCTGAAATTAAAGGCCATAAAATTGCATCAAAAAAAAGTGGAAAGAAATTGCAATGCTCTGTCACACTCACGCTTATCAAGGGAATAAGGATTATTTCTCCTTAGCATTACTAGCATTAAAACTTCCACCAAATATTTTTGATGCATGAAGAACAATAATTCCTATAAATATTGTTATAAAGTTTTTGCTTAACATACACTTCAGTTTTCAAACAAGTTTTTTAAGAAACTTGCCTTACTGTCGACCGTGCTTATATAATTAAACTTAGCAGATACGTGAAGTTGTCATGCAGACAGTTCTTTACTATTAATATTTTCATGCTATAAGGCGAACACATCAAGTGAGAGCTGAGAAATTCTGTCTGTTATTTCTAATTGTATCTGAAGGATACCGCCCTGCCCTGGCGGACTGAGGCTCACACCTTTAATTTGCCCTAGCTCTGCACACTGTTTAAGACTCTTAATGACAGCAGGAAATGATGTCTATGATCCCAGAGCCTATGTGAATTAGCAAAAAGATGGGTGATAGTAATTGGCTCTCTTATTTATCCTTTGCAACAGATGCATAAAAGAATAGCTGTCCTTAAATTGCAAAAATAGAGCAGTCGACATTCATGTTCTAGCATCATAAAAATAAAAGGCATTTCTGCTTAAGCAATACCAGCAAATACAATACTTTTTCCAATAGCACAGGAAACAGATCATCATTCGCTCTGGTATGGGAGACATCATTTATCTAGCGCACACAGCCTTCAAGTCCCAATGATAGGTCAAGAGGAATAAGAGTAGTTTAAAAAGGAGCACCTGTGACATAATACAGTCAGAAATTAAACACATCAGCAGAATAGATACAGACTTTTAATTTCTGAATCGAAATGCTTCAAAAGAATGAAGCATAAGCAGAGACTGAGCTTTTCACTTCCCAATTTGAAGACTGCTTTATATATAGTCTGGCTGTCATTACAGAAGGATGATATATTTAATTTTTTAAACCTGTTTTTAAACCTGTTTTTAAACATATTTAATATTTTAAACCTGTTAAATTGGTCTTGCTGATCTGCATTTCATTCCACACCCTGAATCATTCATGAAAGGCACATATCTTCAAAATTTCAATGACTGCAGTCACACATGCGTAGATTCACCAATTCACCTTTTACCCTACATCTCTTTTTTTTTTTTTTTTTTGGTACATTTTTTATACTTGGAGGTAGATGCCAGAAGTCTAACTTTCCTATCTTTCTGTCCAGGTACCTTTCCACTCATTCAGCTTATAAATATTTCATGTACTTCTTCAATTACACTATAGAAATTATAAAAGGAGTAAAGGCAGGGGAAAGAAGGGGGCAGAAAAGCAAAGTCATGTGAGCCTTAAATAAACCAGCAGACAGCAAGGTTAACAACTCCTCTGTATTAGCCTTTGAGATTCACTTGTTGCTTTTAAGTAATTCTACAGAACTGTCTCTTGCAGACCAAGTAATAGATAAGCTTCTTCTCTGAGTAGCAAAGGTGGCACTCTAGTCTTGGGGACCAGTCCTGTATTTGGATCTGTGCTGGTGGCATCATTCTACATCTCTCCTAACAGAGCCCATAGATTCAACTGCAGACTTAGTGACAGAAACTCATTTAATTAGAGGATGTCCTTGAGGATGTCAACATAGTAAATGCTGCAGCACACTCAATAAAGGAATCATCTTTAAAAAATATTATTTGTGGACAATAAAAAATATAGTCCATCTATTTAAGTTTTTGTAAATGCTCTCTTCAAATGCTTGGTTTATAAGAAGTCGCAGAATAAAGTTTCTCTCCACTTCTTTTGTAAAGTAAAAATGGTGGCAACATTCTGAACGGGGCTACAGAAGAGCTGACCAAAGCTTAGTATTGGAAATTTAAAATAAAAACTGAGACAAATTCTCACCCTACTTAGAGCAATAGGAGTCTAGACCCTATCCCGCACACAAGAAGAGACCTCCTCGGTCCCAGATCAACAGTGGGAACAAGATTTCTGTTACTTTACCTTTTCATCAATAAAAAATTTGGACAGAATTTGATGCTATTCCTTTCAAATAGTACCTAAAACTGAATAACTAGACTTCCTTAACTGAAACAGCATTGATTGCTGGTGATTAAAAGTTTAAGTTAGTCACTCTGCTTTTTAAGATAGTCTTTTTGGGACAGAAGAGCAACAGTGAACTTGTGGACATTAAATTTACCTCACTGAGTGCAAATCAACTGCAAATCACTCAGAGATATGAGTGAACAGGCCTGTACTGGTCTTTGCTCAAGAGGACTTTGCTTTCCTGAGAGCAGAGGAAGGCGAGTTTAATTAGTCTACACATTATTCATATATTAATAAAACCACTTGACAGGTAGAGTTTCAATACTCACTGACATCAAATTTCAAAGGCTCTGTTCTCACCTATGAACTCGGAGTAATTGCGCAAAGGTAAATCAACAACTCTGGGCAGAAGAGGCTACAGGAACTGCCCTCGCTTTGTGCTGTCCCCGGCCCTCGCTCAAATTGTGGTCCCCCAGCACACAAGGTGACGAGCCACTTGCTGACTCTAGCTGACCACCAAACCCTCAATAATTGGCACTGTGGTTTCTCAGCTTGCTCCCGTCATGGAAGGACAAAGGATTTTCTCAGTGGTTCCCACAGCTTTAATCTCCAGCCCAGGAAGGCAGAACTGCAGCAACCCACCAGCCAGGGAGAGGGCACCTGGGGAAGCTGGATCTCCTCACCCTGGGCTCTGGGCCTTCTCCATGGAAAACCAGGGCACCTGGGGAACCTGGATCTCCTCACCCTGGGCTCTGGGCCTTCTCCATGGAAAACCAGTCACCCACCTTGCGCAGGGCCACAGCACGCCTACCAGGCTCGAGAGGCTCTGAAAACTTCTCTAAAGCACATTAAAACTACTATATCTTGCCTTATAAAGAGTAAATAATTTATCTTCATAAAGTAATATAGAAATGTAAAATGCTGAGGCCTTCCCTTCCCTTCCTCTTTTGTTTTCAAATTGTTCTTTTCAACAAGAGCAGGTAAAGAGATATTATTTCAAGTGAACATATTTGAACATCCTATAAGAACATAAATGTTACAATACTGTGAGCTCATGAAAAATTCATAAGCTGATAAAAATCAGGTAAATTAACTTCTAGCAAAGCCAACCAGACTTCCCTCATATGCTGAATAAGAGAAGAACCAATATATTTGGGGAAGTAGTGACAGAATTTTAAAATTAAATATGTGAACAGTTTATCAAAAATACACCAAATATATTCAAGTATACTCACCTAAAAAGACACAGTTCACAATCATACATTTTTCCTCTTAGCATGATTCATTCAGTACAGCTGACTGAACAATTCTGTTAATGTGTTAGCTGAATAACCAGTTTGATTGTCCTGACACTTTTGAATGAATTACACAATTTTTTCACATCATTCATATATTACAGGATTAAAATAATAATAATAATAATAATGATTATTAATAAACATGTCCCAAAGCTACAAGAACTTAGAATCTATAAAAACACTATTAGAAAACCTAAATACAATTATACGCATACCTTCAGTTCCTCCTGAATTTTTTCCTCCACCAATTTGGCTGCCTTCCGATCTTCTATTTCTACTTTCCATTTTTCTGCCACTATTCTGGCTTTTTCTTGAGCCATAGCATCTCGGAATTTTTTTGTAATTTCTGCCTCCTTTTGCCTCCTTCAGAAAAAGATTTGAAAATAAATAGAACTGTAGAAATTGACGCTTACTGGAAAAGTGAATCAATCTTTAGTCAATGCACAAGTACTGATCGTAACTAATAACATAAATTAATGGAAATATACAAAGAAACATACACAAAGATATGTACTTAACGAGTGAACCACCACAAATCACTACCACAAAAAAGGTTTGATGAAACTAGTCAGAAAGTAGATACCAATATTTTGGGGCAAATTATTTAATTAATAAATAACAAATAAAGTAATTAAAATAGCACTATTAACTAAAAATATCAGGGAAGTACATTTTAGACGTCTCTGAATCATACCCTATACTTTTTATTTCCTGCCTGCCCATTTCGCAAAGCATGACCTGGAATCTATTGTCTTTCAAGCACCAGCGAAAATGTCTGCTAAATTCTGGCAGTAGATTGTTTATTAGCCCTGACACAGGAGGAACACAGAACACAGGTTGAAGAGTTTAATCCCTGTTGAAATATGTAAACACTAAAAGTAGGCAGCATCTGACAGGAAAAGGAATAATAAACTGTCACTTAAACTGTCGCTTTTCAGTGCTGTACTACAAAAGGTAGTGCAGCAGGCAAGCAGCCTACTTCTCAGCTATGTCAAGCATCAAAACACTTCTGAATCTCTCCCAAATCTGTAGCTGGCCCTGCTCAAAACACCAGCATGGCAGCTTTTATAATCAGCTTCTGAACTGATGGGATAAAAATACAAACAACATTCAAAATAAAGCAATCGCAAAAAGGATTTTATGTACAAAATCCCGCATTGTGGGTATAGATACATAACAGAACAGGTATTGCTAATTTGGTCAGCTTAAACCCAGATTACTTCATTTTCATTTACTTACAAACTGGCCAAGAGTTTAGTAAAACTCCTGAAAAGAGTGTTTACTGCCTTTTTTTTGTGTGTGTGTATGTGTGTGTGTGTGTGTGTGCGCGCGTGTGTGCGTAGGAGGCTTTCTGATTTTTCATTTGTTGAAAAATGCGCAAAGCAAGTGAAGGCAAATGTTCACACAATATACTTACCCAGTTTACCCACCATTACCTGCCACCTTTCTACAAGGTCATGTCTCCCAATTTGCCAAGTGGACCCTGAATTCAGATTCTTAAATCCTCACCATAGTTCTTCTGCCTCCTTCTGTGCTTGTTGCCTGGCTCGCTCTGCTATTAGCTCCTCAGATATCTGCTCATAGGGCTTGTCACCTGGGGCTTCTCCCATAACCCACACCCAGACCTCACCATCCTTCCCATGTAGCCACTGCACATGTTTGCCATTACCTGCAACAAACACACACATGCACAAAGAGAAAAGCATTAGGTACTAGATCAAATTCTCACAGAAGTTCAGGTGTATTGGTTGGAAATTTGCAACATTAGAATCACTATGTCTGTAATTTGAAGTTCAGAGTAAAACAAGACAAAGAGTTAGAACTAAATCTTCATATATGATCAATCCACCAATGCAGTTTTAAACCAATTCAACCTGAGCACATGTGCCTTTATTAATTTTCTTTCTTTAGAAAGAAGAAATGAAGAAAAATCAAGAGAAATGTTTTCCCACATCCAAGCACCATTTCTATTTTACCTCAACACTTCCATCCAAAACTTCCTCTAAACTTGCATTAAGACTTCCCATAAAACTGGAGATAGGTTTTACTGTACAATCTGATCAAAAGAATGTGCAGTTTCTTAGCAAAGAATAATATTAAAAATGATGAGTGGACAGAAAAGAAATAAGAAGCTCAGGGAGAAAATATGTCACTGAAAATGTAATTTCTGCCACAAAAACTACCTTATAGCCTATAGAAAACAGGGTCACAGTGGTCAGTGTCAGGTATTTTAGGTTAACATTTACTGGACTTGCATTTAACTAAGCCAATTGCAAGAACTGAGCTGAGTTTACAGAAAAGTAATTTTCTTAATATTTCCCTATTCATATACTCACGTTGTCCACATTTCAAGCACAAAATAATTACCTGCAAGTGGTGAATATAACAGTTTGTGTTTTAAGCTGTCAGGCACTACATTTTCCTACAAAATCAGATATTTTGTCAAAGCCTTGTTCTCAAGTGAAATGATCTCAAAGAAGAGACAGGTCCTGACTAAATTTGAAATCTAGGTGAAAGAGGGGCAAGGAACCTCATTTTTCTTTTCAGAAGTTGGCTTCTGAGCCTATTCGCAAAGCTTAATACCAAATCAGGAAATAAAATCAAGTCTTTTGATTCCCAGTCTAGCACCTTGACCACAAAACTACTTTTATTTTCCTGGAGAGACTGTGTCAGGCTGCGAGTAATTACTATTAGGAAGTAGTGGACACCAAAATTAGTCCGGACGGAGGAGCTGAAGTAAATGTGTTCTAGAAACAAACTCCTTTAGCAGGAAAATGTACTGAATAATTTACCAAATCTTTTCCATCTCTACAGACCAATAATCTTCAGCTGTAGAGTTCTACCAGTAATTTATCAAAAAGAACTCTGCAATGGCAATGATGGCAATGTTAATTCTGCCAGATTCAATTCTCTTCTCCTGTAGCCCCTCCATGAGCCTTTCATGGAGTTCCCCCAAATCCTACCCTCTCACTCCTGCTTTGAGGTCTGCAAATTGTATCCTTCTCCTTGCACCAAGCAAGGAATGAACCACCCAAAACTCACAGCTCAAAAGGATCGCAGTGAAAATTTTCTTGTGCACCTATAGCTTCAAGTAACAGTAACGCAAAATTGCACATACAGATATACACACAATCAAAATTAATATCAATTCCAAAGAAAGCAAAAGATCATCTGGTGGTGCATGGCAAGGGGGAATCCTGCCTGTATTCAGTGCCAGAGCTAAGTCAAGCCTCAACTTTAAACAGCTCAAATTTCCTTGCTGTGACTAGCAATGGAAATTATACAATGGAAAAAAAAATAAAATCTAGGCCTGCCAGTCCTCTGTTGACCAGGACAGAGGAGAGCCAGCTTTCTGTTTACAACAGTTTTAGCTGACTCTTTTCCCCACACATGTTCCTAATCAGAAGTGGTTTAAAATAACAGTAAGAGCAGCATATGGAATACTGCTGGAGTCAGCCACCTTCCTCCAGGCTCATTCATCATTGCTTTAACAGCTAGACAATTCCCATTTGTTATCCATCTCCAGTGTTTGTAAGGGAGCTACTCCAAGCACCATTAGAGGCCTGATTTGGAGTCAAGCCTCCCAGTTGTGCTGTTATTTAGCCATGGTCTGCCTGCTTACTCCAGCCAAAACATCAGTGAGTGCTGATAGCCCCTGCCACCTTTGCATCACAGGGAATATTAGAGGCCGCTTCAAGTGCTAATTGACAAAAGTAAAAGATCACCGATTTGTGATTTATGATTTCAGAAACATGGAATGGCATTCAGTCACTCAGTTCGAGTTGGCTTACTTTCCACCCTCCCCAAAAAAATGCTATTTCCATAAATATTCTTGTTCTCTGAGGTTTGGCCTTCCCAACACAATTGCCTTACTTTGAGGCTACAGATTTCTACCACAGCAGTTGACTTTCCTTCCTCACTATCTGGGAAGCTCTGCAATCGTACACATATCCATTGACTCCTTCTTCAGAAAATACTCCTTTTCCTTTTTCTGCTCTGCACTAGAAGCTCCTGAAATTTATTCTGCATTTGAAATAGGCTGTATTAGCATTCACTACCATGACAACAAGCTGATCATCCTTTGTCATCCAGAGATAAACCATAGCTTCTGGGGGACTTCCTTTTCTTTTGGTTTTTGGATATCTGGTGTACGTTGGTCTAAACACGGGGTGCCTTGCATGAGATTTCATCTTTGATTTTCCAAAGGAATTATTTGTATGCCATCTTTAAAGTCAAAGCTTGGATTTTGATAGTCTGTGTGATGGAAGAGGTTCCAGTCAGACTTTCATTAGCTGCAGGACATGCACTGGCAGCACACTGATTAGGACAGAAATGAGGATGTTGTGAGTTTCACATAACTCTCAGTTATTAGGACTTACCCAGGACAAGTCTGCATATGCATTTTACTTAATATCTTTCATTTTATTATAAACACACGCACAATTTCACTTCTTTGTAAGGAGCACAACCTAGGAAATGTTCCTGTGAACATTTCAGAGACCATTAAAAGGGCAGGATGCAGTTTTCATAACATTAACTTCTATAACTCCATTAAAATTGATATAGAATAATTAGATGATGATGATATTCTTGTGGAAAGTATCCCAACCCACAATAAACTGAAGATTCACTATAATTAATTCTGTGGTCTGCCTCTGCTAATAGTCAGAGGACCATTAACCCACCTCCTCCAAGAATATATCCCCCAAAATATCACCAACTGCAAAACAATCCTGAAAACAAATCAACCGCAATAGGAAAAAAATCTAAACATCTCAAGCAGTCCTCCACATTTTAGTCACCCCCAATTTCAATTTATACACCATCTGATTTCAGCAGTGTGTTGTGCGCCTTTTTACTTAAAGGAGCATTTGCAGAGGGAGAAATTCAGTTGCATTAATGTATCAATAAGTGTTATGGTATCCCAGCATGCTGAAAAAAATCAGCCTTCATAGTTCTTCAGCTGCTTCCTGATCATATAATGAACTCAATCTTACATTTATGGAATTACAGTCTGTTACCATGGAAATAATTATGCTGCAATAAACCCTGCAGGATCAAATAAAAGAGTGACTGCAAGAGAAAAAACATTAAGGGAGGAAACAGTTATTCAAATAAGACTAATTAACAACTGTGGCAGATAACTGTACATAACACAAAGGTAAGTATGTTTGCATTGCCACACAGTACTTTCTCAAGGTGTGCAGACTGAAAACAAAGAGGTAAAAAAACAAGCACAAAAATAATGTGGCATTTATTTAGTGTCCATCTAACATGACCCAAGTATTTTCTTAGTTCTTTGGCCACGACAAACTGAAATTGTTATCAATTATATGATATTCCTACTTTCAACTGGGAAATAATACCCAGAATTTATTCTTAAATACAGTGTACTAAATTCATGACCTGCAGTCTGGAAGTTGTCTCTTGTCTGTCCACTTTAATTTCCCTTTCCCTGTAAAAGACTGCAGGTATGCATCAGATCAAAGTGCAAGGTTGTGAACTCATTCATCTCAGTGCCATTCATTTTTCCCTTATAAAAAAATGTTTTCTGCTTCCCAAGTCCAAGGGCTTTTCACAAAGAGTAAAAGCTATATTTGAGGCTTGGTTTCTCACACAGAGCTATCACAAAGCATCCATCTTTTACCCAGAAAGAACAAAAATGATTCTGCATGGCCCCTTTAGACAGATGGAAACTCAGGGAAAAGGATAAGGGCTCTCTGTCACAGAATGATACAGATAACTACAGATGATATCTACAGATCCTTCCTGCACCAGGCTCCCTAGGGCATGTTTGCACTTGCTTCTTTTATCTGGCACACAGGACCAACGAGGCAGGGAGAACTATACCATGACGAGGAGATATTCCAGCACCACAGCACCGGGATGGAAGTTGAAGGTTAACGAACCATCCTCAGTGCTTTGCTAAATCTTTTGCTCACTTGAGTTTTCCCATTTCTTCCAAATCCTGCTAGCAAGACCCAGTGCCTTTGTCTTTGAATGTTTGGGCTGTTTATGTGAAAATTGGCAAAACTGGCCAAGCAATATTGTCTTAACTTGACCAAATCCCATTCTGTCCCCAGCTGCAGTACCACTGTTTTCCATATCAAGTATTCCTGAACTTGTAAATAATCACAACCCGTATTAGGAGCAGAGGGTTTCCAGCTAGAAACCCCCTTCACCTTAGCAGCCCCATTAGCCTCAAGATGCCTCCAGAAGCAGCTGATCCCGGTGCCGGACAACGGGAGCACGGTGGAGCACACGCGTGTGAGGGAAACCTCGGGTGAGGCAAGGCCAGGTAGCCAGCAATCCTGCACTCCCGCTTTACTGCAGAGCACAGAGGTCTGCTGCAGGGCAGACTATGACACTAAAAAAATACAGACTTACGGTTAATCCTAGGAAGGCAGAGAAGTCCTCCTGGATTTGTTCCATCTGCTATGTATTTAGGTCATATGGTGGTTGGGGGGCTCTTTTTAGCCCCAGGTTCAGCGAAGTGAAAAGGCAGTTTGGAAGCTACTGCTGAAGCATACCTCGGTACACAGCTGCACAAAACATGAATTGGAGCAGCTGAGTTCTGGCCCCAAGGTATTTATAGTCCTAACAAAACTGCATAATATCACAGGCTGCTATATAGGTTGTGAAGCTTGCATTAAAATTTGCCAATTACTTCAAAATAGTTGGCTCAGCTTCCTAATAAAAATTATTAAAATCTTCCTAATGTTCTCTTGGCTACATTTTCAGACATATTTGAATTGGAAACAAAAGATGGATCTCTACAGAATTCAAGACCAAACTGAGACAGAAATTTTGCAGATACTCAATTATGACATTTTTGTTTTGACCCATTTGCAACAATACAGAGAAGAAGATAGTGAGTCATTGCAAGAACATAGATGGCACTGCAAAACCTTAGGCAAGCATTTCCAGGAGGCAGAGAGGTTTTGGTATAAATAAAACACAATTTTGGGGGGTTAAAAATATGTAGGCAATGAGTGGAAACATTGCCATTGCAGGTACATCCACCTACCTTTACATATCAATACTAATCTTTCCATGCAAATGATGCATCCTCCAGCTATTTATTTATGATAATCGAGATATTTTGTTAGCCTGCAAGTACCTTCACCTATTCTTTAACAATTTTCTAACATAAATGTTCTTTAGAGAAATCATTTGCTAGCCATACTATGATAAACCTACCTAATTTTCTCTCAGCTACACTTGTTAAGGGCAGGTGAAAAACTGTGCAACTGCTACAGGGAGTTCCTGCCTAGACTCCATGTGCAGTTCCCAAAGCATAAATGCCAGGATAAGCAGCAGCAGCTCAACATCATCCCACCTCCCACAACGCCATGCTACAGCTGCCTAATGCTCAATAGTTTTTGTGATCTTATTTTGGGTATTCTGACAGTTCTGGATGGTTTGCTAGAGTCAAAATCCAAACTGACAGCATCACTCACTCAGTTCAGCCCAGCCACACGGGTTAAAGGGTTCCTGCCCAATCAAATAAATACATTTTTTGACAAATTGCCAAGATGCCATTTTAAGCTTTCAGTCAACTCTGAGCAAATCCCAAAGGGATCTTGAAGTTTGAAGGAGACTTCCCTTAGTGATTCTAGCATGCTTGGAGAAGGCATCTTGGTATAACACAATAAAAAGTGGCCCCCGAAAGACCTGCCCAACGAGTCATTTGTAAATGACTTGGAGACAGACAGAACTAACTTCTAAGAGTTCTGTTCACTCCAGTACAAGTCAATCGTCATGATTTAATTAAAGCTGGGAAATACTTTCCAACCTTGAACAAATGCACTATGAACTGCAGTTTTGGGAGGACACAAAGTACTCAAGTACTACTAAGGCTTTCAGCCAAAAATATAGGATAGGAACAAACAACAAATGTCAGAAGAGCTTATTCAACATTTTCTATAACAAATTTTCCATTCTGAAAAAATGATGTTCATATCTTGTTCCCTTTTAGATATTGCTTTGTGCTTTTAAGACAACAATAATTTGAAAATTATTGAATAATAGAAAACACTTAATTTGGCTCAAACTAAAATTTTCTTTTTAGCACTGAATGATGCTAAAGCTGACACAAATTTCAATTTTGAACTTCCCTCAAGGTCAAAAAGAAACCCAGCAATACACATGTAAAAGCAAGCCCAATTTAGCAACTATTGAAAAGGCTGATACAATTAATTTTTTTTTAATGAAAAATGAAACTAAGAAAGTGTTACATACGCTTTTATTCTATTTGGCTGAAATTCTCATGTACTTAAAACTTAGTATTTAATGGTTTTGGCTTATTTTTGTTTTCTGAAAAGCAAACGTCACTGCATTTAATAGGACAGTCACTTCTATAAAATCAGGGCAATTGCCAACCTCAACAAAATAATACCAACCTAAAACTTGTGTTACAAAGTAGAGAATCAAAACGAACATGTTGCAGATGAAACTGCCCACAACCTTAAATCTCAAAGGAATAAAGAATATATAATTATGATTACTACCGGTTTCCTGGTAGCCATGATTTTGGACAAGAAAATACACCATATTCTGTGCTATAAAGCAGGAAGAAAACAGCCAGAAAGTTGTTTAATAAACCCGTGGAAAATACAGACTGTAAACAATTCCAACCACGTTCCCCAAAAAATTGACGCAAATTCCTTTTATGAAAATAATAATAATAATAAGGAAGGGCTGCTACAGTTATCCACTTTGACCCTTTGAATCATATGGACTACAGAATTTTGCACATTTTCCTGCATTATACCTATCATTTCTGGTTGACTTATAGAACATTTTCTCCACATGGAACTAGCTCCAAGGCGAAACCACATTACAGAACTGCATAACAGAAATCAGTCACATGCATCTATACAGTTTATGAGTAGCATGTCTAAAAGATGGAAGTTATCTTTTCTAACAATGGCCCATGTCAAACCATGGAAGTTAAAATATTTTCAGTAAAATCAAATGCCTAGCTTTCAAATTTAATTAAAATAGCTCTTCTTCCTAACGTGGAGAAAGGTGGAATCCTAAGGTGGATTCATGCTTTAATACATTTCTGAGGAAAGTAGGTTTTTTTTTTTTTTTTTTTTTTTTTTTAAAGTGGGCAAAAAGTCAGTCCTAAAGGGTACCTTAAATTGGTAATTTAAGGGAAAATGTTAAATGAAAATGGGCCATTGTGTAGTTTTACTCCCTGTGTATGTAGGAGCACTTACGCCAGAACAAAAAATCTAAAGGTTTTTCTGCCGCTCTTCTTTTTCTTTTTCTTTTTTTTTTTTTATGAATCAGAAAATTAATTACCCAGGAAATGGCTCCTCTATGGAGCAGGTTTAATGTATAATTTATATATGGAAATTTAGATGTCAACACCATGACAAATTGTCCCATAAATATTTTTGCGGTTAGATTTTTCTGCATCTGTCTTCCTCAAAGAATAAGCATAATCTAGATCTCAGCACTGTAACGTTGTTTTGGTATGTTAATTTGAACTGTATTTTTAATTTTTTTCTGTTACAAATCAATCAAAATAAACAAGGTTTTTGCACTGCATAAGAGCAGCAATATTGACTCCATCCTTCTTAGGAGAGAGCCATTCAAAGTAAAAACACCACCATGAAGAAAACAGAAATTAAACAGGATCAGGTTTTCTACTTCTGCATTGTCATCTGTTAGGGCACAGTTTCAACTTCTATTACTGCTGAACAACTACTTTGCCCTAAACTTTCCCTTTATTTCAAGGCTACTACTGTAGCTTAAACTAGAGCCATTTCACAACAGTTCTTACTCCAAGCAAGTCTCAAAGGCTAGTTTTATTCGAAGGACATGGTTATTCAATCCTAGTCCTTGAATTGCTAACTACCTAACAGAGTATACTTGGCACTTGGCAAGACTCACAGGCTCGAAACTTCTGCAGAAGTCCGGCAGTCCTCAGTTGAATCCAGAAGCCCATGTTTACTGGGGTGCTCCAAGCAAACCCTTTTATTGTGACTGTGCTTTAATATGAGCAATGCTATATATTTTGATATCAGAATAAAAAGGCTGTTGGGGCACTTTCTCAAAATCAGTTACTCAAAATTATCAGTCATTTCTAATTTTCAGACCTGACTGGATTTAAAGTTAGGATAAGATCGTTGGTATTTCATATGGAAAGGACTCAGATATTTGCAACATCTCATTGCTGAGTGTGGAATCATTGTAACTATATAGCCGTGATAAAACGATTTCCTATCCTGCATCAGCCTAACAGCTTCAGCACATAGAAGCCACTTACTAAGAGGTGAAGGTAAGCAAGAAAATAAATATTCCTGTTTAGTCAAAGCCACTAGGACCCAAAACCAGAAGCTTAGTGAAAATTGGAGAAGTTCTTTGATACTTTTTTTCTACAATTTTGTTTGTTTGCTGTTTAGGCACACACATACATTTAGTTTCCCTAACATCCTGTGAAAGGAATTCCATAATTGTTTTTACTACATGTTGCCTGAAAATCCAGCTCATTCTGTTTGTTTTTACATGCCTGTCCTATTCTTATCTAATTCCCTAGACATGCTCTTTTGTGGCACACATAGTACAACAGCTGGACAAATGTCCAGCTGTTTAGTCTCATATCGTGCAGCTGTTCTTATGCATGTCTTACAATGAGCCCTTCACAACAAGCCAAATTTCATGATCACACAGAAAAGCAGTGACAGAATCAGGAAATAAAACTAGATAACCTGAAGTTCATCTCCTGCTCTAGCCACTTGGAAACATTTCCACATTAAATACTTCCCCAGATAAAGTTTTGGAGAGATGAGGAGCAGGAACATAATATTTTCGCTGCCTCAGACTCCTTTGCCTGTGGGGACAGTTCCCTCTTGCAGATGCACGTTGCATCACAGTCAGTTGCACGCTCATCTCCCCAGTTAAGGATGGAAGGAGAGCCCCAAGCTTACTTTGTTTGCACCTCGCTGTCTTTCGCACCATGGTCTCTTCCATTCGTGCTTTCTCTTCCCTCTCCTTCCAGCGCCTCAGCTGCTCTTCTCTCATTTTGTAAAACAAGATCTGCTTTTGCTCTTCATTCAGTTCCGCCAGGAGCTCTGGGTCAATGTACATATCACGCAAAATTTGCTGCAGCATGGTAACTCCAAAACAGAGACGAACCCACTCTCACCTGGGCTTGCTATAGTGACAAAATCCCACCTAGAGCACCCCACCAAGCACCCTGCAAAGGAGCTCTCCCACACCTGCCTGCCCAGGAGAGCTTGGATTCTTCTGTCTGTCTGTCTCTCTCCTCACAGGCATTGCCTGCTCCTCTTCTCTTACACTGACAGAGTTCTCTGCTTATCTCATCCACCAAAGGTAGCAGCAACAGGTGTCAAGTGAAAGGAGGCGGGGAGGAAAGGGGAAGGATAAAGGGGAAAAAAAAAAAAAGCCAAGAAGGGAAGGAGAAAAGATAGGTCACTTCACTCTCCCTGACTGTAAGTAGCTAAAAATAGGGAATTCTTGACAGAACCCATCATCTTTGCTCCCTTTACTAGAAGGAAATACAATGCAAAGAAAGTGTCAGACTTTTTGCTGAAACGATTCCCCTTCAGAGCTAACGCACTCCCAAGGGTGTAAGAGTTGTCCTGGGGTTTGCAGTGATGTCATGGTTAAAAGTATCATCTATACCAACAATATCTATGTCACTTTGGGAACCGATCTCTTCCGACAAAGAGGAGAAAGTCATCTGCAGTGAAAGAGGCAGAAAGTAGTTTCCCAATCTAATCTATTAACTAGTTTCAACTGGGTAGGTCGTATCAGAGGTCATACTTAGTACTTAAAAATACGGTCATTCAGCAAACCAATTAAGATGCCTTTAAAATTAAAAGCAGACACAACAAAAACCCTCAAGAATCTCATTATCACTTTATAAATAGTAAATTAATATTAATTAAACAAGAGTCTGTTCTCAGCAGTTCATGTGGACCATAAGTCCTGCTGTTAATTCATTTTCCACAGATTTAGTGTTGCTCTTCAAGCAAATTGTGACCTTTCATTACTTAATAGAGTTTTACTGAACTCAGTAAAATAGTAGTATTTCACCACCAGAGCCAACCAACACTTAATTATGTGGGAAAAAAACACCTGCTGGATTCCAGAGCCAGCTTTCTCTCGGCCTGTGCCCAGCTTCTCAAGGAAAAAGCGACATTTTGTGGGAAAGAGGCCATCTTCTGAGGACAATAGAGATGTGGCCACTCCGAGCCTTAAGAAAACACACAATACATTTGCAAGCTGAGCTGCATCCCACTGTGTGATGTTTATACAACTTACCTTTTCTACACTCATTCCTGGCATTGGGAGGTGGGGTTGACTGTTTATGGAGAAAGCACACAGTGTGATACAGGAATCAGAGGGCCACCTCCAAGCTCTTGAAAGCAAGATTACAGGAGGGCAGCAGAGAAGAATGAAAAAGTGGAGTCATCCTCTCTCCCATCCTTTCTAGCCAATAATTTTCAGGAAAAGGAAAGAGATCTCACTTGTGATATCTATAATAGCACAAATTTTTCCATCACAGAATAGGAACACAGATGGTCCATCCATCATCCACCTAGATCATTTTTCACATAAGGTATTGCAATTTACTGCTAATATACTCATCCTCATCCTTCACCAGCCACACTACCTTAACCATGACCATATGACAGGTGAGATGTCTGTTTACTTAATGGACTAGTATTGTACAACTAGCACAATATTGTTTCTTCCTGCTGCATGCCTACATTGAGAGCAGAAATGAAAAATTCTAAAGCTGAAAGAAAAGTTGTACCCATAACTAACCTTTAAGTGACAATATTTAGGGCAATGGTATATAATCTAAAACAGTACATTTTTACTGCAGATAAGAAATGTCAGGGCAGGTAACGTACATCTGCCTTCATAGACTTCTGTCCCCAGGCTCACCCCAGCTCCTGAGCAGACACACACAAGTCCAGGACCCTTCTCCAAGGCAACTGGGTACTCTCCTTCCTCTAGGAAAAGGATGGAAGAGGGCAACACAAACATACAGATCTGAAGAGCAGACCTAATTAACCACATTTAACCAGTAGGCAACAGATTTCTTCCACTACTAGTTCATGCAGTTAATTCCCCAGCTAAGGTGCTGGCAGCCTATGCCACAAAGCCGAGTATCAGTCCCATGTGATTGAATAATATGAATGTTACAGTTAAAGTTAAATGAAATAATGATCATAGTAATAATAGCAGCTCTACATCACCTCCACCCAATCCAAGAAGGCTCAGGCTTAGTTAACATTAATTCTGAAGTCTGACAAAACCGTGAAAGTAGGAATTGTCAGACATATTTTGTGCATCAGCCCCATACAGACCATTTGCATGCTTGTTATGACACCATTCTACTATCGCATTATAAGGCTTTTCCACAGAATAAACCTGCTTTAAAGACCTGTATCTGTCAAATTCTTCTACAACTTCCATGATCTTCATATTCAAAAACATATCAAAATAAGGCATCTCTTCCG
>NW_010578245.1:169528-180003 GCF_000705375.1 Tinamus guttatus
CCCTCCTTTGAAAGAAGTAAAAGATGCTTCGCACAGAGCAAAGCAGGATTATGAGTTCAACTCTGCCACTACTCCGCCCTAAGCTGTCTATTCTGGTTTTATGTAAACCCACACATTCATTTAAAAGGAACTTGTTTGCTCTTTGCATCTGCTTCTCCCAGCACCTTAACTTAAGCAGAAAATGCTGCTGGTCTAAACTAAAATTCAGAAGTCTCTGTTACCTGGAAGCATAAATCCAAAAAGTCCAGTTGGAGGCCTACAGTCCCTTTCTGTTCAGCTGAAACAGTATTTCAGATACCATCATACTTGGGCTTTACAGAGTTAGGTTCACATAAAGGCTCTGAAGTTCAGGGTCCCTTATGTAGAGGTTTTCTCTTCCAAAACAAAATTACTTACCCCTCCTCCATCACCTTAAAAAAAAAAAAAAAAAGTGTGGCAAGGGAATGCCTAGGGGAAGGAATACTTTACTGCTCTTCCTTTCTTCTGTTTTCCCTGGTCAGGTATAGAAAGAGCAGAGCCTGGGGGATCAAGCCTTTGCTTCCCTGCTTTTATTCAATTATATTAGAACCTCGGCTACACATTTTGGCACTAATTGAAAAAGACTCGCCTTTACAAAGGCCTCAGGGCAAGGAGTTTTGCTGTTCTACCCATTTGTCATCTTCCTTATTCTGTTTGACTTCACAGAACAGAAATCAAATCTGGATCACAAGTGCAAAGAACAAACTCTTCATCAAGAATTATGTGCATTTAAGCATGACAAGAGGCAAGAACCATCTCGGAGGTGCATTTAGATGCAGAAGTAGCTCAAAAGAAGACCCTACACACAAGGCCCTAAATACCACATAAACAATTTTCCAGGCAACTATTGATAATGTTTGGTGAGAAACTATACAACAAAAATAGGAGGAACACAGAGATTAAATGAATATACTACAAAAAACCTATGTCTAGAAGATCATTTACCCAAAATATTTGAAAAAGGTAACCGAAAAAAAGAAGTAGATTTTGTGAAAAAAATCATTTCTCAAAAAAAATGGATTGATAACATCTAATCACAGGAATGATTTTGATCAATTCTCTGTTGAAGCCTTCCTACTTTGAATTGTAATAAAAAAGTAAAATAAAAAAAAATTAAAAAAAAAAAGGTGGACAGGAGAAAAGGATAAGTAAGGAAGAATTACTTTTTCTGGCATAAGCCTTTTGACGTAAGTAGTAGAAAGACACATCATAAAATTTGCTCTTGGTTTCTTGTCCAGGATAAAGATGTTCTGCCACAGAACATTGGGACTTTGAACACGGCAGGCAGCTACTATGAACTTACTTCCTTTGCTTTTTCCACTCCCTAAGTTTGCTCTAAGCCCTATGTTTCTTTATGGTATAGAAAAATCAAAGACCACCAATGGGAAGAATGAAGTGTTTTTACCAGTCCCTTCCTTTCTCTTACTAAAAAAACATATGATTTGATAATTTGGAAATGTAATAAAAAGGCAGCACAAGAGTTTGCCTATCTGCTGTCCCAAAGGTACAGAAAACTTTCAATCATGTTAGTAAAGAGCAGCAACGCTTGAGAAGCCATCTGAGATTTCACTTATCAACAAAGCCGGACAGTGCTCCAAGCAGTACAAACTTTGATTATTTGGGGTCAATCAAATATTCAGGTAATTAGGCCTAGCCTACTGGCTTAATAAGAAGCTGACAACAGCCAACATGTCTGTGCTAAGTACCCTCCAGGACCACAAGGACTGTGACAGCAGCTCCATGTTTCCCACAGCCTCTCTCGAAGTGTTAAGGAGCAACAGTCATCAGGAGCTCTCAGATGGCAAAACGAAACGGTCACCTGCTGTCTTGTAATCACTATCATGGGTGGATGGACTGCATGAAAACTCTTCCTTTTTTGCCACACCAGTTTGTTTCCAAGTCTCTCCACTTGCTTTCCTGCCCTCTGTGGTGAAGCTTTTTGAGGAGTCAATTTTGTCAGTTGGCACATCAAATATGAAAGCCTTCCTGGCTGCCTGTGACCCTTTATCCAGTGTGAAGGAATGATCGTGCAAAATCTTTCCATATTGTTTTTGTCTCACTGAGGGAAGCATCATTTTAGATGATAATGCCCTCCTCACGTTTGATCCTTAGTGATCTTTAAGAGTTGACTATTTTCACACTTGCACCTTAGCCTCAAGCACACATAAGGAGATGACTAGTGAGACAGACATCTATACAGTCTCGCTTTCTGTTCACCCTCTTCACTGAGAGAAAGCTAGAGTCTGAGTCCTCTATGAAGGAGGATCCCTATAATGACCTAAGGTGACAACATATTTTGATGTAGATGATGTCTAACAGGCAAATATTCAAAAGTCGTATAACCCACCATAGTTATAAGTCAAAAAAGAATAAGGAGAAGTTAGAGAACTTCTTGCATAGTTGAGAACAGAATTTCTAATTATAAACCTATCAGAGAGAAAGAATATATTAGAATATATATATATATATATATATATATATATCAGGTTCAGCTTTTCTCAATAAGCAACATAAATAAGACAGAATATATATATATATATATATATTTCCTCCTCATGGAAAGCATGGGACTGTTATGGAGACAGAACAGCTGCTCCTTTCTTGACTATCTCAGTAGAACCTGCTGTCCATATGAAGTGTTTCCATCAGCATCATACAGTGGATTCATTCTCCTAACAGCTCACCTTTCCTTAAATATTCCAAATGAATAAACAGTCTGAATTATCATGAAGAAACTCTCTCTCTCACTCTGAGAAAGTTTGAAAAATCCACAAGGTCCATTTGAGAAAGCAAATTTTATTCAGCAAAAGAAAGTTTTTTTTCTTCCCTTCCTTTCCCAGATCTGATTAAGACAGGGATGAATTAATAACTTCCCAGGGTTGTTATTTGACGGGAAATTTGAAGTAAGGGTGCCTACTTGGACATTCTTTGTCTTCCCATTCTTCAGGGAAGTATTTTGAGTTATTTAGGAGGAAGAAAACAAATGCTCCATTGCTATCTGTGGCCCTCCCATTTTAGTTGCTCTGGTTCACCTGTTCCAAGCAAGCCCAAATCATTACTGTACAACACTGCATCCCAACCAACCGTGCACAAAATAACAGACTATTGTGAGAGCAGCTTTTGGTCAGCTCTTGTCACCTCACAAAACTGCCACACAATTGGACAATTTAATTAGTTGTGACCTCAACAAGGATTTTAAATCTGTTTAAAATTTAAAAATGGAGTTTCCTTTAATCTTCAACAGGGTCTTCTGGGACTAGATGCACTCTGTTCTAGTCTCCACTAAAGCAACTTTTTGGCCTAAGCAGTGTCACTAGAAACCAGCTACTGAGGAATGGAAAAAGGAAGAGAAGGGAAGGAAAAACAAAGGAAACCATTTTAGCTCCATTTTTAAGACAAAGGGAAAGTCCTTAAATGGATGAGGAAATGAGCCAATCTTGACAATTTATCTTGAGCATGCGCACCCTCCCCAAGCTGAACAACTCACCAGCAATGCTGAACTAGCAGAACTGCATTTCCCTTCAGATTTTATTACACAGCCATATTATCTACTTTGCCCATGTCATTTACACAGAAATATTCTGCCACAATCTGCATAACAGAGCAGGGGGGCGGGAAGAGAGAAAGAATATACCTCTGTAAATATGAGGATGAAATTATGAGGGAAATAGTAAACAGAAAACATGGCAATCTTGCATTTCTTCCAGACTCTGAACTCTGTAGCCATAACCATTTTCTGTGTTATTTTTCCCCCCCTCCAAAAGGGGTGTTTACAGTATCTGTAATTTTTCAAGTCCTGCTGTGTCAGCAATAAAATGAGAACATTGGAAACTGCAAGTGAGTGGTGCTGGGGGGAGCTGACAGCGTTCAAGGCCTTCTAAACACCCACAGCAAGGATGCAGTTCTGTTACGTGAAAAGCAAATGTTTAGAGCACTAACCACAACAAACCAGTCATGCCTGATTTGTGCATTGCTGTCAATTAGAAAAATGGTAAAAAAAAAAGAACTGTGAATTATTCCCTTTGGAGTTCCTCTCTCGAGGATGGGGAGTAAAAAAACGTGCCCATTTTTTCCTTCAGTTCCATTGCTCAGTCTGTGGCTCCCTCTAGGGTCAAAACGAATTTGGCCTCAAGACAAACTCAAAACGGTGCCTCAAAGTAGGCAGCACAACCTGCAGAGGGATCAGAATGATTAACAGATCATTTCCCTGAAGCTGCAGTTTCACTACAAAGTATCAAATACAGCAGGAGTGTGGATATGATTTTTCCCTTCCTATCCATATGGGGCTAGTATCAGTAATCAGATTGTAAATGCTGTGCAGTATGGACCTCCTTTGTCTGTTTGCCACCTTGTCTTGTACTAGTTCAGGACTGATGTTTTCAGACATTGCCCTAATTCAGAAAGTTAAGCAAACTTGAGTTCTGTAGAGCAAAATAGGAATGAAAAAAAAAAAAGATGAAAAATTCTTAAAGAAATGAAACACAGCAAAAGAGCTACAATCCAATTAACGATCTTACTATACTGTCAGCTGAATAGCTGTAAAAGCAATAGCAAGATGAAATTTAAATGGTGAAATGCTAGTTTACATTGAGAAGAATCTCATCAGACATTTTTTGTTTTTGTTTTGTTTTTTCATCTCCCCTCAAAATTCAAGTTAAATGAATTCCACTTCAGGTACTGCTGGCAATAAAGAAGGAAAAGGGGTGCCAGCTAGCCTAAAGAAATCTGTATTTAAAGTCAAGGACTGCAAACTATAGAGTAATCAGTCATTATTCTACTAGCCTGAGGTTAATTCCGTGCTCCTAACACTACTTGCCCTTCAGAAGGGTCCCACCAGTGATTATTTTTGCCTCACAGGATAGCAGTTCCACCCAACAAGATTGCTTTAGGTCTATCCCTTTGTGTCTTGTGTCACAGCTGTTGCACACGTGATTACGCTGGAGCCTGTAGATGTCTTCAGAGTTCAGCACAATTTATTAGACATTTCGGAGCTGGGTAGAAAGGGCAGCACTCTAATTTTTCTTCCAAATAGTAGTGGATATTTGAAATTCTATATTACAAAGGTCTGATTATAAGTACTAATGCAAGTTTTTCAACTTTCTTAAATCTGTTTTTTTGACTTGTTTTAATTTCATTCTGCCTGCAGCATAGATGCAACCCAAACCAAAACATTACATACCTAATAGCTACTGCTATTAAAATGCTCATTCACAATAGCAAGATGCATCAAAAGGTGACAAGACACACTATATTTTTCATACACAAAATGAAATGGCCACCATTAAAAAAAAAATAAAACAGGATGAAGTTAGTTAAATAAGCCAAAGAGAAGAGTCAAGACTCCTTGAACAAGCTGCCTTGCAAAAACATGGTGCATAGGCCTGTGAGCAGCAATTAGCTTTCCAGAATACTAGCACTGCAAAAATATATCTTGCAGCAGAAGGGCAAAGGAGGAAAAGAAAAAAAAAAAAAAGAAAAAAAAAAAAAAGGAAGAAGGAAAGGACTCACACTGCAGTTAACTGGAACAGAGCTCAGAGCTCTGCGGCCCTCTCACTTGGACTGTGCTGTCTAATTCAATTGTATCTTTGGAGTTATATCTCATTTACAAAGCAGTAATGAAGCTCTTCAGGCCAGACCCTCAGCTAAGAATGGGGGGTACTTGGTTGGCAGACAGCAGGCTCTATTTAGGAAGCAATTAGAGCTCTCTAAGTATCTGCAGGGATATGCTCTAGCCTTAACATAGATTAAAAGGCCCACCGGCAGCAGTCACGGAGGAACTTCTTAGTTCAAAAAGATATGCAGAATATAGTGCCCCTTGCTCCTATTTACACTTCCTTGCTCCTGTCAGACCCTGATGTTATGCCTCGCCGTACTAAACACGGCATGGTCTTACACGGCACGCTGCAGTTCAGCTTTGTGCTACTTGAGTACAAGACATATCAGTCATTCTGCTCCTCAGCTGAAGTCTCTGTAGCTGAGGGAGCTCATCCATCGCTGTACAAAATACTGGTTGCCTTTCAATTCCTAATCAATAGGCTATTTCTTAAGGCTCTCTATATCTTTTCATTGACATACTTATTTACTCCATCTCCTTGAATGTAATGAACCTTTGCAGAGTCTAGTTGGAGGCCTGTAGCTAGCGGGGTCCCCCAGGGGTCAGTCCTTGGTCCAGTCCTGTTCAATTTATTCCTCAATGACCTGCATGAAGGCACAGAGTGCTCCCTCAGCAAGTTTGCTGATGATGCCAAACTGGGAGGAGTAGCCGATACCCCAGAGAGCTGCGCTGCCATCCAGAGGGACCTGGACAGACTGGACAACTGGGCAGTGAAAAACCTCATGAAATTCAACAAGGCCAAGTGCAAGGTCCTGCACCTGGGGAGGAATAACCCCAGACACCAGTACAGGCTGGGGACCGAGCTTGTGGAGAGCAGCTCTGCGGAGAAAGACCTGGGTGTCATGGTGGATGATAAGTTGACCATGAGGCAGCAGTGTGCCCTCGTGGCCAAGAAGGCCAATGGGATCCTGGGCTGCATTAAGAAGAGCATCTCTAGCAGGTCGAGGGAGGTGATCCTGCCCCTCTACTCAGCCCTGGTGAGGCCGCATCTGGAGTATTGTGTCCAGTTCTGGGCTCCACAGTACAAGAGGGATGTGGAGCTGCTGGAGAGAGTCCAGCGCAGGGCTACAAGGATGATCAGGGGCCTGGAACATCTGCCCTATGAGGAGAGGCTGAGGGAGCTGGGCCTGTTCAGCCTGGAGAAGAGAAGGCTGAGAGGGGACCTGATCAGTCTCTCTTAAGTACCTCAAGGGAGGCAGTGAGGAGGATGGTGCTGGCCTCTTTTCAGTGGTGCCCACCGACAGAACTAGAGGAAACTGAAGCATCCAAAGTTCCACAGGAACTTAAGGAAAAATTTCTTACCAGTGAGGGTGACAGAGCACTGGAACAGGCTGCCCAGAGAGGTTGTGGAGTCTCCTTCTCTGCAGATCTTCCAAACCCGCTTGGATGCAGTCCTGTGCCACGTGCTCTGGGTGACCCTGCATGTGCAGGGGGGTTGGACTAGATGACCTCTAGAGATCCCTTCCAACCTTAAGCATTCTATGATTCTATAATTCTACATGGGCTTTATAATGACCTGTTAATTTGGGATTAAACATAGTATGTATAGCAACCTCAGAAGTTAAGATTATCAAATTCAGGGTGTAGTCTGTTTTTTTCTTCCTTTCACTTCAGCATAAACTTTTTCCAAAATGCAGCTATCTGCATAAAATTATCAGATGCATATCTATTAGTAAAAATTCAATATTCTTCCTTACATGAATTATTCATTTTGTGTATCTTTTGGAATCCCTCAGATTCCATGACCTAATTGCTACAGGAAGTAATTCCAGAGCTTGGCATATTTCCAATGAAATTCATTACAATAAGCTACCCAAGAGATTTCACACTCTAAATTATGCGAGTTTCTTTCCTCAGATATATTTTAACTTAGGAAGATGCTCAGTAGGTTCACCTTCTTCCATCTCACTGTAAATGCATCAAAACATATCATGTGAGAGCTAATTTTCTTTAATATACTTCCTGGTACAATTTAGCTGCATTATGCATAAAGCAGCAGTCATATCATATCAACTTCACATCATATTAGACACTGCATTATGGCAGCTAAATTGATTACTAGTGTAATTGAAGACCAGTGATAGGAAAATTGTTAATCATTTAAAGGATGCATCAGCTTTATGTACAAAATTTCTTGCTTTAGCAGCATCATGTAAGTCTCTTTCAGGGTATAGCATTTTGCTCATTTAAAACACTTCTTATTTTTGTCATCCTGGTGGGCAATAAAATCCTACAGATTTACTAAAGGCAAAGCTTATTGCGCATTTCTGCATCCACACTGTGCAAGGTTTTTTTTTTTTCCTTACAGGAGTGGATCAGCAATTGCAAAAAGAAACTTTGGCTGTTTTCTGGCTTTTTATACTTTACCATAAGGAGCCATAAAAATCTTTTCCTGTTGTTAAGAGTTGGGCAGGTAAATCCACCGACATTTTGACATCATTTTCTCCTTTAAAGTCCTCTGTAATTTTCAGCCTTACACGCTGCCCACTCCTTTTGCGGCAAAACTACAACCACAAAAAAAAAAAAAACACCCAACTTTCTGCTGCAAGTCATATTCAGTACTTTGTATCTTGACACTGAGGGGCTGTTCAAAGTCTTTAAAGTTAGTACACAAAACATGCTGAACAATCTGTACCTCATAGCCTTTTTGAGACCTTCTCTATTCCTGTCAGACACTGTGGGACAAAGAACAACCCAGGATATTACCTAAACTGACTTGTTTTTTTGACTCTAATCTTCACAGGCCCAACCCACCAGACCCAGATTCAGGCGGCTGACTCATTTTCACAACAGAAACCTTAGCAGCTTTGTCATTCACAGCTGTCTTCCATTCACATGACAAAGAAAATTTATTCTTTAGAGCTGTTTGTGAAACTATGAGATTCAAGTCTCATAATATGAATGTGCACTCTCTTATAATGGGCGTGTGAGGTAACCCTGTTTCTACTCATTCTCTCTTCCTTCAGCATACCCTCAATAGTAACGGTCACCTCCTCATTTCTTTCCAACAATGCTGTTTTCATGCTCTTATTTTCCCCTTTCTTTTAAGCTCCTGCGCTAGTTTCCACTACTGCTTCCTGTGCTAAACTCCTGCAGTTACATCTTAGAAACACAAGCTACAGTTCCACCCACTTGGCCCATCTACCTGCTGAGAAACAGGACCAACTTGATTAAACTCTTCCCCACTTCTCTCATTATAAGAGAACTGTACTATTACTGCAGCACCCCACATTTCCTCTCTCCTGACCATGAGACAAGTCTGCTCCATAACTCACAAGAGTGGAGCTCCTTGCAGTTTATTAGGACTCTTCCTTCCACACATTGTGCCACTGCATAGCAGTCCACAAATGCAAGCCAAGAGAACAGAAGGCTTATTTGGAGAAAAAAATGCGTATATTGAGGTCCAGTACATTCTGTGGTTCAGACCAAGAAAAAGTAGGTGCAATATTATAACAAACTGAAGGCTTCTCTGGGCTACACAGGATTTATTTTAACTACTCCAGCTTAACTCCAGGCCTTTCCCAGGGAACCCAAGGCCCTATATAGAACACTCAGCTAAACCAAAGACTCTGTGCCTAGGATTGTCATTTATTGCTTTTTTTCTTCCTAATTTACTTCAACCTTTTATACTGGTTCTACATAAATATTCAGAGACCATACTTCTTTGGCTATTAGCATTCTGCTAAAAGAATGCTGCATTAGAACTCTTTATTTTCTAGAAAGAAAATCCACTGTAGAGCAAGATGGACAGTGTTTGCATTCTCCAGGAGTGGTGCTACAGACATTCATTATGCAAAATAGGGATTAAATAGGCTATTTAGAAAAGATCAAGCTGCAGGAAGATGCAGATGGTTGATAGGAAATCATTTTCAAGTTAGAGCTGCATTTAAAAAATAGACAAAGAGGGTGAAGGGAAGAGCTAACAGTGTTATGAATTAAAAATAAAATAAAGGAAGCAGAATATATCCTGGTTTAACAAGGAGAAATCCCAGATTGTACAATAAAACAAAATGATACTGCAATCTGGAATTGCAATACGAAAACTCTTCTGCTAGAAGGATAACAGCTACGGGCAGCGGCCAGGTGGAAATTCTGAACTTGAATTGCAACCAAGATCCAGATGTCCATGGCAATGGTCTCCCAGAAATTCACAGACCTTCTGAACTTATGGCCTTTTCTGCATTTGAGCAGCTTCACTTTTTCTAATTCAATATAGGGTTGATATAGCCTTAAAATAAAAGCAATTTTTAGTTACCAATATCATTGTGTCTTGCAGCTGCTATACGTAAAGGAAATAGTTCATACATAATGGTCCATTAACAATACCTGATTTTGTAGTGCGCAAAGCCACTTTGTGATTCTGTAATATATGTTCAATACAAAATCATACACCAGGACATGTTTCTGTGTTTATACATTCCTTTAGAATACAAACACTGTAAATACACATAACAATTCTACTCTAAAAACTATATCCTAAAGTCATATCAGCTGAAGGACGGCCAACCTAAACCAGTCTAAAAGAAAGATTGTCCAGATGGCCCAACTGCCTCAGTTTCATAAAGTTATGATTAATAAGACCTTTTAATGGTAGAAAAACCTTTGGTGGTAGTAGTTACCAGCCATTCTACAGCTAAAAACAAGTAATCATTCTCATAATAAATCATAAAGGCAGCTCTAAACACAATAGTAGTATCTACCAATATGGACGGTCCATCTTAGAATTTCATAACCTATCCCAGCAATAGGTCCCTGCCACCAGGCCTAAATCCTAGGAAGTCACAGCTTTGCCCTCGATTGAAAATGGGAGGCTTACTATGAACCTTAAATCACTTTATTTCCA
>NW_010578245.1:180016-195864 GCF_000705375.1 Tinamus guttatus
CACTTGTTCTAGTCTCTGATGTTCTCAACCTCAGCTCTAACTCCTCCACTTTCCCTTCCGCTCCCTTAGGTTTATTTTCATCACAGTTACAGAAATTTCATGCTGGACTAGTCAGTTGATGATAGTTCCTTGTCTTAAGAACTTTGATTTTCCCCAAATAATTGTGTTTACTAGATCTGTGAATCACACCGAAACATCCTTTCACTAATATGCTAAGGCAGGGGAGAAACATGATTCCATATAGGGAAACAATGTATATTCCCCAGAGTAAAGCAGCCTTTTGCAACATGTCTTTCTGTATTTTTACCATTCAGATCAACACAGGTATACAGGTACATTTTATTTCTGAAAAGCAGCCAGTTTACTTGAAGCTGCAATAAAATGAACCACATCTCCAACTTTGCAAAAAACAAATAAAAAAATAATAACCTTCAGAAAAGAGACGCATTGCAAGGCAAAAGGCTAGATTAACTACTTAAAGCAATCCATCAAATCAGAAAGAAATAAAAGCCTTTATGCATAATAGATCACATCTTTTAACTTTTGCTGAAAATAAGTTCTCATAGTTATCTACAGAGAAAGTAGTTTCTTTACCTTGCTCAGTCCTGGACATGCAGAGAAAAGGAGGTATGAGCTTACCTAAATTCCTCCAGCCATAGTCCCTGCTTGCTGAATGTGAACCCGCCTCACTTGAGAAGCTGGGTAGTTGGAGAGCCACCAGCTTAGACCCACACCAACACACTGTGGCTCTAAAACAGTGCTGACTAGTTACTGCTTCACCAAAGCAGGACACGGATCTCCCTCACCTGGGGCACATCCTTGGGTCCTCTCACTGCCTCTGCCACTCACCCACTGCCAGGACACCAACAAGTCACTGCACCTCTGTTCTCCAAGATATTACCTGATTTTTTAGGTTGGTTGTCAACTTCAGGAGCAAAAATTGCTCTCACTGCATTTGTACAGCACCTAGCAAAACACAACCCTGTCATTGGTGAGGACCTTGGGTGCTGCAGCACCTCTTACACTAAGGGTGGCAGGGCTATATTCAAGGGCCACCACTTCAGCCTGATGTTGCTATTGTACACACATGGATTCCCATCCTGTCTTATTTTGCAGTAATAGTTGCAGCTGATTAGTTTGCATATAAAACAACAGTTCATCTGGCACAGGAATTCCATACCTGGCTGCTTGTCAGTGCCTTGTGCAATATAATGAACCTACACCTGATTGTTTCCTTCAGTCTTTTGCAGAGAAAAGCTGTCATCATTATTTTACCTTTTTACCATTGTAGAGATATTCAAGATTCTGACTCAGTGTCCTTTTGAAATCCTTGGAAAAATTCCCATTCATTTAAAAATACACTGGAACCAGCCTCTGTGCAGGCTGAATGTGCCTGGCAAGACTAATGCCCACAGGATGCTGATATTCACCCCTCTCCCTTTCACCTCAGAAATTGTGCTGCCTCTGACCACAGTGACAGCATGTGCACTCCTACTTGCGCCCTGGTAAGTGCTCTGAACTCCACAGCAGGATCTCATACCCAGAACTGGTCAAGAAGCAGCTCAGGCTGTAAGGTCCTGAGCTGGCAGGAGGCTCCCCCACCTTGCAACACCCAACTTTTCTGTGACTGATCTTGGCTCTGTTTAAACAAACATACTTATTATTGCTCCAGTAGCTGTAGGGCATGCTTTTTTCTAAATGTGACAGTAAACAACTGACAAACATGTGAGCAGTTTTTCACATTATACAGCGTAATGAAGCAATCTTCACCTCAGGACTTTCATTTTCCAATTCATTTGCAACTTTGCGAAACCTGCTATTATGACTGGGGGAAATGCAGAACACATTCACCTTACTCTTTCTCTCCATAGGGACATCCGAAGGGACTAGCTTTTTAATTATCTAGCAAGTCACTCAGTAAAGAGTCTCAACTTCCTTAATAGGATCCCTAGGCTCTAAACTCATTATCATATTGCTTTTTATCTTTAGGAATCGGTGATTTTAACTCCCTTCAGTGATTATAACACAACAGTGCAGCAAGTTTTAGAATGCTATGGATTTAGATCCCAGTGCTCCTATTACCACAAACGCTGCAACACGTAGAGACTGTTAGGCGGCACCACACTGGGAAGCTCAATCTACTTGCTGGAACAATCTTTAAATAGCATTAACTGCTCAAACACATACTACAGCAGTGCTAGGAGGCTGTAGGGGATCCTCAACAGAATACAGTATATATTATTTAAGCCATCATATAACTGGCTTGTATTTGTTCAACACTCAAGGTAAGGTAAGTTTGGCTGAAAAAAAAAAAAAGAGACAAAAAACATTTGTGAAACTGCTGGCTGAAACAGCATCAGTCCAACAATTTCAAAATAAAATAAAAAAGACATTTAGAAGATGTTTACCTCATCGATGATAAAGGTAAATTGGAGCTGGCAGCTCTAGGTTCTATTGTTGTCTTTGCAGAATACAAAAGACTATGCCTATATACTTCAGTCACACCTTTGCAGGGGGAGGTGGAACAAAAATGACAAAATTAATTTGTATTAGACTTTCTCAAGTGCTCAGCATCCACCAGATAAGATTCAGGTGTTTATATAATTTGGCCAGATGTCCAAGGTAGATTGAGAGCTGCGCTCCTTTTAAACTTGGCTTCTGTGCTTAGATGCTGATACAGGACCTGGTCGTTCTTGAAAATTCTCTCCCTTATTAGGTTCAATAGTCATTCTCCTAAATGACAACAAACAGAAATTCAATATAAAGTATTTTGAAGATCTGAAAGGTTCTCTCCCAGTATGATAATTACTGTTGCAATTTCTGTTAATGACATTTAAGAACTGGAAACAAGCAGTGGTGGAGGATTAAGTAATTATGGAGTATTAGATGCATTTGAAGAGCAGGGTCACAGAAAAAGAGAAGGAGAAAAGAACAAGCGTGCTGTGGCTGTTCATCAGCCTGAAAGCTATAAAATATTCTCCTTTTTCATAGCTTGCTGGCTGTAAAGGACAGACTCTCAGTACAGATCAGCTCTTCTTCATTGTTCCTGTTCTCGAGAGCTACAGCCTTTATGGGTAAGTAAAGCTCTTGTTAACCATAGATAGATGTGAGCTCTAATACATTATTCATTTTCTTCTCGTATAGCAACATCAAGTGTATTTGATGATAGAAATAAGAAACTAATTTAGGATCATTTAAATATGAAAAGGTAAGGATAAATGCATTACAATAGCTGACCCAAAATGTGTGTCATATTTTAAAGAATGCTTGACAGTCACATGCAAACAAAGGTTTGTTTAAATAACACAGGCAAATTCTAAGGAGGTAAGTGAAAATTAAAGCACTTGAAACTTTTAAGCCTTTGTGAATTTAAATATTTTTAAGACACTAAAATTCTTAACTCTGCATTAACATCATATATATATCAATATACATCAAAGCAGCTACTCACGTATGGCTGTACATTCTTACTGTGCTTTGTAAAGCACCACAGAAAAGACTGGAGCTGCATTTAAACAGTCTGGCCTTTGAATATGCCTCCTTATGACTCCACTAGTAGCCTACATACAGATGGAGTGCAAGCCTTTAACTATACATGTTCTGTGTGAAAAAAGTATATTCATATTGGATTTGAAATATACTTTTGAGATTTTAATTTCCATTATTCTTTCAATCACTGAGACATTGGGTAGACAGGTCACAAGATTGAGCTTTCTGCCTTCATGCACATGATGGTACCTTGCTCCACAATTAGACCTCATGACATCAGCTGAACTAATCTGTATTACTCAACATGTTTAAAGGTGAAATAATCTGTCTAAGTGGAGTCTGACAAGAAAGCAGCTGTTTAGAATTACATTACTAGTCAAGTAAATAATTATTCAAAAGAAGTCAAACCTCTTGGTACTTTAGGGACATTCACGAAAAGCAGATTAAAATTAAAAATTAAAAGCACCATAGTTCTTATACCAACAATATAAGAGATAAACAAAGAGGTAGAACCAACCTGTAGTACATAGGCATTTTGGCACTGCTTCTGGCCTAACCCAGGTCTAATTCAACAGAATTATTTCTGTGGGACTGGCTGCTCCTGTTCTAACACAGCTGAAGACAGCAGATCTTTGCCTTGTCTTAGGGCAGCGTTTTCCTTCTGTTCCCACCTCTTCTATGTGTACCTGGCGTATTTAGCAAATAGCTCAGAGGAATGTTTGCAGTTCACATAGTTTTTACACCTACCTATATTGTTGCTCTTTACGGCATTGTTTCTGCTACTCACGTATGAGCCCTTGAGATGAGAATAAACAAATAACAAATAGCAAACCATACATTTATTGCCTGTTTGTCAAACTCCATTTCAAAACAAATATTCATTTACATAAAACACTAACAATTTAAGCAATTTTTACACATAGCCTGTGCTGGCTATATCATACTTCAGCACTAAAACCATCCGTGACAGTATTGCTAATTCCTTGTGTGTCTGGTTCTCAGCCTTCCCTAGCAACTTACTATACCCCGTTTGCTTCTTCAACAGCATTACACCTTATTACATTAATGCCACAGGGAAATCACAAGGTTGTTGATTTTAATTCAAACTTTTTTTTTCTTATAGATTTTTAAAACAGCATGTCAGAGGCACTTAATAAACTAGAGTCAAAGCTTGCTGCTTAGCAGTACCTGAGGGAAATTCAGCCACTCTTGTTGAGTTAGGATCTAGACAAAGTCAATGAATTTACCCAGACCCGTATCAGCTGAGAGGAGGAAAGACCAGGTCCTGAACTAGACAGTTTTTAGCAGACTCCTCAAAGTTTCTCAGCTTCCTTTCAGCTGTGTGCACTTTATGCTTTGTAAAACACAGCTCTAACACTTGAGCAGAGACAGTGGCTGGCAGTCACTGCCTGCGCTTTCATAGCATTTCTTCCTGGTTACCTCAGAGGCTTCCTGCTCAGCATGCAGCTTTTTCTGATCCCTCATCTTTACTTGTTTGTTTCTGAACTCATTAACGGGTTTGTGCCACAAGTTTTGACATTCTGAAAAACAACTGTTTTGGTTCTGTGACAATCTAGTGTTTTCATCCCCCATTCACCTAGAACTATGATCCCTGTGCTTTGGCTCCCTCCACCACCACCTAGAACTCTGATGCCCGTGCTTTGGATCCCTCCTCTACCACCATACATGCAAAACACTAACTTAAAATAGTGTTTCCTGGGAAGAGTTATCATTTTAGTATTCTAATATCAAAAAAACAGTTTGTGTTTTATGCTTTTCTATTGAACAGGCAATTTAAAATAAAAACTACTTTATTCAGTACTCAGTCAAATAAAACCAGAGGGAGAGTATATTCCTTCCTATAAAATGGCAGGCTGATTTTACTGAAGTGTTTTGTAGATCAGAGTCCAAAACTATTGCCCTCTTTAGACTGAAGATACTTGGGGCTAATCTGCTCCACTTTAAAGGAACTCCAGAAGCTCCAAAGACAACTCCTTTCTTACATCCATGTATGAGGGGATACAGTGTCAAAAAGCACATTGTATCTGTTAACTATTTTTCTTCTGACTATGGTAGATGCTCCTTTAAAACACTTTAACTGTGACATGACAGCAGAAAATTTAGCTAGATACCCTATCTAGATAAATCTAAAAAAAAAAAAAAAAAAAGCAACACCTATGTAAACAGAAAACTTTATCCAATACGAAATGCTGAGAAATACAAATGCTTTTGGGAAAGACGGGTGGCATTTTTTTTATAGAAATATTTAATGGATGAGAAGTAGGTAAACAGTTTTCACAAAGAAAATGGGAATGCACATCCACTTAAGACTGAAAAAATAGCCACTGTTTAGAAGAGAGAATGTTTTAAGAGGCTAAGAAATATATAGAATATATAGAGGAAAATATTGCTGGAATCAAATTTGCAAAGGTATTAGGACACCTGTTCCTGTTTTCTTACATATTTGGCTAAATACTTTTGCAAATATGATTCTTGTTTTGAGTGGTAACTATAAAAATAACGGGTCATAGGTATTAGAAAGGCAAAGTATCAAAAAGCAGATTCTGCTGAGCAATCCAGAACTGGAAATAGAGCCCTAAAACATAGGTTTACACTGCATAATGCAGCCAGAAACCCCTAAAGAGGGATTAAAAAACAAAACAGAAAACAACCACCACCAACTAAGCACACCCACTGTGCAATAAGCTTTGAGGCCATCTTCCAAGGATGTTTTTCACATCCTTGGAAGTGATATAATGGGGTTGAATTGCCTGTCAGTGCCAGATCAGCACCAAGTGCTACAAAATACTTCAGACAACATCCTCAGAAAAAAAGCTGCCAGAATATAAATACAAGTTCCTAATACAGTGATATGGTGAGTTATTGCAGAAACTACCCAACTCATAAGGAATTTCAGTAACTTCATGGTGGATTGTGTGAGCATCCTTACCTACTCAACAGCGCAGGGGCAAGATACTTCTCTCAAGAAATTAGCAAGGACAAGGCAGCTGTAGGCAGACAGAAATTCTGTCTTTTTGAGAATTACAGTACTATCTTTTAATAAATCACTAGAAAAGCAAGAAAAAGTCTTTTCAATTATCACAAGGTAGCTTTACCCTTTACCCTCTTAATTCTATGTGAGAATGTCTACAACGAATAGCATATGCCACATACAAGCAGAACAGAGATGCCCAGGCATTTGTATTTGCATTTGCTGTTAGCCTCTCCTGTTGAGGCTCCCTCCTCCAGTCACGCCATGTGGCTGGGTCTTCCGCTCTACCCAGTCCTGTTCTCTAGGCAGTACATGGTCATGCTCTCTTCACTGCAGCAGCACGTTCTGGCTCTAGCTCCGCATCTTCATGCTCCAACAACAGCTGCATGCCAACCAAACCCTCCACAGCCAAGCAAGTGGTGTTCCAAGCAGTCCCTGTTCCTAACCGGATTATGGATTACATGACAGCCAGGGAAGAAATGGCACATCCTCCTCGTGTCTGCCCATGGCACACAGCCTGGGGTCTGAACACCACCGGTCTCTTGTATATTAATGTCTTCAACATCCATCTACACTCCAAAGAGACAGTTTAGTGCAAATATTTGAGGGTTGAGGGCTCTGGGGTTTTGTTTTGTTTTGAAGGGGGTGGAGGCGGTGCTTGTTTTTTTCCCCACCCACAGCTGCTCTTTTTGGCTAAGCAAGCCTCTTGGAGGAGTTGTGAGCCAAAGGAAATTAGTGTTTTCTATGCTACAGAGTCTAATTGTTTTTTCCTCCACTGACAGCTCTTCAAGCTAAATTTAGGGAGCCAGAGAAAATTAGACTGAATGTCATTTGGCTGAGACTATGGCCTGCTTTCCATACACATACAATGGCCAAAGGAAAGGCTTCCTTTGCTCTGTGCTACACGACTAGCAAATATGAACAAACACCAAGTCCATAATCTAAAAGATAGTTACTATACATGTCATTAATGAAGCTATGTGATCAAGGGATCAAGGATACCTGTAGAGACCATGATGCGTAAGAAATACAGAAAACCAGGTATTCAGTGAGATAGTGACAGAGCTGGGATTCTATTCATTCGCATAAACAAAATCAGTCAATTTATGCCCAGCTGTCACAGTTTGTCCCATTACTTATCTGCTCCCACTGCTCTAGAGTCAGCACACAGCTTTGCCAGTTCTAGCAATTCATCCCTATGTTTCACAATAATGGATGAAACCAGCACCTCCTGGAATCATGTGGAAGAAGTTGAACTGTGATTAAAACCAGGAAGTTTCCCAACTTGCTATTGGAAAACTTCTTGGGAAACAAAGGAAAAACACAATACATTGTTGTTCATGCAGAAAAAAAAAATAGGTGCATTACTCATTATTTTTAAGCATAGTATATTTGTAGCTATTCCTGCATGTCTGTCTTGTAAAACTGCATGCTGTTTTTTCCATGCCCAGTTGTGTAGGGAGTTAAAGCAGGGAGCTCAGGCTCCAATGTTAATCTACCATGCTAGACCATATCAAACAAACCCGTTCTCTATTGGGCACATAAAAAAGAATGCATACTTGTACACAAAGTTGCAGCAACATTTTGTTTCTTAAAGTGAAATTTATTCTTATTCACCATCCCCCAATACAAGAATAAACCTAGCAGAATAAGACTAAGCAGCTTTTCATATTATGGGTCATCTCTCAAGCACATATGTTCTCTCTGACTGCACTTGTCTGGCTTTTGTCTGACTTATCTCCCTGACCTATTTCAGGTTATGCTAAGACAGTCGTATCTTCCTCTGATCTGTTTCCAGTCCAGGTTCTGCAGTCTTTCTTCCTAAGGAGCCTGCAGGACACGGCATCAGTCATAGGCTAGTAGCACCTGCACCACTGCTAGCTTTTTTTCCCCCCTTGCCCTTCCTGTAATCATGCTTGCCCTCATGGACAAAACTCAATTACCTAAAAATAAGTTTGTAGAAAATTAGGTATTTATTTTCTGTCAAACTCCATTTTACAATAAATTGATTTTTCTCAATTTCGGAGATTTTTTTTTTCAGTATCAATTTCTGTTAACACCAGGAATGTGCCTGAATTAGGGGTTTTACCACCCCTGAACCTGAATTTAGCTATGAGTTATCACCTTCTGATCATACACACAGAAATTTCTTACAGATATAGTATTAAAAAATGACTCTTGTTCATGCACTTAGTTTTGTATCAGTCACTGCACTGTGAAATTCTGTTCTTCAACCATGTAATTTCCACTCAAAAAAAGTAGCATTTCTAGAGATCCACTAACTAGCTGTTAATATTTCCAAGTTCTTTACTCATTTATGTCACTTTTTCAAGTGAGAACTATGCCTACTCTTTTATCATGCAGGGGCAATCCTATTAGTAAAGTGCTTTGAAGAGAACCTCCCTGGTGCCCGTTTGTCCTCTGACATGAGTCTGGAGTAAAGAGTCAAAGGAAAATGAAGAGTGCAGGTCAAAAAAGATGAACTCTAAGAAACTCCATGGAAATAGAGGCTAACTGACGGTAATCTGCTCCCTGCCCCCTCACAATGCTCTGCTGTCTATTGGTTAGTGTTTAATCTTCAGAAATTCAACACGCTGCATTCAGCCACAGCAACCATATGCTGACCCACTTGTATTCTTCACCTGTTTTCTTTTTCCACTTTCTGCTAGGTGCTCCTATTATTCTTCACTTCAGAGCTTGACAAAAGGTCTTGGGGGACGAGGGATGGAGTTTAATGCAACACATACGGCACCAAGTCAAAGAGCTGTCCTGCCTATCTGAGAATTATACAATTTCTAGACATAGATTATATAAAATATTGTGTAATTAGTAGAGAACATTAACTACCAGCCAATCAAGCTTAAACTCCTGCTTTCATCCTCCCTGCACCCTGCAGCTCAAGCACCTCTTCTGGGCAGTGCAGGCAGATTTATTTGGTGACCTCTTTTCCCAAATTAATAATCTAGCTCAAAAAGAGAAATGGTTTTGCTTCGACTCCAGAGATGACTAGGTTGAGTCACTCTGCACACACCAATGAAAGAGTAAAATGAGAACTTTCCAAATCGGCCTCGGAGTCTGTTTTCCTGCTTATAGTGTCAATTACTGAACCTGATCAATAATTTTCCGTTGAAAAATGCTGATTTAAGAGAAATAAAATATGGCATGAGAACATGTTTATTCTGCTGAAGTTCTGCTTGGAGAGCAGGCAGGCAGGCACACGGGCCGACCAGCTGGCCAGCTTGCCTGCCAGGCGGCCCCTCGCTGCCAACTGGGAAACCAGCAGATTTGCAAGAAACTGAAACAAATTGTTCTGTTTTGCCTGAAGTTCCAGGATGTCAACATTCTGTTCCAGCATGCAATGAAACAAAATGTCAACAACATAGAATTTTCTACAAAACAGAAATACCCTTTTCTTGCCAATTCTAGTCACAGCCTGCACGTGTGCTGTTCTAACTGCCTCTCCACAAAACAACTGTTTTTTACAGCATCTTCCTTATAATTCCATTTCACATGCAAGGACTGAAAGACAATGAGTATTGAGCAATCTGTCCTATGTTGATTAAACAATTTCAGCTTACAACATGAGAAATTTCCTGAGCAATAGTTTTGAAAGGATGGTTCAGTATTTTAAGTCCGCTGTAGCTAAAGACAGACTTTTACAAGATTTGCATAAAAACAGCTTGGTCAGCTAATTGGTTGATTTTGCTGCTTATCGTACTAATTTCACAACACACTGTAACCAGATGGGATATTTTCAAGGACTTTGACTGCCATCACATGCATGGTGTTATTCAATGGATCCACTCCCCAGAGAAATAACAAACCACCTGGATTTCTAATTAGCACTACACCAACTGAGTACCCAGACTTATGCAGGCTCTAGTCACTGCTATTTGTACAATCTCCTCCCATTTAAGAGATTCTACTGACTTCTACTTTTAAATACATCTAAATCATGTTACAAGGGTAGCTGAAAATATCAAAATTGCCCTGACTGGGGGGATGGCATACTAGAGATTAAATGAATTGCCGCATGCATTTGAGGTCTTGATTCAGAACACCCAGGTATTCTGAAGATGGTAACTTCTTTAGAGCACAAAAACATAAGATTGCCATTGTTTATAAATACTTTTTTCTCCCAAACAAAACACAATTTTTCTCCTCAAAGGACAATAACAGTCTTTAATAACACTAATCCTCTTTTAAACTGCTCAAGATACTACTACTTGCTCTGAAGTCTGTCCCTGCATGCACTAAATTCTACTAAATTTCTAATAATTAAAAAAAAAACCTCACAATTACTAATGGACACATTTAGGAGAGAGAAAAATACTGAATCCATCAAACAAGAAACAATAAACTATTAATCCTAGACAAGCACTGAGATGTTTCTAGGCCATGACTCATCTTTTTCAAGGTAACAGCTTATGGGACAGAAGTGTTCCACAACACTATAGTTCTATACACTATAGCTTTTTACATTATGTCCTACTACTGGTACTTGGTTCAGTTATTGGTTTCCCAGTGTGTGCATGTATATATGTAATTTCTTACATTAATTTTAGCCTCACTAGGTCCTTTCTTTTTCAAGAAGGAGCTGCAGCAACCTTCAGCTTAAAAGGGCATTACAGGTTTAAAACAAATCAGTAGAATAAATGGTAAATTGGTAGAATTACGTGAACTGTATAGTATTCCCCAGAGTTTAAAACGGATTCAAAAATGAATCGCCGAATAATGAACTGATGCACAGAACACCATTTAATCAACTACAGAATGAATAAGTGAGAAAGCAGTACAAATGGCACGGATTCATAAAAGCTTTTACATTCAAAATTCCAGAAATTACAGTCTGATCTCTTCGCATGGCAAAACGGGATGGAATTTGACTTCTGCAGAGGGAAGGATGCTCGATTTTTCTATCGTTCTCTTTTCCCCTCCCAAAACTATATATTTTTAAGGAGATGGCAAGATGATGAATAAAGGAGATATAATTAACAGGGCATTTTGGACTTCCAGAAAGCATTCAATAAAGTGCATCTTCAAAGCTATCTTGGGATAACAGTGATGATTATCTGGTGATGAAGGCTGAAGGGCAGAATAAAATGAATTATCTTTGTTGAAATCTGCATCATTCAATATACTAGAACAACCTGGAAATGGTGGAATGATAAAAAGTTTACTGATTATTTGGAGTGTTCAAAATTAAAAATGACCATAGAAAGTTGCAGAAAGATATGATAATACCATATGATTTAGGATCATATCCTTCAAATGTCACCACCATTACTTTATGTTAATTTCTATTTCCAGAAAGAATTTATCACTGTGTGTTTATGCCTGTACAAAAGCTATGTGTTGTCTAAGCAGACCAAACACCCACTCTCAGACTTGAGGAGAAAACTAATAATTTAATAAGATTTGAATTCTTCAGATGATGGAATTATGGTCAACCATTGTCACTGGAAATAAATACCAAAAATCTTAAGTATTTTGCATACCGTCTCAACACTTTTCTATCCCATTCTGTTTAGAAATCCTGAGCGAACACCTGGAGCACCTCAGACTCTATGGAGGTGACGCAGATGCCGAAGAGAAGATCCTTGAAAGTCTGAATGGGATTCTCCTGTCTCTTACTGAAGATAGCTAAGTATCCCTCTATGCTGCTTTCTAACAACCATTTACACGACATAAAAGCATTCCCTGGTGCTTTTCATCTATCACAGAAAGCTTAAGGTTGGAAGGGACCTCTAGAGATCATCTAGCCCAACCCCCCTGCACACGCAGGGTCACCTAGAGCACGTGGCACAGGGCTGCGTCCAAGCGGGTTTTGAAGAGCTCCATGATAATAAATACCATTTTGCTGGATCTATCCAAGTGATCATTGGTAGAACTATCAAACTCCTCAGCCTTTTTTGTAGTTTTATTTTTTCTTTGTATACTCTCAAATCAAAGAGACAAGGAAAATCTTTCCTTTTTACTCTAAAGGATCAGTTCAAAAATCAGTCTACTGGGAATCTAAACATTAAGAACACTGGTAGCAAAAACCGTCTGTTATTGACTTCACCTTGCTTTCCACTTTTTAAGCCAGTGTTAACTTATTAATGCTGTTCCATAGATTTATGGAAAAACTGGATATTCTGCTCAAGTCCCAAGGCTCTTTCAGCATTTCACAGGCATCTTATTTACAAAAGCAAAGAGTAAAAAGGCCCATCAAGGGCTCATTGTTTGTTAATTGAGAATCTGCTTAGCCTTTATTGAGACAACAATAGCTCATTTCACCTGTCAGCAGTTCTCTCTTCTCCAGGGCACAGGGACTTACTCAGCTGCCATCGTGATGTGACTATATTGGCGCAGCAGCGCGCTTCACACAGCACACATGCATACTTCATAGTTCCTAGAGAGTTTTAAAACACAATGAATAAGACAACAACTCTAAATCATTTCAGAAGTAAATATTTCAGATGACAATATCTGAGTTTTCAGACGTTTACAAGTCCTTTTGGTCTTTCTTCATTAGCCATACTACTTAATCCAGACACAAAATGAATTATTTTAAGAGGTCTTCAATGATATCCAAGGACCCAAGTAAAACAGGTGAACTATATTTACTATATGTTGGCACATCGGGGTTGTAAATCTATGCTTGTAGTTAGACAAGTGATGGCAATATATTTTAGTCTATTTTTAAAAATGCATAACAGACATACCTGCAGATGTATTCAGCATTCTAGGCCAGGAAAAGCAAGGCACCTTGTATAAGCAAACAGATACAGTACAAGTGTTGTGAGAAATCTATATCCACTAAATGAGCATTTTAGTACCAAATGAAGCAGACAAAATGCTATACAGCTTGACAGCTACAGTAATGCCAACTTTGACATATAAAGCAAGATCTCAGTCTCTCTTTTTTGTAAATTTTAGTTTAATTCTTAAGATGCAGCTCTGCCATTAAAACTTAACAACAACCTTTTACCATATCATTAGTGCATGGTGCTACAGTATTTCCATATGTGTTTTCTAAAAGATGGTTTTGCACCACATACTCCAGCACTCCATATTTAAGCATGGGGAAATATCAATATTCAATAAATAATGCTCATTATTTGAAACTAACCAGGGTATAGTCAGTTGAAAGCAAAATAATTGAATCATGTACATATCAGTGCTCAGATTACTGCATTAGTATGTCTGGGTTGTTTATTAGTTACAGTCACATCATGTGTGTAGTCACAGTCAAAGCAAAACAAAGAGATTGGAAGAGATGGAAATGGCTGGCACTGTAGTTTCATAAAGCGCTGTGTGCTGCAGTTTTCATACAATAATGTCTATTTGTCACCATTTAAGTAGAAAAAAATCACTATCACCTCAGAGATGAATCTCTGCTTTGGAAGCAGTTAAAACAGGGGCGTCTGCTTGGTTGGTTATCCTGTTTGCTACCTGCAGTATCAGAGATATTCCTATTCTTGCACACCAAGGACATCAACCAATCACTTCACGATTGAAAGTGTCCGTAAGCAGTTTAGATTAGTTGCACGCAGACAGCAAAAGGTAGAAACAACCCACACAGTTATTTTCACTGTTTGGAGCCTGGGCTTCCTTTAGTCTCAGCATAAAAAGTTCTCCATTAGCCAGAGAGCAATTATCAACTGGTACTTATAGCTCTGGTGAGAAAGTCCTTAAGATTTCTGCACATTTCTCCTGCAATTGCATAAACCTGTATTTATTCAAATCTCCTGGCAGATGGTAATTTACTACTTTATAAGGCCAATTAGTTATGTTTCTGATGGAAAAAAGCTAAGGGAATTGACTAATTACTAATCTAATAAAAGCTATTGTGCCTACCTATAAATTAATTGCTAGACCATACATCAGGAACCAAATGTTGATCCCTCACTTGCCATGCCTCATGCAAGCTCCCTTTTATTGTCAGAGAAGATGAAAATGTTTTCCTCTTTGCTCTGCTACCTGTGCTTTAATTCAGCATGAATTAGCCAGAATAATCACCTGCATAGACACTTCCTGCAATATAAGAAGAGTGTTCCCATACATTTTGACTGAGACAACCTTTAAGTACCTTGTTAAATGAGGACCTGGATCCCGAAGATACACACCAAGAACACCACTGAAGCAAAGTAACATACGTAAACAAACAGTTGCAAACTGCTTTGCTGACATTGTTAACACTCTTATCGTTACAGAGCAGAGATGCTTCAGCCTACTCAGAGAGAGTGGGATTTTCCTAACTCTGGCACAAATCCTGAAAGGCAATCCACGCTGTGCAGTGAAAGCCACCCAGGTGCTTTCAGAGATAGCCAAGAATGGTACGTTGCATTAAAGCGTTACTACAAGGCAGGTTATGGCACATCTCCTCTGTTTCCAATCTTGAGTTTTGTTTCATGGCTACCAGTTATTGCTCATGCAATTGTAATTTTTTTTAATGTCATTATGGCCAAAATTCAACAGTTTCTCTCCTCTATCTGCACAGAGGAAATGAAGAAACCATGTATTGAAGCAGATTTGGTTCTAACTTTGATACCTCTCCTGGAAAGCACTGACCAAGAAATGTTGCTTCATGCTGGGAGAGCTATTGGCCGTATCTGTTACGACAATCGTACGTATCTAGCAGAAAGGATTCTATTTTTTCCTGGCTGTAGGGCATTATTTTATAAGACAATATTATGAAAAGCTCCATAGACTGCAATTTTTGATGAGACCTGAACCCACGATGCCCTTCAATCTCTAGTTAGTTACATAAATTACACAGGTCAACTGCCAGGCTGAATGCATCTCAAACAACACCTGACTATGAGCATTCTTACTATATTTTTGACTTCAAGGCCACACATCTTTCTCAGAATGGATACAATTACCTTGCTCTCCAATTGCAGGAGTAGCAGAACTTCACAGATTTCAAACAGTCAGCTTTACCAGAAATGCCTTGGGCTAAAATCCTGGAGAGTTTATCTTCTTTCAAAGTAATAACAGTATCGATAAGAGCAAAACGTTTTTAGAAATGCATGCCAGGAGGAAAAAAAAAAAAGCCACCACAGTGCACCAGACACAATAGAGATACTGTCCTAGTTCTTCTCTAAGGATTATTGCTTGCAAATAGGAAATTTCTTCTCCAGACTTGCCAACCAGTCTTCATAAGAAATACCCCTCTTTTACTTGCCCGTCAAAATATATATTTTAAAACTTCTAAATTCCAGACCAACTCAAAAGATTTATTGTCTGTTAGAGTTAATATGAAACTTTTCACCCAGTATCTTCTATTCTGCGTTGTTCCTGGGAAATTCAAGAATAGGGACCTAGTACAGATTTTACCAACTTTCTGCAAATTAGAGGGATGTATTTGCTGAGGGACACA
>NW_010578248.1:9836-26846 GCF_000705375.1 Tinamus guttatus
AGGCTGTGGAGGCTCCTGCTCTGGAGATCTCCAAACCCGCCTGGATGGACCCTGTGCCCCTGCTCTGGGTGTCCCTGCTGGAGCAGGGCTGGACTGGGGGATCCCTAGAGCTCCCTGCCAACCTCAACCGTTCTGGGATTCTGTGATTAATCAGACTATAAAATAATGACAACTGGAAACGGGAGAATTATTTTAGCTAAACAACATCACCAATGCCCTTTGGCTTTTAAGAAATGTTAATGGGGAGTAAGTGAGGCAAAAAGAGTAAAATGAAAGTCAACCATTTACAGCAGAGCTGTAAATTTACAAGAACTATATATAACTTACACGAACTATATATACTTCTGGTCTTCAGTGCACTGCATTTTTTAGGCAGCTCTCTTCTCCCAAATTCTCACTCTTAGGTGAGTCAATTTACTCTGGCAAGCAGGTTGGTTTCATTGGGAACACTCATACATTTCCTTCATGAGGGTCAGTCTTTCCATGTTATTTCAGAGAGGACAATTCTGCCTATAAGGAATTTTATCACTTACTACACTGCAAATAAACACTTAAGGAAAATTTAATCACTTAAGAGCTATTAAAAACAGCGGGAAGCACACTGCCATTGTAGCAAAAGAAAGATCTTTATTCACATACACCAGAGCAGTACCTTGAAGATACCCATTAACCAACAGCTCAGCTGAACCCCCACGTCAGCTGCTAAAAGGCCAAAATCCTTCAAGCTATCCTATAAGAAATTGCTCCTCACTGCAGCTGTCCTTTTCAAAGAAATGAAATTGCCTGAGGTTTGCATTAAAGATTCTGGATAAATCATCACTTTGTGTTTTTGCATCCCCTTATCTGCTTGTCTTTCCAGCTCTTGAAAATTGAGTGAATGCATGTTATATTTAAGGCAAAAATTGGGAAAGGAATATTGTTACTTCCTTTAACCTCAATATGCTTCACAATAACAGTATGTGCTGCTGAGAAAAGACTTTTAATTGCATACTGCAGGGAAACCATACTGATTTTATTTTGCTTTACAAAGCTGCTAAGTGATGCTGGAGGTGTGTACTGAAAGAGCATGCAAAACTGAAAACTGAAACCACTGCAGTTCTAAATTCTTCCATTTAGTTACCTAAAAGCATCATTAAACAAAGCAGCAAAGACTCCTCTGCTGCTCTGCATGCTCCGAGGTGAGCCCTTGCTCTAGGCAACTCAGCAAAACTGAGCTAAACTGCAATGCAATTTTCTGTCCAGAAGAAATGTGCATAATATGGGAGAAATTTTGAAACCTACTGTTTTGGGAGGAAACTTCAAAAAGGCAAGACAACCTACACAAGAGAGGAATAAAGTAATATCAGCCCCAGAAATATCAGCATGTTCCCAAAATATGAAAGCATGTTATGTTTATGCAAAAGAAGATAAAATGATGGTAATAATTCAAGGTTGGAAGGGACCGTGGAAGGTATCTAGTCAAAACTCTTGGTCATGGCAGGCTCAGGACCTGCTGAGCTTTGCATTTCCTAACACCATCCTCATCTGTTCCTCCTCTGTAGCCCATTCCTGCCTTCACCTTCCATCCTTTTCACATTGCAGCTTTACCATGAGCTCACTGCTCAGCCCCCTCATTTTCCTGACAAGTCTCATTATTTTCCTGAGTACTAAAATGGGCCATTCTTGCAGATCGTGGGTGATCTGCACTCAAGGAGCAGTGCTGGCGGGTCCAGCTGCAGGCTGTGCTGCCTGGGACACACTGCGGCAGGGGCAGGCGTAATTACTAAGGAAATAGAAAACCCACCTAATTCTTTTTTAACCCTTCTTTTTCATGTAATGAGGATTCATCAATTTTTTTCTTCTCTTTCTGCTTTAAAACGGTCCCCTTTTTGTGCTTGCCCAGCTAAAGCCAGCAGCATCATTCCAGCAAAGCCTTCTCATCTGTATTTTTCTTCTATTTCCGTCTCATGGGACGTTATCATTTGCATTTGTTAGCAACATCTGCCTTGGGGTCTCAAAAGATGTAATTTTTCTAAGCCATGCTATTTCATGCAACTATTTGGTGCATATGATGGTTCCTTAATCTTCCAGATTTTACTGTTTTCTATTCCACAGGTTGCTCCATACCAATGCAAATGTTAAGTTTAATTTGCTAAGTGAGCTATTTCTCTAAGACTTGTATCATGGTTGTGATCTAGTCTTTCATTTTTTTCCTTCATACTAGACTTCCTTCCATAAAGAGACATTTTGAAATAATTTTAACTAGGTACCTCATCTTATTTGACAACAGCCACCCGTCTTCGAGATAAAAACCATCTCTCAGGCAATTCAGGAAGCCTTTGCATCTTATCAATGGGTTATAAAATGAGTATATTTAAAATATGTGTGAGTTTGGTCTTTATAAAATAAAGGATTTGTATTGAAGCATTAGACCATGGGTCCTGTATCACAGCAGCAAAATGGTTTTACAACTAATTTTCTTGATGAAAAACCCAGCACGAGATATAAAACAGAATTCCTCAATCATGAGAAAACCATTTAAAGGAGCCACACCAATGTAAAGAAGAAGCAAGGAAAAGCCTCCAGATAATCAGTCAATGGTTATAAATAAATAAATATTTTCATTTTGTTGTTGCCACTATTTCATCATTGTCACTTTAAAAATGTTTTGTAAAGACCACTTTAAAAATAGCACTAATATTTTTGCTATGACCCTTCCTGAAGCACAATGTTCCTTTTAACACTGCTAGATGACTCTTCCTATGATCTGGAAATTGTATAAGGAAAGAGAAAGAGAAAGCAAAAGCGAAAGAGAAAGCAAAAGAGGAAAAGCCCAGTGCAGCCCTGCAGCCTTGCGCAGGAATGTCACCCTCCTGTGCCAGGTCCTGCCCGAGGGACTCGCTGTGTCTAGCCCTGGGATCTGGGCACGTGCAGGGGTTTGCACGCACGTGTGTGAAGGTGTAGGCAAGGGCACAACGTGTACGTGATATTTACACCATTTGTTAATTGTGCATGGTTTCTGATCTTCCAGTGCAGGGGGTTTCATCAAAGAAAGTTGATGGGCTTTCCTAACAGAAAAATGGATATTCAGTATCCTGACGTCACTGCATTTTCTTCAGTTTTGTGCAAGAGGCCAGAATATTTCCTTCACAGCTGCAGGTCTGGGAAGAACAGAAAGGAATGCCATGAGGGCTGTCCTGAGACCTCAGGAACTAATCGGAATGATAAATCGGCCTGCGGTGCTACTTGGCCTTGGAATTGCTATTTTTGCCAACCCCCTTCCTGGGAAATTGGGATCGAACTATCTCTGTGGCATTTTTACAGGAAGAGCAGAAAGGATGATGGACAAAAATGGAATATGCTGAATATTGATCATTGTTTGCAATTTTGAGAGGTCAAGTTGCACGTGGAATGAATTGTTTGAGGGCTTTGTGCTCGTTCTTTCATTTTCATCCCAGAGTTGTTTCTAGAAATTTTCCACTAGTGCCTTTGCTGTTTTCCTGGATATATCTTCTGAAAAATGGCAAGAAAAATGCATTCGGGAAATTAAAATTACATGGGTCTTGATGCTTCCCAAACCACCTGCATTTTGTGTATCCTGAAGGATAGAAACAATAATAATAAACCTTTGCAATGGAAAATGTAACAATTATGTCTCATGTGTGGCTTCATTTTTGAGAATTCTGTGTGGCAACAGTGATACTTACATTGTTGGATATACCAAAATCATAATTAGAAAAAGAAATCTGAACATCTGTACCTGTATCTCAACATTCCCGTTCCTGAGCATTTTAATGTAAAACTGCATTCGTAGTATCATGAAATGGACAGTTATAAAGGACATGCTACATCACCAATAATCCACTAAGCAGCCAGACTTTGTGAAAGCCAAATGACTCCCTAGAACAGACAACTCGTGTCACTTGCCATTCTGCTGAACTGTGATGGATAACTCACTGCTCAGAGTCAGCACTGATATTGTGCTGAATTACCTGTTGTTACTGTCTTAATTTTCAGAAAAAAAATCAATTTTGTAAACATCAGAAGGTGTCTCCATAAAGAAGCACGATACTTGAATCATAGATGGCCATTGGAGCTTGTGTCTTTTTCCTTTTCACCCTTAGGGGCAGATTTTTTTATTGAAATACAGTTTAACACGAGTCACTCCATGGATTACCATACAGAAAAGGTTTTAGAATGTTAATGTAGTGAATGTTTATAATAAAGCTAAACTGGGAGAAATGTCAACCTCACTGCCAATTTGCAACTGATAATGGAAGATTTTGACTGTAAACATAAAAGAAAGTATATATGTCATTTGTTGAAATACAGAAGTAGTCTATTCAGGACGAGGAAACTGGATTTACTCATTTGAACAGACTACGTGTGGTATTTCACCATGAAAGAGAATGTGTTTCTGAACACTGCTTGAACTCCGGCGTCTCTGAGGGTGAAGGGAGGATTCGAGTTCAAAACTTAAGACAGACTATGAAAAGGAAGAGTCTTATCGCTGAGGAATTCTTGTATTCAGGAAAAGTCTCTGTGGAGATGAGGTTCTGATTAGAACATGACAAGCAATTGCCTTTGATTTTCCTCTTTGATTTATGATCTGCTCATTCCCTAGGAAGCCGAGGACAAGCGCTGGTGCAGGGCGGCCGCGCTGCAGCTCTGCTAGAAGGAAGCAGAACTACCCGGAGCCTAGAAGGAAGGAAGGAAACTGGGAAGCAGCAGGTAAGCACGAAACTTGGAAACACATCCCACCTCCAAAGCTGGGAATGCTGTGCAGCCGTGTCGTGGTGGCATGTTGGGATGAGATCCCTGCTCCGGGACGTGCCTTTTCCCTCCTGCAAGGCCCGGCTTTCCCTTGGAAGGGAAGAGCAGCAGCAGGACGTGGCTTTGTGATGGGTCCCCTGCATGCTGGCAGGGGACTGCTCAGCCCCCCTGTGCCCCAGCTCTGCATGCAGCCCTCCTGATGGCACAGGAGCGGGACCAGAGAAAAGGAAGAACATCAGGAACAGCCCTAGATCAGGGCCACTGCTGTGGCTCTTTGCAAGTGGCAATTAATAGGGGATTATTAAACAGCTCTGATTTAAATCAGGAAAAGCTCTTAATTAAGTGGAGTGCTTTCAGACATCCATGTATCACCCTGACTCCTGTGCTCTGTTCCTTCATTGCAGCTGAGGAGCTGTCCCGTGCTCTGTAGAGTGCATTGCATGTGAGAAGGTGAATGAGGGCATGAAGGAATTTTTGAGTTGATAATAGTTTTTTTTCTCTACAAAAGGAAAGTAGTTTACCACTGCACTCTCAAAATATCCGTGAAATTAATCTGTTGCATTGTTGCTTTTTTGTTTTCTGCAAGTAGCTCTATCTAGCAGCACAGTCATGCTTTCACATGGCTTCTAGTAAATGGAGTCAATGTTCACAGCCACTATTGAAGACGCTTTAAGGAAAAAAAAAAAGGACAGCAACTATCAATAGAAAACTTTTAGCAAGCCATTAGAGATATTCAAGGACTGCAGCAATGGAAGTGAACTTCTGAGGCTCCTAACAGAGTCAGATGTTCCCTAGTTCAGAAACGAGTCCACCGTGTCCCTGCAGAATCCGTGCAGTGATCAGGGAGCTGCTCAAGGCAGTTAGACAGGCAGTTCTGAGGAACGAGGGGCTCCTGTTTGTGTTTTACACTTCAAAGTGCCTGTAATTGACAACAGCACCGTCCACAGAGGCCTTCCAAGGGAAGCTGCTGAGTTGTAGCTCTCTGCAGACATTATAGGTGTAAAGCTTAATTTTTCTTCTGGCAAGCAGTAGTTTTGGGGCCATTTCAATTAAAAATATAGAACAGTGTGCACTCAGCTGTTCATAGCAAGACTATCTCCATCAAAGATTTATGTATAAAGTGAAAAAAATAGAATTAACTTGGTTAATGTTACTCTGATTCTAAGCCAGAGTATCATCTTTAACACACATTTTTATTACATATAATTTGTTTTATCAGATGAATAAAGCAAAAGGGAAATATTAAACACCTTGCTGAAGTTAATTTGGCTTTATGTAAATATCTTTTTATTGAAGCTAATTCAGCAAATGCATATTTCTCTGCCAGAAAAATCACTCATCCCACAGGAGATACTCACCTCCTGACAAGGGCAGTTAGTATTCTGCTGCTGCTTCTCATTGAGGGTTCATAAATAGGAGGGAGAGAATTTATTTCTCATTATGTCCTTGTAAACCTTTAAAACCTTACCTGGAAGATAGCCAAACATATGTCCAGATTTTCATTATTTTTGATGAATTTATTTACAGCCACAGGTGAAGAGTTTTATAAGCTGGACAATCTAGTACTTTTTTGCCCATAGAAGTGTCCACCATCACCTACCTGTGCAAACAAAGGTGACCCACTGCTGTGTTTGGCACATCACTCATTCTAAAAGACATTACAGCTATTCCCCCCAGTTAGGTCTTCAAGGAACAGCTCTTGGAATGTTTATTATTACAACCCATAAGTTATCCAAAACCATCTACGAGTAAAGTTTTTAAACGGAGTACCTCGTGAGTGCTTAACAGCAGTAAGCAAATGTGACCTGGATAAACCTGTATCAATGCATGTTGTGATAATTTGGAAGTAAGGACCTGATTTGTTCTCAGACAATATCTGGGTTGGCAGTCCTTGACCTTGAGTCAGGGTAACAGCGGAACAGATTTAAACTGAAACGAGAATCCTTCTGGAAGGTATTTAAGGAGGGCAGTGGCAGTGTTAAGAGATGCCCCAGAATGTCTGCATTGGTTCCAGAGTTATGAAAAACAGTTTTGCTTTCTCCTTTCGAGGGGAATGATGGGCTTCTTGCATTCGATGAGCAAGGCTCCAGACGTGTGCAACTTTTGATGTGCAAGCAGCAGTATTTTCTGTAAAACAGTTTTGTACAGGTTTTATGCTCTGGGCCCAAATTCAGGCGAGGATAAAGTCAACTCTAAATCCTAAACCGTGATTTCCAAATCATCATCACAGATTTAGGCTACCGACTTCATTGCTTCTAGTGGGCATACTGGACTTGCCCAATAACGAGGTATAGCTCTAAATCTTCACCTGTAATGTTCACACGTAATGTCCAGATACTTTCTATCTACAATAACGCATAAAGTAATTTGTTTCATCACTCCCTTCTTCCCTGTCATTCTCCTCTAGTCTGATGTATTTTGTCAATCAACTCGTGTATTTGTTTACATGCTATTGCTTTCTTAGCTTGAAGCCACAAAGCACGTGACATTCACAGAATTCTTACAGGTTTTTATGGTGGATGGAGCTTAGGCTGTTGGATGCATGAATAAATTTCCAAGCACCTCCTGAGTATGCAGGATGGTCACTGAATTCAAGTTAGTCCTTTTGAAATCAAACTTCCAGCTGAATCAGAAGATCACTGAAATATGAATAGCAGCTGCATCAAAACGTGCTGCATTGTTTTAGAGAACAGAACTTTTCCTGGTGTCATTTTCCTTTGCACTTCTGTGATATTTAATTTTCATCAAAACTTCTATTCATTAGTCAAAAATACTTTTATTGGCTTTTATGATTTTCCCACTGTACCAGATCAGATGGGTGTCCTGAGTGGATCTGGGGGGCACAAAGTAGAAATGATTGGAATATCTCAGAGACCATTTCTTAGAACTGTTTGCCTTCCCTGTAACTTTATAGCATGGACTGGACTCCTAGCCTGCATTATGGATGTTTGTATTGAGTGAGAGGAATTTCTCCTTTCCCACCCTTTAAATGTTCTGCAGCTATTTTCCTTCTCCAGCAGGGCCATGCAGTAGATTGTAAAATCTCACCAATTTATAAAGGGGAGGTTCCAGTGTGGACAATATTGCTAATAATACAAGACATCATTTTAGTGCTATTTGCCTTATCTGCTCTGATCCCTATATATAAGGGATCTGACTTTTACAATAACTTATTAACTAACTTATGTAACTAACTTATATAATAAATTTTGGTCTCCTCCTAACTTTTTCCTACTACAGGTTCCACATTGGCCACTGCATCCATTTTTGTGGAGGAAGAAGCCATACAAGAAACAATTCCGAGGTTTTCTACGTTTATGTCTTCCTGTCTCCTCCTCTCTATCCTCTCTCTATCCTGACTGAGAAGTAATTAAGTCCATCTTAATGGGGTGACCTATGGAGAGACATGAAACAAGTTGCTATATAGCTGTGTATATTTTTTTGATTTAAAAGCCAGTAGATATACTAATCTATTTTCTAGTTTCATCTGATTTTGAGCAGAAAGCAAAGATGGGTGAGATGTTTAAATCTGAAGGCCCATTATGCATGCTGCACAATCAGCTAATGAGCTTTCCTTCAGCTAATCAGTGCACTGCTCTGGACTTCCCTTGCACGAGCACTTCAGCCAACCTCCATCCCAACATTAGCAGGTGACTCTCATCTCAAACCAAAGGCTTCAACCCATCCCTCTGGTAGAGGCTCTTGGAGACAGAATAGAGAGCTGGGCAAAGACGTGGCCTCCTGAGCCACCAGGCTGCATCGTGTGGGCTCTGAGCATTACCTTCCAGGACCATCTAGCTAGACATGTATTTTGTTGCATTGATTGGAAGAGGCTATTTATCTTTTGACTTAATTATAAATTTAAATCATATACTAATTAAGGTGACAGGGAAGTGCTGTCTTCCAGAAAAAAATGCAAAGCAAAGATTTAAACAGACCTGCTAGAAAATCCTGAAATAATGGAAATCATAAAGAAGGACTTCATTTGATGTTTTACGATAGTGGGAAAAGTAAATAGTAAAATGGTCTGGGAAGCCTTCAATAAAGGGGAAATTTATTAGCATTGGTATGGATAAAAAGAAAAGAGAGAAAAAAAAAAACAAAATCGATAGATTTCACAGTTTTGAAAGCTGAACATAATGAAATACATTTTGAAAGGCAGGAAGTATGTATAAATGTAGGAGAAGGAACGAAGTAAATTTTTGCTAATTTTGCTCTCTGTCAAACCTGGAGATTTACTTTAGGAGTTTTGTTTGGAGACTTTAAATGGAGATCTTCTTCTACTTCAACAACAACAACAGAAACCCTATGATTTAAGATCACTTTATCATTTGGTTGGTGACAATATTTTTTTCCTTCTTGTGGAATCATGTGATACCCAAAGTAAATAGAAGAATCTTAAAGTATACTGCAAAAATCTCTATGAGGAAGATAAATGGCTAATAGAGTTTTTTTAAAAAAACTTTACAGTAAACAAACAAACAAAAACTTTTCAGTAAAACAAGAAAGAGGGTTGAGATACTTTGAGTTCTACTTTGTCTTTGTCTTGGTGTCTGGATATTAATCTTCTAACAGATAAGCTTGTGCAGGACTGCAAAATCATCTCAGTTCTGAAAGTAGAGTATAGATAGTGGACAGGAATTCTGTCAACCCTGCACTTATCTCTGAATAAAATTTATTTTGTTGAGTTATCAGAGCTTAGGCTAAAGCTAAAGCACTTTTTAGACAGGAACTTTATGGGTTAGGTTATGAATAGATGGACAGTGGTAAAATGCATACTGCCTTGTGGGTTTGGTCTCTGTAGTGTGTTAAAAGCCGTCTGATGTCTGAATCGTAGCTGTTTACTGCAACACCCTTCTTTATTGATGCACCAGGGCCTGGGGCTCCAAACGTCCCCGAGGTGAGGAGGAGGCAGACCAGTGCTCATAGGGTGTCTTCAGTAGGTAAGAGCAGAGCAGGGTCACATCAGTGTGCAAGGACAGGTGTTTACATTGCGTTTTTCATACCTGCAAGTTATGTATAACGATGGGAAAACACCAGTCTCGTAGTATTTGACCCAACCAGGTTACTAAACCTTTAGACGTCTATATTGACAGCTATTGCCATTTACAAGAAAATCCAGACTAATTTGCATTGGCAATTAACCTTATCCTGCAAGTCAGAGTACTACAATGAAAAATATATCTAGAGGGTATTATCTGCAGTTGAGTGGGAAGTCAGACTGCAGCCGATGTGGATATATGTCAGGCAGCTGTAGCACGCTGTCCTTGAACAGCAGATCTGCAGCATTGCAGACCTTGGCCATCGTGTCTCTCTGCAGTAACCCAGACAGGTTCCTGCAGCTCTGTCACCAGCCAGCTGCAAAACACGAGCCCAAGGAGCCGGGAAGGAGGCAACGAGCCTGGGCACTGCGGGAGAGCGGGGACGGGGAGCGCGCGGAGCGCCGCAGAGCCCGCCTTGAACAGCCACTAATGACCGGGAACCCACCGAGGGTTAAGCATGAATCAATAATTAATCAATGGTCTGCTAATCCAGCACAGCCCTGGCATCATTTTAACTCTTCATGTGCTGCCATCCTTTTTTCCCTTCTAGACTTCCCTCTTGCAATATGGAAGATGTGGTCTCCAAAGGGACAGCATTCCTCAACCTGAAGGTGTATGTAATGTAAGCAAAATTTTTTCTGCATTATCCAACAAAGCAAAAGTTGACAGTTTTTTAAAAGTTAAAACACACTATATTTTCTATTATTATATGGTATTTTTTCAATGCTTGGTGTATGGGTCTCTGTGTCCTGAAGTGACTGAGAGTTGCACTGTAAATTTAAGGATTTGAACATGGTTTATGTTACTTTAAAACTACAAAGAACATTTTCTGTTGAAACAGCAGTCACATGCCACAGCATATTTCAGTTCATGATAACTGCTAAGGATAAGGATTTTGAAGAATGACCTTATGTGTTTTCCTCTACCAAATGCAATTAGCTAATCAAGGCAGAAAGAGTTCTTAATTATTTTTAGAACTCCAATTTTCTCTCCCAGGAGTATAAGAAAGGAGCCATCAATCCAAATCACACCTACCATGGATACTAAATCATGTAACACTGTTATTTAAATCAGAAAATAACTCTCATACGTTGTTATAAATAGGAGGTAATTGCCAAAATCAGCTAAGTTGTACCAGTATAACGGAGACTACAAACAACTCTAAAATAATTAAATTTATAGGTTTATAGGTTTATTTTTTATTTCATCTGACTTCAGGCAACATCTTTTGCTATTGGCATAAAATTGTTAATGTCAAAAACTTATAGTCTTAATAGAATGGATTTGTTCATTACTTTGATGTTATTATTTTCATTATTTTTAACTATATATCTTATCTGTTCAACAAATATTTCAGATGCTTCTGTGTTTTTCTTTTACTGGACACATTTTACGTATCTCTCAGTGAATTTATTGCTCTTTTTGCACAGTATGTTTGCAATAAGTTATTAAAAACAAGTTTCTCCATAAATTTTTAAGTGCTTGACTTGTAGAATGCAGTCATGGGGGTTCATAGCCGTGTTTCTGGGGAGGGCTATTCAGAGAGACTTGGCCAGGCTGGACATCTGCAGTGACTGCAAACTCATGAAGTTCAACAAGAGCGAGAGCAAGACCTTGTAACTGGGATGGAATGACCCCGTGCAACTGTATTGCCTGGGATGGGCCATGGACGCAGATCTGGGTGTCCTGTTGGGCCAGTTGAGTGTGGCCAAGAAGGCCAGCTCTACCCTGGGCTCTGTCAGACACAGCCAGCAGGTACAGGAAGGGATCACCATCCTTCCTTTCTGCACAGCACTTGTGAGACCACCTCTGGAGCATTCTGTCCACATTTGGGTTCCCAGCAGATGAAAGAGATCATATTGTTCTTTAGGATTAGAGTTTACCGAGTAGTTGGAACTAGATTCTTCTCAGAGGTGAAAGATGTAGGGACATGAGGCAAAAGACACAAGTTAGGACATAGGAAATTCCAATCACATGCTACAGGATTGTGTTCTGCCATGATGATAGATAAATATTAGTATTTTTCCGAATTCCCCAAAGAGGTGGTGAAATTTCTGTCCTTGGACCCGTTCCAGACTCAACTGGACATGGCCCTGAGTAACTGATCTAATTAGACCTGTTTTGAGCATGAGCTTAGACTAGATGATTTCTGGACATGCCTTATAACTTAAATTATGGTTCATGGTAAATTATGATTCTAACCCTGATTCAGGAAAACATCCAATCCTAGGCTTGCATCTGTCTCTTAAGATAAATATCTTAGATGTGTCTATTCAGGTTGACTGAAATCACTGGGAGCATGGCCATAAACATATATTTAAGTAGTTTGTGAAACAGAGATAAATCCCTCACTTAGAACTCAGATACAGAGGAAAATAACCTGCATAATGTACTGAAAGTAGGCCTAAATTTCAGGTCCTTTTAAGAAATCATTAATATTATTTGTCATTATTCTTTTTCAACAGTGAAAAACACTTCGCTTTAGCCATGTTTTGCCCGTCTTTTATTTAGATTGGATTATTTTTTTAAATGTTTCTTTTCAGCCTTTATTTTAAAGACTAATTCTTCACCTGTAAAGAATAATAGAGAAAATTTTACTATTGCTTTTTTGCGCTTTTCCTTCGTAGAAAATGTTTATTGGTAGAAAATGTTTATTGCGATTGTTTCAAGCTCTGATGAGCACGTAGTATCATTAAAATCTGCCTCCAAGTCATCTAGAGTTGCTTTTGTAAGATCAATATGTAATTTCGAGAGATAAATTAATTGTATTTGCGTAGTAAGATAAAAATCAGAAAGTGTGAGCATGTTTTTGTATGCTTTATTTAAAGCGTTTTGTGCCAGTTACTACGTTTTAGCTATAATACCCGTTTTATATTGCAGTACTATTTTGACTGATGTATTTGTGTATTTTACAGTCTGGGTCACATTCAAAATTCCTCAAAATGTCAGTCACTTGTTACAGCAGTTGGATGTTTTTTTGTCAGCTCTCTATATGATCAGAATTCAGATGCAATTGTATTTCAGATACCACAGCACTGGTGTTGGTGCATACAGGACCTTTCTTCCTCCCCCATAAATCTGATGCTTTCATGGACGTTGATAAAAAGCAACACACAGAGGTAAAATTAAATTCTAATCTGTTGGGAAATCTGCACTGACAAGTTTTAACACTCTTGGCACTTGTTTGACATCTCATCTTGGGAAAAAAAAATTAGGCGTTTATCAACAAAGCATTAGAGATAGACACAAGCCCATCTGTGTGCACACAGTAATGGGAGAAGAAGAAAAATTCTTTGGGAAAATCCTGCCTAGCTTCATACTCCATTCCTGACCTATGTGTGTATCTTCTTTGGTAACTGTGTTCAATTTGAGTCTCAAATTCATAGACTTAATACTACTAGAGATGCTACTGGAACAGGAGCAGTCCTGGTTTTCCTTAGCTGGAGGATCGGTCACCACTTAGGTGCCAACCAGTGGTGGGAACGTGGTCTGCAGGGCTTTCCTACACCTGTGGTGCTTGGTGCAGTAGTCTCCTACTTCTGGGTCTTGTTATTCAGAGGAATTGGTATTTGTATCATGTAAAAGTCCTGTTTATGCCACTATAAGGAATAGGTGCCCTCTATGGAGCTGAAACCCCTGTATACAAAGACTGCTAAACTCAGACCAAATGGAGACAGTAGCAACTGGAGTTTGAAACCCAAGACTGTGCCTGCTAAATAAGCAGGACATTAAGCAACCTTGTGAAAATCAAAACCCAGGCCAGCTCACACTACATGAAAATGATGCCTTTGTTCACTCCTCATAGTCAGATTTAAAGGAATAGCAATTTATCTCGGGCAAATGTGGCCAGAATAACTCCATTACACATTTCTCTGTCCCTCCCTGTCTCTGTCTCCTTCTCTCTGTCAATACAAAGAGACGTAGATGTAGACAGGCACCTGATTGCCGTGACTGGAGCCCCAAACGCAGGCAGGTGTTGGAAGAGCTGGGGACAGACATCGCTCATGGTGTGACTAACAACCAAGTTGTCACAGATGCAGCGTTACTCAGGGATGACCTTTAGAGTAGCGGGGATCTTTATATCCACTCAGCTGAATATTAATGATAGTAAAGTACCATAGAAAGGGGCTGAGCATAGTCACAACGGGAACTAACAAACCACGGAGCAGATTGCATCCATCCCTCTTACCTAGTGCCTCGAATCCTGGATGGCCAGGTTGTGAGTAAAGAGCTCATCAGCCGATGCGGTATGGGGATTGCTTTGGTACTTTGTTTAATTACTGGAAATAAAACAGTGTATTCGATATGACTAGAATGGTCTGGATACTCAGTCATGCTCTCCGAGCTGCCCTGTGTCACCAGGTGCTCCTCACCCCGTTGTTCATGGGGTGATGTGTCTCCTCCTCGAGCTGTGTGACATCCACGTGGAACTGGCTGCCCAGAGAGGCTGTGGAGGCTCCTGCTCTGGAGATCTTCAAACCCGCCTGGATGGACCCTGTGCCCCTGCTCTGGGTGTCCCTGCTGGAGCAGGGCTGGACTGGGGGATCCCTAGAGGAACCTCTAGAGATGTTCTCTAGAGAGAACCTCAACCATTCTGGGGTTCTGTGACCCTGAGCTGCTGAGTCCGGCACCGACCCAGAATCGCTGTGCAGGTGGGAGAGGGGGATGTCCACACACAGGCACGGAGCACCTGCTGTGACAGGAGCCATGGGAGAATCCACGTTGGAGAAGATGCTGCAGGGTGTGCACTGGGACAGGTGGACACTCCAGATGAGGTGCCATGGAGCCATGAGGGACGCCTAAAAGATCGGGTCTTCCACCTGCTGATGCATCTGGAGCATGGAGATGAATCCAAGAGAACGCCATGGATTCTACAGTGCAAATATCAGGGAACGTAGTGTCATGGATGCTGCAAGAGAGCTGTCTTTAAACCTTGCCCCTAGCCTAACTAACCTGAAACACTTTTTTTTTTGCTAGACAGATATATGGTATTTTTTCCCCTGTATAAAGTCTGAAGAGATCTACAGACTCCATAAGATAAGTAATGAGATATTTCAAGTAAAGCAGTAGGTAAGTTAAGTGGCTTATAAAGTTGCTGAGCTCATCAGTTTCAGTGGCCCTCTGTCTTACCGTGTAAACTTGAAAGGGATAAATTGGTTCATGCAGAGCTATAGATCGGAGCAGAGCATGAATAAATATTCCTTTGACCATCTCCTTCTGATGAAAGTGGAGAAGGTATTGGTTGTATTACACGTGTGGGAAGATTTTAAGATTCATTTAGTGTAAGCAGCTCCGTGGTGTCTTAATTAGACTGCAGCAGTAGTCCTACAGCATGCTAGGCATTTTCCATGTAAAAAAACATACTTCAGGGATTTTTTAGTCATAACACATTGTCTGAAAATATTTCTGCTACAAGTAATCTTGTAATTACTCAGGCTGCTAGGTTCTGTTTTTCTATGAGCATGCACATTTGCTTGCATAAGAGAAAGTGTCATATAGCATAAGCCAAATGTGCACCTCTGCTCTTACTTAACAGTTGTAGTTTTTTCCAGCACGCTTCGACTGGAAGATGGGACCCAATTACAAAACTGTTCCTGAGGGAGTCCTATACTCACTAGAGACTGGTTGAGGTACATGAGGTACTGAGTGCTTGCTAGAAAATAATAATTTATAATATTTTTTGTGGATTTCAAGTTAGAAAATAGCCCCTGAATTTTCAGATGTTTGTTTACAGTTTTGCAGACTGTGTATGTGTTCATGTGCCAAGTATATCCAGAAGGAGTAAAACAGCAAGGGAATCATTTGAGAATAGACAAGAAGGTTATCGGTGAGAAATGCTATGGTCTGTTGCACATTTCAAATACGCTGCTGATTCAAAAAGGTCATTGCCAAGAGCTGCTTCATCCATCGTAAAGACACATTAAATGTGTGAAATGGTCCTGAGGGCGAAGTTGGGAAGTTTGAGTACACGCTAGTCTGATCTGCAGGGTTTTTTTTCTCTCCTTTCAAATTAGTTTTTTGTTTAGCCCCATAATAAAGATGTTAGTCACAGCCATATGCAGGCAAAGCTGCATTCTTAAAATAGAAGATATGAAATTCTGTAAATGGGAATAAGACTAAGGGAGAAGAATTATTAAAGCAAGGTAATGGGGCTATCACCTGGCAGGGAAAAATAATTGCTTAGGAGTGAAGTTCTGCTGAAGTTCTGTATTTTTGCTTTGTTGGGGAAAGACTCTGTTCATGTTTTGAACATCTTCAAGCAGAGATTTATGCTCCGTCTTTCTCTCACATATTATTAGGAGCAGAAGGGGCAGGTTTTCTACAGCTAACTATATCTTTAAAAAATACACCATGCAACATAAAACAAGTGAGTTAGCTTGCTCACCACTCTAATCTTCCATTATCTCTGTGTTCACTGCACATATTTCACACTTCTATAACCCAGTTAATCTGGCTGGTTTACACTGGGGGATAAACAATATCTCCATGCGTTTCAAACATGAACAATTTCACTTGCAAGGGAAAAAAACAGCAACAGCCTTTCTAGCTGAATGAAGAATAGCTGCTGTAATCTGCTATTTCACGTGCTTTTGGCATCCAGCAGCCCTGTTCCCTGAATGCAGATTTCCATGCGGATAGCACTGCTCCAAAGTCCTGAAATGCTCAGGTGCTTGTCGCAATTTCTTTAGGGTTTTCTTGGTGTTCTTTTCCAGGGTTGCCCAGATATGATGACTGACCTCACTGCAGGTCACCAAGCGTTCTGCTGGCCCTGTGAGTTCAGCAAAAACGTTTCCCTAGGTTATACCTCTTCATGGAAGAACCCATACATCATGGGGTACCTCAATGCCTTTTCTGGAGTCCAAATTAACAGATAAGTAAATAAGTGACGGCTGCCCCACTGAATCCTATTTTTTTACCTCTGGATTTATTTGTATTAACCAAATATCTGAACACTCCTACCCATTTACTGACCAGTTGTTCTGTTGCACCAAAGCATCTCCAAAAGATGTCTGAATGGAGGGCTCTTTCAGATGAAGCTTTCAGTGCCATTTTTCCCCTCATGCTAGCTCCACAGCAGCAAATAATTTCTCCCATCCTGGGCTAGGCAGATTATGAAGCATCTTCTGCTTTCAGAGCAGCTCTGTCACCTTAGCAGCCTTGGTCAGCGCTGCACTTAAGCGACTGAGTTACACACAGGAGCTTTTTGGACGTCAGT
>NW_010578248.1:26860-38269 GCF_000705375.1 Tinamus guttatus
GTGGTCGCGGCAGCGGGAATCCCTGCCCTGGGGTACCTGCACGGCCGCTCCGCTCCCCCTTGCTCACCCCCTTGCACCCGGGAGCTGCCCAGACCCAAACTTGGGTGATTCTTACTGGCACAAAGGGAGCTTTCAATTCTGTTCATCATCTGAGTCACCATCCTGCCCCTCTGCTCAGCCCTGGTGAGGCCACATCTGGAGTATTGTGTCCAGTGTTTAAATTTTCAGTTTAAAATTACATTTTAATTTTTTCTCTTTTCAGTGGTGGCCACTGATAGGACTAGAGGTAATGGCCACAAACTGAAGCACCAAAAGTTCCACAGGAACTTAAGGAAAAATTTCTTCCCAGTGAGGGTGCCAGAGCCCTGGAACAGGCTGCCCAGAGAGGTTGTGGAGTCTCCTTCTCTGGAGATCTTCAAACCCGCTTGGACGCAGTCCTGTGCCACGTGCTCTAGGTGACCCTGCGTGTGCAGGGGTTGGACTAGATGATCTCTAGAGGTCCCTTCCAACCTTCAGCATTCTGTGATTCTGTGATTCTATAATTCAGCTCTTAGTGATTTATCAGATTCCTATGTTCTGCATGTCTCCCTGGTTAATGTTCAGAGGGAAGTACTGTAGCCATGTAAAGCAGAGCACGAGTAAGACCACAGGTGGAGGATTACATGCAGCAGCCCCGTTCCTGTTAATGGTGGTGGTGTGCATGTCTCTGCATGCAAGGCTTCCAAGTGTAGCCATGGGATTTAACAAACAATCCTCACACGTTATATTTAGCTTGAACATATATTCAAATATAAATGTTGTAATTATGTCATGATGTTCCTGAAAAATAAATCTCTGTAAGCACTTAAACACATGTTAGATAGCATTTTGCTTTTGTTCAATTTATGTCTATCTATGAGAAACCTGCTATCATTCTTAGCAGAATCTCTTTTCCAATTCATGTACATTTTATAAAAACTTGCTATTTACTATTCAATTAAAAATAACACAGCAGTGTGTGAGGCTTTGAAATTCACTTTATTTCTGTTAAGTCCCTGAAAGGAGTCTGCAAGGCCTTGATCTGCAGACCAGCTTTGAGAGGGAAAAACATCAAGGAGCCTTAAATGATGGTACAGACTTGCTAGGGTGAAACCCATCTTAGGAAATTTCTAGAGGACTTTGAACGTTTGTGCAACACCGTATGTCAGGCAGCGTGTAGTTCTAAAAATGTCTGAGAAAGGATTTTGCATAACTTTGTTTTTTTTCTACAGCCTATATATGAGATCAAGATTATATTCAATAGAATTTCCTTCTAGAAACCACAACCAGAATTTCAGTTCTTTAAAACATGACTATATATATATATATGTGCTCCCTAGAACAGTCCTTCACTTTCCAGCAAATTTGCAACTGTAAGGTAAGACTTTTGTTTATATGTGTTAAGCAAAAGTGTTGCTATTTCATTAAAAATGGCATTGCAAGTTCTAAAATAGAAGGCAGAGCCAATGTGTGAAAAAGAGAGAAAGCAGCTTTGGCTTCTTAATGACACACGTGTGAAGGACTAGCAATGCTAACGTGGAGCCGAGCGATGAGGAGCACAGAGCTGGAGATACATTTTTCTGATCTGTGTTGGTAGCCAGTGATCTTGCACCTTGATTTTCAGTGTTAAAAAAATAAAAGATTTAGGAGAGGTTTGTTACTCTGAAGGAAACATGGAATTAAATTATGGATGATGAAGTTGCTGCGACACACGTAGAAGTCTTTGCCACTCTAAAATGGCTTGACATTACTATTAAAAAGTACCTTCAGTAAGTTGATTTATGGTTCTATATTGTGAAAGATTGTTGTCACATAATTTTGTTTTCAAGCAAAGCAAAATAAAATGGCAGAGGTATCTGCAGCTGAAAACAGCCACTTTTTATTGTAATAAAACTTTTTTTTTCCAGATTGCTTGGTTAACTTCAGCGTGTGCAACTCTTCCATGGTCCTCTGAGACTCTGATTGATTGCAATGTGGATTGCGACTGAGATGTGCATGGGGTCAATGCTTCTGTAGCATGTCAAACAGTTGGCAGTGTAATTTGTATAATTGTTTTATAGAAAGCATTCCGTGTGTTCCACCCGTGTTCTGCAGATACGCTAATTCAGCACTATGTCTGTACGCGACACATTTCCTTCAAGAATGGGAGCTGTGTGTATATAGAGAGCTTTAAATGGCATGTTTTTAACTGCCATACCTGACTGCTTAATGAAAGAAATACATTCATCACCAAAGTGGGATCTGGAAATTATCTATTTTTGTTGGGTTTTAGCACATGGAAAAGGCTGTTGAGGTTCAGGATATATTACTGCATCTTTTCATGAACTTCTACTAGGGAATATTTATCTTGATTTTGTTAATCAGCTTCTTTACAATTGCTTGAAAAAAAAAATTCCTGTAGAGCACTTCGAGTTAGTTTCTTTTTCTCTTGTTGCTTCATTAAAATACCAACATACTAAAAAGCTCCAGTAAAGGGGAGTGTTTGCCCTTTCAACAGAGGAAACGGGAGCTGAATGTTGTTCTTATTGCCTTAGGAATCTGTTAGTCCTTTAGGAGCCTTCGGAGGGATCGGCCAGTGAGCAGAGACCGAGGTTGGAATCCCGCTTCCCAGTGGAGTTACTTGTGCATCCTGCTCTATTCCCGTTTTCCTTACGGCTGCAGCTTTCACATCTACCTGCTCTGCCTTATAATCCAAGCGAGAAAGAACAAAACTATGCAAATATTATTGAGGCTTGATCTTTATTTTATGAGTTGGAATGTGCCTCCTGGCTCCTCCTAGAGAGAACACGATGCTTTATTAAAGCTAAGGGTATAGGCAAGTTGAAGAAAAAATTAAACTGTGAGCTGGTTTTTCAACAGCATCTCACTGCGTATTGCAAAAGTTAAACCTGAGCTTTGGCAGTGTTCGTACTCTCCATTTTGTCTCAAATTGTAACCATCATATAATACAAAGTTATTAAGTTACTGGTATTTTGGGTGCCTTCCTTCTTCTGGCCACCGTGTATTGTGAACCCCAATTTAATGTAGAGAAACGTGGCTCTGGTCATTGTTTTCTACCCTTTCTTTTGCTGTAGTAAAACAAAAAAATCAGAAGTATGCATTGCAGATGGGCTAAAATTGCCCTTTTGCAATGATTCCTAACTATTTAATTATGTATAGTGAAGACAAAAATATTTGCTTGGCTCATTACAGAAGTGTTAGAGAAACTAATAATTGCCCTTTTTCTTGCAGAAAAGAAAAAAAAAAAAGCTCTGCTTTTTTAATGGCTAGCAAACATTTGCCTTTAAACTAGACATAAAAATATTCTACAGAACACTGGAATGTAAAATTCCCTCATAAAAGTAATATTTTCAATATAAATCAAATTCTAAGTCCAAAGACATAGATACAGAAACGTTTTTTGAGCACCACCAATAACATTAAAATTAACATAGTAAAACATATTTTGCTATGGCAACAATACATTAAAATCCAGCCTGCAGCAGCAGCAGATGCTATCAACAAGAGAGGGAACAAATATTCTTAATTGATGTTCAAATACTGAATACGTGAACAAGCCAATGCACGAGAATGCAGCAAACAGCTTGAGCACCTGTGCAAGGCTCCATTCAATCAGAATTTCCTCTACAATCGTTCATATTGTATGCCAGGATTGCTAGCTGTACTTAACACTCATGCAAATTAAAATCAAGATTAGATTGCTCAAAAAAGCCATATCCCACTAACTGCTTCAAAAAGGTGACATGAAAAACATGCACACTGAAAAACACTATTTTTTCTAATTTATTGAAACAGAGTGAGCTACTCTCATAATGTCTGTATCATTTATTAACAATGTTTGAATGTTTCAATGTTCGAAAAAAAAAAAGTGCTTAAACTTAGCTAAATTACAGACCTTGGTAATACGCAGGTAATATCCCTGGTGTGTTTATTTCTTTAAACATCCTGATATCTCTGTACAATAATGAAAAGTACAGTAACCTTTCACCAGTCCAGATCAATTTATGCAAATACCTCCATTACACATTTGCCTCCTTGGAGATGATCATGAGATAATTCAGTTGCTCATTCAGTTACTTTAGCAAAAACTTTGTTACAAGCACCGTTTCTATGAGAGTAACTTATTCCTTTTAAGAGGAAAAAGGTATCTTGCCATCTTTGGGTGATAGATTTAAGAAAACTTGTGCTGCCACGGATAGTTGTAGGAAAAAAAAAGCAATAACTTAATAAAAAGATGGATTTTTCTTTTTTTTTGGAATCAAGTGCTATGTCAGAACACACATGTGAAAATATGCAGGACAGCAGAAACAAGATGCTGCATTCCACATGCTTAGCCTAGTTCGAACCATGCATTGAATATTTATGTCTGTTCTTAAAGATTCAGCTTTAATTCACCCAGAAGTTACTAGCAGCACATAGTTCTAAATACATATAAGTTCTAAATACATTTAATTCTTATTGCATAGATTGAATGCGGTTTTGCCTTTATGCAACTTCTGTTGATATCAGACAAAATTCCATAGGCTCCCTATAGGTGAAGACTGAATTTTAAAGTGTCTACCCAAATGATATCTCTTTTCTGCGTTTGTGCAAAGGGAGGAAGGCACAGGAACGCTTCCCATGCAGCACCCATCCAGAACATTCCACGTGCTGAACGCTGTGGAGCAGCTGAGGATGGAGGGTGGCCACCCTCCGGGGTCCCGGCCTTCGTGTTCCTGCACACGGAGAGGGAGCCGCAGGCAGCCGGTGCCACGGACCGGGATCCTGGATATCCCGAGGGCTTGGAGGATGCTCTGGTGTTTGTCATGCTGTGAATCCGCATGGATGGATGGATACGTGTTAAAGGTAAATTATGCTCCCAATGGCTGATACTCCAGTGCTCCCGAAGCTCATTTGAAGAGCTCTGCATTTATTCCCTACAGTCCATTAGAGCTCCTGAGCACTGTGGAAACAATTTCTCACTGATTTATAGGAGATGCTATTGACATTGCTTTTATTTAACCTTCAGGAGTACCCAAATTGTGCTTTCCAGCTGCAAAGATGAGATGGCATCTCTCTATGAGAGAACAGACATTAGACTTTATGGCAAAATTCTATTTTTGCAAATCAGTAACTAGTATGTATGTTAAGATGTCTGGTTTTGAGCAACCAAGATCAAAATTGTGGAACTATGATTTACCTCTGTATCGCATTAGTTATATTTGAAGGTTGGGTAACGCACCTAGGAAAAAAAAAATGAAATGCTTTGTGACAGAACCTAAATTCAGCCAAAGTCTCGAGGGGGATTTATCTGCTATTTTTCTTAAGGAAAACTCATCAAAAGGCATGCAGGAAAGAAAAGCTTGAGGAAACCCGGCCCGAGGTTCCTCCATCACCTGCTGCTGCTTTGGCCTTTCTGGCCCCTCTCTGAATCTTCCCCCCCAACAAACTAACACCTGAGGGTTAACTGTGACTTTTATACAAACCAATTTACAGCAAATGCTTCCTCCTGGCAGAAAAAGAACACCATTGCTTAAATTAAAATTATCAATTGTTGTTATCCGTTTCTCCAGAAACGCTTCTTGATGTTTTATAAAATCGTATTCCAGCAGTTCAGCACATAAGAATTACCCCATGGATGGATTACTCACGATCATAATCGTTATTCATATGCTTGGCTATCTGGCTGAAGACATGAATAAACCTCACAGTATAAATTCCCTTTAATTCAGTAATCTCCAACTCAGTAATGATCTAGCCTGACTAAATTAAGTCAACAGTTTTCATCCTTATAAGCTCTCAATTATTTTCTGCTGCGGATGTTTCTTTCCAGATTGCCAAACGAGGATCATGTTCTGGCCATGTGTGTTAGGGTACAAAAGTTCCCTTTTGCTTATATGGTGATTACTGTTTCAGAAGGTAGTCAGTAGTATCAAGCATGACGGTGCAGCAACTGTTGACAGATTTTTTACACGCCTTTGTGACACCTTAGTTAATGAGTCTGTTTGAGGCAGAGGGACCGTTAAAGGCAATTTTATGAAACAGTCCCAAAATATTATAAATTTTTGGATTTTGTTACATGGAGGAATCTTTCAAAGGAAATGGCTTTCAAGACTTTAAAAAGTTAACAACTTCTGTTATGTATTTTTCTTATGTTTATAGATAATTTTAGGCTCCACACAGAAAAAACAAAGTTCTTACTAGAACTGAGGACAGGATTTTCTGCTAGAATTATTTGTATCCTCTTTGAGTACCAAAAAAGTTTCTGAAAAAAAATAGAATATTAAAACCTATGGAAAGGAAACCTATTTCAGTTCATTTATCTATAATAATTCCTTTCATCTCGAGTCGATGCTGGCAGTCTCTGATAAAGAGCAGGTGGTGGAGATTTTCAGATTCAGAAAGTCAGTGCTCTGGACGATACTGAAGATTGAAAACTGAAATATGAGTCTGAGGCAAATTTTTAAATTGTTTTGAAAAAATACTTAGTTTGCACTAATCAGACTACCCACAGCTTCTTCCATCAGAGAGCAAGTCAAAATGTGAGAAAGAAAAGCCAGGTTAATTGAAACTTAGCTCAAAACCTAGTTCCAAAGAAATCAAAAGAAGTGGAATTTTTGCTTGTTTGCTTGTTTTTTCAGTTAGCAAGGGCTGGCTCACATGCTAAGGAATTCTATTAATAACATTAGAAAAACCTGCAGTGGCAAATTATAAATGAATCTAAACAAAGTGTAAGGCCCAATCCCACGTTTCTTGTCCTAGCAAGATCAACAAAGCAAAGTAAAAGTCACACTTTTACTATTTTAACAAACCCTCTTTCTGTGCAATAAGGCCTGACTTGGATGGTAGTACAATACAGCAATTACAAATGCTTACATTCCCTGCTTTCCCTAGGTGTCTTTCAATAGTATGATTTTAGGCTTTCTCCTTATAATGCCTGGAGACACATTTCTCCCATTTTCCAGGGATTCCTTTTCGACTAGGCACCTTGCATGTAAAGTTTCATGAAAAAGAAAAAAAAAAAAGATATTTTCCAGCTGTGGAAGGACAAGCATCCAGCATATAAAGAGTTCTGCAGCACTTGCAATAATCCTTAAGTTTTATGAAGGATTTTGGTTCAGATTTTGGTTATGATATCTAGAAGTTAGTCCATTCTCAACATTGATGCAGCAGCCAATTCCGTCCTGTTTTCCGTGTTCCAGGTGCCAGAATTGCTGCAGTGCAGTCGCTTTACACACAGCCTTGCCCTATAGCTGAGCAAAACCCCTCTGTGCAGGTGGGAGAGGGACCTGGGCAACAGGCACGGATCTGTCACAGGGATTGGTGTTCCCGTTTGCACAGGTCATTTCGAGATTGGATCCACTGCTCTGCTCTGATAACTGCTCTGAATGACAGGACCCATTTTTAAGCACAAACGAGGCATTTTCTGTCACTCCTATTGAACTTTTCATTCCTTACGCAGTGATTGCTCTCATTCATGTAATGGATTTTCAAGGTTAGTCTCTTCTACTCTGGGTAGCTAAGACCACAAAGAGCTTCAGAGAAGGTGTGACTAGAAGAGTCTGCTTTTGACTTTCTCATTTTCGTTCCATTTATTTCTTGCAAATACAAAACATCTTTGCAAAAACAAATACAATACAAATATATACTACTTAGTCCTTCTACATTTATTTTGTTACATTTGCAGTGCATTTCGGTTTACTGAAGCTGCGATTCTTCTACTAAAACTGTCTGCTTAGTCTGCTTTACTATGTCATCCAGAAGACATTCACAAATCTGTTCCATTCGATATCTCTTACAACACAACATCTTTATTTGACATGAACCTGTGGTCTGACAAAGTGATTACTCTAATTACAGCCTGTTAATGATATAGTTTCAAAGAAAGAAGGAAAGAAAGAAGGAAAGAAAGAAGGAAAGAAGGAAAGAAAGAAGGAAAGAAGGAAAGAAAGAAAAGAAAAAGAAAATTTTCACGTGTTCATTTTTATCTTCATGGTCAATCTTCTCCTTGATGGGGAGACATCTGTATTCCACTCTGCCAAGAGCAGAACTGCAGCAAGACCTATGGAAACCAGCAGGAAGAATATCACAGCACCTCCTCATACACAAATGCAATGAAATTCTAGAATAACGGAGGGAAAAAATTGAAACACAGAAAAGCTTCTAAACAATCCTACAGTGCTTCTGTGCATTTTGAAAGCCTATGAAGGGTACACAGAGTATTGGAAGTCACATAGTGTTTTTTTTTTTCCAGTGTAAATTTTAATCTTTTTTCCTATGTGGATTACGACTTAGCAAATGGAGTAAATGTAATGAAGCATTTGCAATGCAAACAAATTACTCCTCTGTATTAAAAGAGGTTTCAGTCCTGTTGCAGCTGATTTGGAAATGTTATACATTGAGCTTTGCTGAGCTGATTTTTTGTTAAAAGGTGAAGCTTTTCTTTTGGTACTAATAATTCAAAATCACAGGTTTCTTCTTTGGTTTTGTCTTATCTAATCTTTTATTCTTCACATTTTTAAAAGATTTTTTTATTGTTGCTCTTTGACTTTCACTAGGAATAAGTTTGTCCCTTAGTTAGTGACTTTTGCATAATTGGTTATTAAATTCATAAAGACAACTCAGATATTGAAGGTTAATTTTATAGAAATAGTCTTGTAGTTTGCTTACAGTTAGAGGCAGGTTGTACCATCTTTAAACTGTATCTGGTTCCTATGCTATAGCAGGCTGGAAAATATGCATCCCTCATCAAAGGGCATCAGCTACAGGGCGTTCCTGTCTTATATACCATTTATTACCACCTATATACCATTCTTTATTTCTAAAATAAAGAATTCTCACCTAAACTCAGACAAAGACAAATCATTCATGTACTTGTCATTGAGACCTCAATGGGGAAAGCTTTCACTCCCACATCTTCACCTTGCATAAGAAAGTAGGAGGTGCAAAAATGGTTCATAAATTGGAGTAAATAGTGATCGCCTTTTGCACACCTCTGAACCCATTGCAACTGAGCCCGTTTGCGATTTGTAACTGATAGGACATTTCATTTATCTGTTTACTATAATCCTGTCTGCAAAGTAGTATTTTGCTTGTCTATATTTCTCCTCTCTGTTCTATGTTGAAAAAATCTATCCTCATTTCATTTCATAGAAAAACAAAAATGCAGCATATTTTTTCTCTAAAGCAAAATGTGCTTTATTATCCGTTAGGCTATAGATGGCCTAGCAATCAGAAGCTATTTAGATTAGCTGCTGCCTTTGCTTCCCTTTATATCAACTGCAGATATGTACTTAAAGACTACCCATCCCCTCAGCACAAATCCAGAAACACCAGAACAACAAGGACTTTATAAACAAAATACCTATTTTCGCTCTGTGTTAATTCAAAGAGGAAAATGATATATAGAAAAAAAATAGCTATGACACACTATAGCACCTATAGCACTAAAAATATACACACCAGCACTTTATACTAATAGTATATATCTGGGACTGCCATTCTGGGTAGTCATTGCAGCTGTGATTTTCTTCCCATTTTGGAGCAGTGTAGACCCAGCAGACCCTCAAGTTTTATTATTGTTAATAGTAAATGATGAAACTTGAAGTCATAGATTTACCAAGGAAATAAAATACCATCATAAATAGCTAATAGCAATGTTTTGTACCTTTTCAACTTTGTGGATTATTGTTTTTGGCAAATTGTCCTAATTATGATGACAGTATGAAAAATAAGGAACATATGTTTTAGCAGTAAATGCACGAGCAAATCATATGTTCAAGACCAATGAATAATATTTGTATCTTTAAGCCACAGAAAGTTTAAAGATTAAAATATGCTTTAATGGGTCGTCACATGTGTGTGTGGACCAACATTTGAGAAAACCAGCTTTTTTCTTTCCTGAAAGATGCCCCTTTTTAGGGCTAACCTGTTCAAGTCAGCAGAATTAGGGGGTTTATCACCATTGCTATTTTAATGCAAAGAACAAGACGGCCTGTGTGATACAGGCCACATATTTCACCCAGTAAATGAGGGCATTTATTTTAATATACCACACGACCACAAAAATAGAAGAAGTGTTTTGTATATTTTCAGCCGGCTTAGTAGCAACCGTTGCCAAAACAGTATCGTGTAACTGTGGTGTCTGCTAGATAAACCACGTGGAAAATTGTACAAGATGAAGGTTTATTTCAGTCTGATGCTCAGCTTGAATTAAATAGTATTCTAATGCTTACATTTGCATTATTATGATTATAATAATTACTATTTTAATGTTAGTACCATGGCGTTTTAACAATAACAGCAATATAAAATACACAAAGTATGCATATACCTAAATTTAATGTGTGCAAACATAAGCTTCAAAGTACATCTTTCTACAAGAATGGATGCACTATGCTATGAAAAAAAAATGCTTTATAAGATTCCACTGTGTTCAGAAATGATTTTCCCTGCAGAAATGAAGCACTATTACACAGCATCCTTGATTGCAAACTTATTCTAGTACAAGCCCCACTAATTAGCCAAAGGCTTCATTAGTGGTGCTTTGGTGGCTTGATATGAAACTGAAGGCAAAGGATTAGAAAAAGAAATAGATTGCTTTAAGAAATATATGCAGCATTAGCCATTTTAAATGAAACAACATCAGTGACAAGATGCTAATACAGTTTTAGATTGCCTAATCAAAAAAGTTAGTATTTGCAAATAACAGTTTCTGTGCAAATGGTAACATTATTATGTTGCAGATGATACAATAGTAATCCCAATTTGAGGTGAGAGTTGAATAAACTCATAGCGTTCTGTTTAGTGAGCATGATAAAATATAGAGGTGTATAGGTAATTGTTAAATGTTTCATGTACAACTCACAGAATAGCCCCACACAGACCCACAAGTTCCAAACTCGTGTCCTCATTTCACACCTTGTCAGAAAGTTGGGCGAATCAGACTGAAGGAAACTATAGTAAGTTACAACTGGATATTTTCCATAGAGAATCATAGAATCACAGAATGCTGAAGGTTGGAAGGGACCCCTAGAGATCATCTAGTCCAACCCCCTGCACACGCAGGGTCACCTAGAGCACGTGGCACAGGACTGCGTCCAAGCGGGTTTGAAGATCTCCAGAGAAGGAGACTCCACAACCTCTCTGGGCAGCCTGTTCCAGGGCTCTGGCACCCTCACTGTCAAGAAATTTTTCCTTAGGTTCCTGTGGAACTTTTGGTGCTTCAGTTTGTGGCCATTTCCTCTAGATCTGTCGGTGGCCACCAGTGAAAAGAGGCCGCCCCATCCTCCTCACGGCCTCCCTTGAGGTACTTCTAGACACTGCTCAGGTCCCCTCTCAGCCTTCTCTTCTCCAGCTGAACAGGCCCAGCTCCCTCAGCCTCTCCTCATAGGGCCGCAGTTCCAGGCCCCT